>JAOQGH010000003.1:35830713-35854660 GCA_025769975.1 Gallinago jamesoni | reverse complement strand
GGGGGTTCCGCGGCGGCGGGACGCACCTGTTCCAGCGAGCCGCCTTCCGCCGGTAGTAGCGCAGGGCTTCGCGGGCGCCCAGCAGCGGCTCGGCGGGGCCCGGCGGGGCTGCGGGCCGGTAGAGCGGGTGGGCGAAGAGGCGCCGCAGCGCGGAGGCTGCGCGGGCGCGGGGCGGCGGGGCGGCGGGCGCGGGCGGGCGGCGGCGGCGGCAGGGACAGCCCGGGGACCCCCCCGCCAGCTCCCTCCGCGCCCGCGGCCAGAGGTGGAAGTAGAGATCGGCCGCCAGCAGCGCCCCGAGCAGCAGCAGAAGGGCCGGGCGGTCCCGGCGCGGCCCCGGCATTTCCCGGTGCGGGGACCCGGAGCCGCGGGCAGGGACAGCTCCGGGAGCGGGGAGCGGCCGCCGCCGCCGGCTCCCGGGACGGGGCGCACGGGGGAGCTCGAGCGGCGGAGCCGGGGGGTGCGGGCACCTCGGGGCGGGGAGCGGGCAGGGCGCTCGGGGCCCGGGGCGGGGAGCGGGGGGGGGGACGGGAGAGCGCGGGGTCCGGGGGAGGGGAGGGGGTCCCGGAGAGGGATGGGGGCCCGGGAGGAAGGTGGGAGTCCGGGAGGAGGCTGTCCCGGAGAAGGGTGGGGGTCCCGGAGAGGGCTGTGGGTCCGGGAGGAGGCTGTCCCGGAGAAGGGTGGGGGTCCGGGAGAAGGGTGGGGGTCCGGGAGGAGACCGAGCCCCGCCGCCCCCGGCCTCTGCCGCCCTCCCCGCCGCAGCGGTTGGGGCACCTGGAGGCGCTCGCCTTCCCTCCGCCCTCCCCCCCCCCCGCCCCTTCCCTCCGGGCTCCCCCCGCCTGCCCCGACCCCTGGGCGCCTTCTGGGGGCTTTGCCCCCTCTCCCGGCGGCGGGAGGCCCGGCGGGCAGGACCTGCGGCAGGAGCTGGGGGTGGCAGTTTGGCCGGGGCAGGGGCCCCGGGGCGGTGTTTGGGGCGGGGGCAGCTCTGGGTGTGAGGGGGCAGAGCCCCGCAGGGCTCCATCCCCCGGCTGGGCTTGCAGCCCCTTCTGCGGAGCCCTTCAGCAGCACACGCTTCAGACTCTGCTTTACTTTTAGTGGTTGCTACTAAAGTAGTTACTAAAAAAAAAGAAAAATAATAAGTGGAGTACGCACCCCCCCCGTGCAGTTTGCCGGGAGAGGGCTGGCAGGAGGGATGAGCTGAGACCCATCGAGCTCATCACAGCAGGAGAGGCGTGCAGGGCGTGGAGAGCCCGGTGAGGCCGGGGAGCACCAGGCCAAGGGGGGGGAATGGAGCAGGACCCGGGTCCCCTGAGCAAGGGCAGCGTGACCCGACTGGCCCAGCCCCGCGCCCGGCCTGAGGGAGAGCAAAGATGAACTGGAGAGAAGAGGGAGAAGGCAACGAGGTCCTCAGGCAGCTGGAGCGGAGCTGGGTTGTGCCGGCCCCACTGGGATGGGGGTTTGGGTTTGGGTTTGGGTTTGGGTTTGGGTTTGGGCTGTGCCAAGAGGTGCCGGTGGAGCTGTTGGCTGAGCATCTGTCCCGCAGCCCGGGATGCTCCGTGTGCCGAGGGGCTGGTCCCTGGGGCTGGAGGGACCCCGAGCACGTCTGCTCCTCGGTCTCTTGATCTTTGGGAGACAGGGACTAGTTCCTCCTCTTATCTAGAAATGCCATTTCAACATTCCTCCAGCTTTTGATATTTGAAGAATTTGGGTCTAAGGTTTGGGAGGCTTGCTCTAAGGCTTTTTTTTTTTTTTTTTTGGTAATATCAGGTTTTATGTATTTTCCACACTATGTCAGGAAAATCCTCAGCAGAGGCTGCAGCTGGTGCTGCTTCAGGCCAGCGAGGAGCAGTGGGAGCAAATGATGTGCTCCCCACACCTTCTGCTCGGGGACACGGGCTGTCCCGCACTGCTGTGCCCTGTGGGGACGAAATTGCTGTAATGACTACACTTGGATTCTTTTATGCTCTAGGCCAGGCAGGAGGCAGCAAGAGGGGGAATTTTAGGGTGCTGTTTGTATGGAAAGGTGGTGGGTGCTGGGTTAGGGGCTGCAGGATGGGAACGGGTCCCACCAGCCTTAGCACCCATCCTCCAGTAGGAAAGGAGAGAAGAAGCTTTCAGGGCATAAAATGGGGAGTAAAGAGGGGGGAAATGGTGGCCAGCCCTCTGGCCACATTGCTTGGGAGAAGGCAAAGGGGTGTCGTGCTGCAGTGACACACTCTGCGTGGGGACACCGGGGGGTCACCCCTTCCACGGGCCGGGCAGCTTCCCCAAAGCAGCGGCATCATGAACCTGATAATAAGCAACGGCCTGGGACTAACAATAGGATTCTGCTTTATTATTATTATTATTATTATTATTATTATTATTATTATTATTATTATTATTAAGAAGATGAGATTAACCAGCTGAAGTTGACAAACTCTGGAATGCAACAAACCTGGATGAATCACCAGGCACAAACGTGGCTCCGTGGCCGTCAGCCCTCCAAAGGGCACTCACTGACTCACTTTAAACTCAAAGAGCAACTTTTGACAACCACTCCATCAAAAAACTGGCTAATGCTTGCTTCGTTCTTAATCCTCCCTGAGCTGTTTCCCCGTTGCAAATCTTTCCTGGTTTGCAGCACTAATTCTGAACAAACGCATGGGGAACAAAACATCAGCTGGGGCTGGGTCTCTCTGTTATTTGCTCCACAGGAAAATCATTGCGTTTTTAATGAGGCTAATTAAAAAGAAACAAAAAAAATAATAAATCAATCCTATTAATCTGTAATAAATTGAAGCACCGCGGTCCTCCCCAAAGCGTCGGTGGCTGCCAGCTCCCAACACGCTGGGATGCAATCTCTCTTGTTGTTGTTATTTAGCAGATCTCGGGGATGCTCCCGTGACGCCAGCACTACCTGGGCTTTGCCGGCACGGCCACCAGCCCAGCCGGGGCCTGGAGCCCCCTTGGGAGCCGGAGCATCCCGCTGGAGCTCCTCTCCATCCCCGGGCATCTCTCCCCGCCGTGTGTCCGGGCTCCTTGCTCTGTGTGCTGCCGGGGGAGGTAAGTACCACGTCCCACCCCGAGCCTCCGCAGGGCTCCCCCAAGCCGACTGCAACGGGCGGGCGTCATCCTAAAATTAACCTGCAAAATCTGCTTTGATAGGGCACTGACAGCTAAAGCAGAATCAAATTATCCTGTGGAATTGCCACGAGATAATTGGCCTCGTTTACTATTTTAAGATGAAAAAAAAAAAAAAGCTCCCTCTTCCAGACAACTGCAATGGAGAAATATTCAGGCGTAGATGATGTCCCAAAACATATCATTAAAGCTTTAAATAAATGTATGATGACATCTTGTGTTAAAAAAGACTTCCTTTGTGTTTCAGATTGGAACCAACCAGGTCATTCTCAAAGTCGTTTTTTAATGACGAAAAGATACTCCTCTTGTTCTCCAGACAGGCAACTTAAAAAATATTTGGAGATGTAAGTATGTAATTTGAATTCTTTCTCACATTATTGATTTAAAAATCATCTTCCTTAGAGACACGTCTTACTTGCCAAAAGGTAAATGCCTCTGTCTGCTGCTTTTTGTCTTTTCTGCTCTACTTGAAATGCTCAGAACTGACCCAGCCCCCCCCCCTGCAGATTGTAATGTTTGTAAAAGGGAAAGAGAGATGACAACGATCCCTTTCTCTCTCGCTCATTAATTACAAGGACTAAATGCCAAGGCAGCTTCACAACATTAGAAAGAAAATAAAAATATGAATCGGAGGAGCCAAGTTCTGCATTTTGCTGCTTCACTCTCACGATGTGTCTGAGCACACGGCAGTGTGGGTGCGCCAGGAGCACATCCCACGGCTCCGGCCCATTCCTGGTCCAGCCTCTCCCTCTCCGTGCGCTGAAGCTCCTCTGCACCCGCAGCAGCCCCAGACTGGGGGGACAGGGATGTGATGGAGACCAGGGTGCGGGGGGGAAAGAGTTTGCTGCGCACAATGAGCTGCTGAAAAAAGGCGATTGCGGTTTGTATCTCTGGTGAGGAGGGAGAGGACCCCCCCCCCCCGGGGAGCTGGGGAGGCTGGGGATGCGTTAGCACGGGGCTGGAAAGAGAGGGGAAGCCGCAGCCGGGACCCTCCCAGGGAAAGACCAGGCTGATCTGCAGCAATTCTGGAAGGCGAGGTCTTTCCCTGGCCCTGGGGTGCTTTGGCTTTTGGCTGCCCCCCCGTGTCTGGCTGCTCCCCCCCATCCTCCGGGGGCCGGTCCCCGCCGCTGCCGCCCCTCGCCCGGAGGGAGTCGGGGGGTGGAGCCGCTCCAGCCCCACGGCGATGCTCAGCGGCTGCATCTCACCTGGGTTTGGGCTCAGGAGAGCCCTGGATGGAGCATGGATGCGCCGGCCGCTGCGCTGGGGGCGCGGGGGGACGCCCAGGACCCTGGTAGGGTTTCACCCCCCCCCTTTTCCCCTTCGCCGTCGGGGCTGAGCACCCGCTCTCAGCGTGGGCAGGGGGGGTGCCCCCCCCCCGGGATCTCCCACCCTCCCGCCCTGCCAGGGGCTGGGGTTGATTCCCCGGGTAAGAGGGGAGGTGCCACCTCTCGTGGGGTGTTTGGTGGGGTCTCCTCTGCCCGACCCCCCCCCCCCGGGCTGGGGGTTTTTCAGCAGCAGGGGTGTGTGAAAGCCCTCCCCGGTCTCCCCCGTGCTGGTTTGTGGGGGGAGCACTCGCCGTGGCTCTGGGCTGTCTCCCGCTCTGCCCCAGCTTGTAATTAAAAATGAAATATTTGGGCTAAGTGCTTAAATTAAGAGCACATTTTTGTTAGTTAAGAATACAGAGGAAAGCCCTGGAGCCCCTGATAGGGAAATTAGTGCCTCTGCACTCACATTGGAGATGAATCTTTTGAGAGAGGGAGCCTGTTCCCTCCAGAGGACTTTTTGGTACAAAAACGCAATTATGGAGTATAAAAGGAAGCGTTTAGGAACCTGCAGAGTGGGAATGAGTTCTGAAGCCACCTTTGCTGCAGGACAGGGAAGGCAGAAGGTGAGATGTGCCCCTGGCACGACACCCCCTGACGCTTCCCCGTCCAACCTGCTGGCTCCTGGCAGCGCCTCCCGTCTCATTTCCCTCCTCCCGGCCTCCTCTCCCGGCCGCTCTTCAGGGCTCGTCCCCTTGGTCTCGGCAAGCTCTCAGCTGCTGGGGAGGCCGGGCCGTTCCTATCCTCCTTGGCAATTAGCTTTTGGGCTGCTGAGCACAAACAAGCTGAATCCACCTTCAGGTCCAAGAGAGCGGCTGCTGTGTGCTGGGGATGTCTCTGGGCTCTCCCCCCCGGTGCAGCGTTGCTTCCCCCCCTGCTCCTCCCTCCCTGGATGCAGCTCTGAGCCCGGGGGGTGTGTTTAGAGCAAAGGCTGGGGCAGGATCCCGTGCTTGGCCGAGACATTGGACCGTCCCGTCCCAGGAGGGACAATACGGATGGTGACCAAGTCATGAAACCCTTCACGGCTTCGTGGGGTCCGAGAAGGCTCCCTCCGTGCCACACAAAGTCCAAAGCCCAGCTGGTGGGCACCAACCCCCGGAGCCAAGGGAGGTGTGTAAGAAGCAGAGGTGGTGCAGGAAGGTGGTGGTGACCCGAGGCAGCCTGGCACGTGGCAGGGCTGCGCGTCCCGTGCACAGCCGGGTGACTCGGGGCTGTTTGTCTTGGATGTGCTGGGATGGACTGGAAAATGGCACTGACCTCTGCAGCAACACGGGCTCTTGGCCACACGGGCAGCGGCTCGGCTCGCGCTGAGTTTCTGAGATCTGATCTCTGAGATGATAAAACCAGAAGAGTCCTCTCCAGCAGCCGGTCCCAGCCTTTGCCACGGAGGAAGGGAAGAGCGGGTCGGTGTCGCTGGAGGTTAAATAACAGCACATCGCATTCCTGGTCTGCAAACGGGGCTGGGCTGCGGGCGCGCGTTCTTCAATCAGTGCCTTTGGTTTGCTGAATTACTTTTATTGGGAGTTAACTGTGTAATGCTCTCAGTGGAACATCTGGCCCAGCATTTGAAAAGAGTATTCTTCAACTCTTGCTGAGTGCAATTATTTTTGGATACAAGTAGAAGCTTTAGAGCCATTAAGAAGACAAAATACAGATTGTTTGCAGAGGTTTTTTTTTTTAATTTTAATGGCTTTCAAATAGAGGAAATTTTATTTTTTTTTTTTTCCCTATTGTTAGCAGGCAGTGCAGTGGGAAGCAAGCAGAAGGGCTGGGAAGAGGCACAGACATCCCCTTTGCCGTTGGCCGGGCCGGGCACCCAAACCCAGGGCAGAGGGTTTGAACCTCCTTCCCAAGCTGCTGGAACACTTTCCAAGTCTTGCAATAGCTCGTTTTCCCACCAGTTTCTTTCTAAAACCACCGCGGGTTGGTGTGGAGCTCCCAGTATAATGATTTAAAAGCGTGTCAGTGGATGGGGTAAGGATTGTTTAGAAAACAGAGAAAATGAAGGGCTTTGTGCTCTCTTCCATTGATGGGAAAATCACAGATGGATCCCAAACCTCCGACTCCCATGCCTCTGCCAGATCCTCCAGACCACAAGAGAAAACAGCCAATCTCCATTTTTTGGGCATGGTACGCAGTGAGAGCAACTGGGACACCTTTATCCTCAAGCGTATATGTATTCTCAAAAAAAAAAAAAAAGCAAGCATCAACTTATCAGTAGATAATAAGTTATCTCATGAGTTAAATGTAGTTAGTGCATTATGCCCCTCCATGGAGAAGGCTGGCTGACTCCTCTTTGTCTGCAAGAACAGAGCTTTCAATTATTTAGAGGAAACTATACAGTCTTGGCTGCTGTTTGCTATTATGATCGCACATTTGTCCCGGTGAAAACCGCAGGCAGACAGGCTGCAAAATTATGGCTGCTTTTCAGTAGGAAGATAAAGTGACACTGTTACAGCAGGTAAGGACGGATGCTTTTAGTTTATCCTGGGGAGACATGGTTGTAGGTGAGATCACGGATTTGAGAAGGACCCTGGATGGCATTGGAAGTGCCAAGGAATCAGTCGTGGGATGAAGGAGAAATCTCGGCTTCGTGTGTCAGGTGAAAAGGGCACTGCAGAGGGAGGTGGAGGAAAATGATGGAGGGAAATGATGGAGGAGGTGGTGCCTCCTTGGCCCTTTCCTGAAAGCTTAAGAAGAAAGAGAGTGAAAACCAGCAGAGCTGGGTCCCTAAACTTCAGTCTGAAGTCAACCAGGCACTCATTTGGGTTGGGGCTTAGTGACAAGTTTCAAAAGGAAAACCTATGCCAAATTATTAATTATTGTTACTATTATTATTGCTATTATCATCCTCATCAGTGTTTCATTCCAACACCTCTGTATACCTTGACTTTTTGGAAATGCCCTCATGTTTCAAATCTGCAAGGGAAAGAAATGAAAAGGGAGCGAATTTCTCAATAGCAAATGGTTTTTCGGAATTGTTTGTTAGACTGAGGGGAGGGGGGGGAAGCCCTTTCAGCTTCAATCTGCAATTAAAATTGATACTTACAAAGCACCAGTAAATGGAGACGGTCAAAAGCAAAGTGCAGCAGCAATCTGTTGCTTCCCACTAGGTAGGGATGCTGTATGTGGGGAAGATCCTTCCTCTTCCCAGGCAGCCCTTGTGGCACCATATCCCTGCTCAGCTTTTCCTGAGCTCCCCCCCACCCCGGCCCCCTCCTTTTTTTTTTGGTGTTTGTATTTGTTTTCCCCCCTCCTCCTGACCATATTAATCTCTGCCACTCACTGGGGTCACTTTAACCTTGGCTGGGTGGCTCGCCACCGGGAACGGGCAGTTTGGCAATAACTCTTCTGGGGGAGCTCTCCGTGGGGACAGAGCAGTCAGTAATAAAAATAACGATTTTGGAACGGAGTGCTTGGGTAGGGAGCTACGCCACAAGAATTTATTAAATAGCTTACTCTACAATAAATGCAGCATAAATGAGAAAAAAACCCCAACCAACAGAAGTGGAGGAGCTGGGAAGGACCTCAGGAGGAGGACAGCTCCGTTTCTAGCGATGCTGCAGTAGATGTGGCTGCTGGATCCCGGCGATCGGCTCCAGATGGATGGGTTCCCTGCTGGCTCCTCTGGCTTTCCTGCCATCAAACCAGCTGGAGCTGTTTGGGCCCTACCTGCGTGTCAGCTTCGCTTCCTGCTTTCTGGCTTTGGAGGAAGTCAACAGCAACGTTGAGATTTTTATCACTTTTCTGATGGGATGTAAAATAATCAGTAAATCTCCTGCAGTAGCAGCAAATTAGCACCGGGCAGAATTGCTGCTGAGCCTGCCCGTGTCCTGCCCGTGTCCGACCTCGCCACGATGGTGTGGCCGCATCAAAGTGAGATGCAATTACGGCACAGGGACTTCTTGTAGGTTCCAATGTCTCTGTATAAAATGCCTCCAGCATTTAAAACAAAGGTTCTTGAGCCAGAACGATGATCTTTGACTCCATCTGCTCTCCGGTACAGCTTTGGGGGTCAGTTACCGTGGAGACGTTGGTTCATCCCAATGCAGATGCGGAAAACCATCTGTTTGCTGGAGAACCAGCAACAAGATATTTTTTGAAGGAAGAGAACAATCAGGATAGTTTTAACGAGGGCCAGAATGAGGAGTCTCTTATCAGCAGAAAATTCAGCTGTTTATTCAACTCAGTCCTTCCTTGACTTGCTTATTAACCCTTAGTCACCCCCAAGGGCTGAGCTCCAGGGCAGGGAATACCATGTAGAGCAGAAAGGGAGCTGCTGTCGGAAGGGAAGAGGTTGATCTGGGGAATAGGGTGAGCACAGAAGCACCTCGAGAGCTTGTAACTGCACTGATTTTTCAGGCACATCATCAGGTGAGCAGGTTTTCTCTTTTTGGGTAACTGGGGTGCAGCCTGGGTCTCTGGGCAGGGCCTGAGAAGGTCACTTCTCTCCTCTCCTAGGCCCACCAGGAGTGGAAAACACTTTGACTTTGTTTCTCTCCATAGTTTCAAACCTCTGCAGCACATGGGAAAGGGCACGGGTAGACTTCTCCACCCAAGCTCAGTGTGCTCGATGGAGAGAGCTTTGGGGAGAGGTGACAGCACGTTCAGTACAAGTTCCTGCAACAGAAATAGATCTTTGTGACCATGCGCTTAAATAAAGTAAATTATATCTCAGGATAAACTATTTATTAAAGTGCCACCGGGGAATTTGAGGCTAGCTATGTGCATCATCACAGCAGATAGGCTGAAAATTACAGTAGTTTGGAAAGAACATGGATTTGAATCTTAAGGCCCGTGGTGAAAGTCAGTGCACAGTGGACGACGCCACTTCACAATTCACGTTCACACGTGAGTTCAGCTGGAGCCAAAGCATTTATATCACATCACATTTTTCCAGTGAGCTACCCGGCGTAACACATGAGAGGTGGTTTAGGTCACATGAAAATTGCCTTCAAATTTTGATCCTTGCTTGGTGGAGGTGCATTTCTTATTGCACCCCTCCAGTGTGCAGGGCTGAGGGCTCCTCGGCTCAGTTGGTGGTGTCTCTCAGCACCAACAGCTACAGCTCGGGAGGGAGATTTAATGAGATATAGAGAGGTCTGCCACACTCAGGAGGATTTTTCTCCTCTCTCCAGTCTTGAATTTAATTTTAAATAAGTAATTATTAATGCCAGGTTCTCTTCAGACTATGGACAAATGAGGTAGTGGGGAGGAAGGAGCTGTGAGATCACTGAATGACCATTGTGCCCCTCTCTGCTGCTAATGCACACACAGGGGCATCTGCAAGGACTACGAGCTTTAGAGAAAGGTTTGAACTGTGAGTAATTTAATAAACATCCGTTATAACCATCAGAATCACGTGGATCTAGCAGTGGAAAATCTTGAATTTGGCCTTATCCTTTCTGCTTTGCACTGGAGCATTCAGCATTGTGTTTGTCGTGTGCTGGGGATGCCACCCTGCGAGGGAAGTTTCAGCACAGTCAGGAGGTTTCTGTTGATGTGATTATTTTTTTTTTTGGAGGGGGTGGGAATTACAGTTGTAGGAGGCCTGTGTTGTCTGTGCAGCAGCTTTGGCTTTGCTGGACTTGATCTCTGAGGGTGCGGAAAGGTTCCTTTTTGGGTAGATTCAGAGGTTTCCCACCTGCCCCGTGGGAATTGTAGCTCAGAGCCTCCTGCTGTGTGAGTGGATGCTGTTGCCGTGGGTGAGTTGTGGCTCCTGGGCTGGTCTCAGCCTCAGCATCGCCTGTCCCCAGCGTTGGTGTCCATCTGCTCTCTCTGGGACCTGCTCCACTCTGCAGCCAGCTGGTGCCTTCACTGGAGCGAGGCATTTTAAAGAGTTGAGCTTGGCTGCGGGGCTAACCTGGCTTGTTTCACCACAAATAAGTCATAGAGGAAATCAGCTGATGTGCAAAGATGTGATAAACAGCTGGAAGTAAAAACCTTTTCCAGCAGAGCCAGGAGGTACAAGAGGTGTTCATTCTCCTCCTCCACCCTGGAGCTGCCTTGCATCGGTTGGATGGGGCCTCTCGTGGTTTCCAAATGAAAATATTCAGTACTTTTTCACTGCACAAACCACGAACATTTAGTCCATGCACCCAAAGCGAGATCAAAATAGGAATTTTTCCCCTTGGCCGCAGTGTGGGTGCCCTGTTGGCTCCGGCTCTGACACTCTGAAAGCTGTTAAAAACATCTGTGAACCAAATGGCTCAAAGAACAGCCACAGAAAAGACTCAGTTTTAGTTGTATTTAAAGTCTTTTTTTTCCTTTTCCAAATTACCCACCTTTCCTCCCAGCCCTCGGCTCTCACTGGGGCTGGTGGGTGGTTTTGGGGGGCACAGCAGGTCGCTTGGCAAGGAAAGCCTGTGCACGTCTGTGCTCTATGTGTTGCATGGAGCCTCCACAGCAAAAAGAATACGGGTCTGTTGGTAGAAAAAGGTTGAGAATTACCGAATGTTTACACAGCACTCAATTGCAAGGAGCAAATAACTGTGTGCAGTGATTGCAGCTATTGCGATGGGGTAGTACCCACGCCACGCGGGTTACAGGGCACTGATTTCAGCTGAGCTTGCTGTCATTTTACTAGATCCCTAAGTATCACCATCTCCTCAGCACTGGGGATTTTTGCTCATGTGGCAATGCTTAGCTTTAGCTGCAGACACAGCTAAAGTAGGGAGCTTTCAAAATGCATCTTAACTGGCAGGGGATCACAAGGGCAAAGTCTCCTTGAAAATAAGGGGGCAACTGAGTCTCTCTTTGTCCCCTCTCTTTGAGCTTCTCCCAGTATGTTCTGGGTGTTAATCAGGCAGCTGGCACGGGCTCCCAGAGGCATTAGCAATGCAAAAATAGCACTGGGTTTGGCCATGTCTGCATCGTTGGTGAGGAGCCTCTTGGTGTTTGGGTGACGGTGGAGACGAAGGGCTGAAGATGGCTGGAGTGGGAGGCTGGGGAATTAATTAATTTATTTTTGCTCACCAGGGGACCTCACTTCATCAAGTTGTCTTTTCTTATTAAAGATAGAAAAGCTACAGTGCAGAAAGGCACATTAAAAAATAACTCTATATGCTTGTCCAAGTGGAATTCGGGCCTGAGAGTTGGCGTGGCTGGCCAGGGGATGGCTGCTGGGGCAGCAGTTGCCTGGTTGGGAGGGGTAGTTGCTGAGACTCCATGGTACAAACCATTGCTTTGCTCAGCATCTGGGAGGTCCTGGGAAACCCTGGGGTAAGGTTGGTTCCTGCACCTCGTGGGGGAACAGGGACCCGTGGTGAGCACAGGAGCCACCCCCGGGTGAGGTGGTCATCACGCCTCTCTCTGCCAGCATCGCTTTAGCACCCCGAGCACGTCTGGGTGTCTGTGGATTCTGCCTGGGGGAGCACTGCCGGAGTGGATTTCTAATTATAGCTAATTGTGGGGTTGATACTCTCTGGATTTGGTCAGATACAAGTCAAACGATTTCCTGTTGCTCAGCACTTTGCAGCCACGTTCCCCGAGGCACGAGATGGACGCGTTTGCTGAAGGCATCCAGCTGGGCAAACACACACTCCTCCCTCTCCAGCCTGTGCACCCACCTCGGTGGTGCAAAACACCCCCCCTCAACCCCACTCGGTGGTCTTGGGTGATGTTAACGATGTATTTTAGTAAATAACCAGGTGAAATGGTTTGGTTTAGTTAAGCTGAGGGCTCCTGCGAGGTGCAGGGTGGCTTGGCCACGTGGAGGGCTGGCTTCTGTGCTTGGACCATGTAGGTTCTTGAAAGCCCAGCACCTTTAGATCCCCAAATTGCCCAGCACCTTTCTCTGCAGAGCCTTCCAGCTGGTGCTGCTGGTGGCACTTTGCATCAAACGCTTAGGAAAGCTCTGTCACAGACAGACTTTCTGGAAAAGGGGACCCAAAATACCTTAACTGTGTTCCCTGCATGAATTAGTTAAATATTTACACAATGCTTTTAAAGTCAAATGTTGTGTATGATCTCAATTTTATTCTAAGTCATTAAATGTCTACTTTAAAGCCCATTTTTAATGTCCCCTGAGGACACTAAAAGTGTATTTCCTGTAGTTAATATAATTGTAACCCCGTTGCTGTCACAGATCCCAGGTGATAGACGAGGAACTCGTTAGCCCAGGTGCTGGGGACACAAAGAGACGGGCAGATCTCAAACACAGAAAGGATCAAAGTTAAACAAAGGTTCCAGAAGAAAGGCAGCAGCTTCTTGAAAGGAAAAGGAACAAGGTGAGTTTGACTCCAAATGCAATTTATTGGTTTTTTTCAACTTTGGCTTTGACACGAGCCAGGACCCAGGATGATGGTTTCGTAGCCTTTAAGGTGTTTCAAACAAGCAAATTATTCTCCGGGAGAAAACGCCCCCCTCTCTCCCTGGCACCCTCTGCAAACTGAATCCACAGTTCTGAAAACCTGGAGCTGAGGCCAAGCATCTTAATCTTACCAAAAGTAAACAATGAACACAAATTTACATAAAAATCAGCTTTTAAAATTATTTCAGTGTTAACATTGTACGTGACAGTGTAAGTACATTAAGTGACGTGTCCCTCCATGCTTGTTAAATGGCTGCTGCCCTTACCACAGATGCTGGTCGTGGTTCTTTTCAGATGTTGGTAGGAAATTACATGGAGAAAAAGCTCTGCTTTAGGAAAAGCCCAGAGGAAAATGGAAAGAAAAGAAAGAGCAGATTCTCCAGGCACCGCTGAGTCTGGAGGTCTTCTGGAAGCCTTCCCGTCAGGATGTGTTTCAGTGGGGTGGGAGGGCTGGGAGCCGGGGGGGATGCTGGCTGGGATTGCTGGGGCCTCCAGGGGTGAGCACTGGTCCTGGGTGGGTGGCATTTGCTGGCGCTGATGCTCCCCAACGTTTGCTCACTGTCTTCCCTTCGTGCTGGTCATTTCCTCAGCTCGTTTTCTGCGTGTTGTCTGAGAAAGCTCTGGGAAGGAAAATGGGAGTAACATCTGTTTGTGAGGGCAGGGAGTGAATTAAGGAGCAGCCTTGGTGGGAGAAGGGCCCTGCAGCGAGTGGCTGGAGTTGTGCTGGCCCTTGCCTGGGGGCGAAGGCTGGAGTGTCCCTCAGGGCAAATAGCTCTGAATTATCAAAACTCCCACCCTCTTCAGTTATTGGATGAAACAGTTGGACTTGTGGTGGAGAGCAGGAGACATTTTAATGGCTGGTTCCAATCTTAAAACCAGCGAGTCCCTGAATTCCACTGAGGAAAGCATCCTTGTAGCGACGCTGGCATTTGCTGCATGAAGATGTACCAAAGTATATCTAAGCACAGCGTCTGCATTATCAGACCTTTGGAAATTACTTTTATCTTCTCTTCCTCTATTAAATATAGCTCAGCTCTGCTGCCTTGCACACAAATACATTTTTCTGGCTCTTACTTCTAGGAATCATCCGTTAAGTATTTTTAAAATGTGTTTGGTCTAGATGGGATCACTGTTGTGTAATCCCCAGCATTCCCTGTCCACGATGATTATTTTTTGGCTCGTTTATATAGGAAGTAACCTTCACTGCTTCACATGTGGCTTTTAACAAATCCGAACACGTGGTGGAGTCTCTTATCTGGAGCTGTGGGGCTTTGCCCTTGGCTGGAAGCAGAGAGCGGAGAAGGTCAGAGAGAGGGAGATGGTCCCACCTGGTGATTTCTCTGGCTGGAGGTGCTGTCTGGTGGCTGTGCAGGGTCACTTTGCACCATTCCCTGGGAAGAACTGTGGCTGGATGATGCTGATGGAATTGGGGCATCAGCACGGGGTAGCTGGATTTCAGCAGAAAAAGGGCGGGGGGGGGGGGGGGATGCTCCCACCGGAGGAAGGATGAAGGATGCTCTGCTCATCTCCTCCCGAGGAGAATCCCCAAAGGGAGGAAGAATCGTATGTATCCAGTGCTAAATGGCATATGACTCAAGGAAAAAAAAAAAATAAAAGCCACCTCTTTATTACATAGCTCTATCTCGCTGTGTCTCGGCCTTACAGCCACCACCAGATGCTCGTCTTCTCAGTTGCTTTATTGGATTCTGGGACATCCTCATAATTACCATAAGTGGGAGATGATTCCCCAGCATCTGGCATGTGTTAATACTGATTCAGAGCGCTTATCAATCCACTTAAGGGAAGAGCCTACGTGCTCGCTGTGCAGGCAGAGCCAGCCTGGCAAATTCGAAAGGATCAGCGTTTGATCCTATTTTTTTTTCCCTTTGAATGGCTGCTGACTGACCGGACCCTGCTGCTGTCTGGAGGGCTGAAGCTGGGGAGGCACTGCCCAGATGTCACCTCTGTTTCTGGCGATGGGTGGGAAAGTGCTGCCCCATTCCCACCAGCCTTGCCCAGGGTTTGTGTTTCAGGAGCTGCTGAAGTGCTCTCTGTCCAGGCACATCTTGCCCCTCGGCTCGTGAAAAGTGCATTTAGCAGTTAAAGGCCCAACAGAAGTCTTCCAGTAAATTAAAACTACATCTGCTTTAATTTTTGGTTTAGGTTCCAAACGCCTCTCTCTCTCAAAAAGCAGCTCTCCAGGAGCAGAGCTGCTTGGGTGCTTCTGGTCTGGGGAGGGAGTGCTGCGCGGAGCAGCGGGGGCTCAGGTAGGTGGGTTTCCCTCGGCTCAGTGAGCAAAAATGGGGAATAAAACTAGTGAGAACCAGACATTTCAAGAATTGCTCCAAAGGTGCTGTTTTCATTCCAGGTGGGAATAAAACCACGGGGTTTAGGCACTTTTTGGAAGTTTTTTCCACCACTTCCTTCCTCCGAGGAGCCTCTGGGCAAACGAGAGCCGGTGCTGGCGTGTGTGCAGCCACGCTGGCAACCTCCCGTGGCCCGGGCAGGGCGCTGGGGTGGAGGTTTTCCAGGGAGAGGAGGGTGCAGAGGGGTCTGCTTGCAGCAGGGAATGAAATATTTCCCCGCGTGGCTCCCGGCTGAGGAATGCTGCTGGCTTTCCATCGGAACGCCAGGGCAGGGAAAGGCATTCTGCAGGCTCGCGGGGCTCCAGCACTGTCTAGACTTCGAAATGCAATGGTGCTCACCCCCCTCCTTGAACTCCTGCCACGGCGTCTCAGCCCGCCCTATAAATGGAAGTGAGAAGCCTTTCCCTCTGCCAGAGCCTGTCACACTAACGAGACCTTAGTTCCTGTCGAATTTGGCAATTTGTCCCTCTAAACCGGTGAACTTGCAGCAGGTGGTAGCCAAGCTCGTTTCCCAAAACCACATCCCTCTGGAAACAAAAAAGCCCCACCTGGCTTCCCGCGGTGGGGTGACCCCATCTCCCTGCAGAGGCTCCTGGCCGTGGGGATGGACGCTTCTGCCCGGGGAAGCTCAGGCCACCACCCTGCAGAGGTGGCCTTTGGACTGCACATCGCTCCCGAGTCAAACTGCGGACGAGTCACCTCAGACAAGTGACACCAGCTCGTCCCATCGAACGTGGCACCGTCTGCGTCAGGTCACAGCCACCAAAAGCAGCCTGTTCCTTAGATGTTTCTGTCCTATCTGGCTGCTGGGTCTGTTGGCAGGGATGGGGTGTGCGGAGTTGGTTTGGGTCACCCCGGGCATTAGGAAGTATTTCCTTCCCCACCCTCCTTTCTCCTCTTTCTGGGATCAAGTTTCTTGCAGCTGAGCCTACTCTTGTCTCTCCCATTTCCCACTGAAGGCTGGAGCAGGGCTTGGCCGCCTCTGTTTTTCTAAACCCAGCCCAAATAATGAGCATCTGCCAGGAGGCAGAGGTTTTCCGTAAGCCTGTGGTTTGAGTAACTCCTTCTTTAAATCTTTGCTCCTCTCCCAGGCACAGGAGGAGTGGGAAGGACGTCTCTAACCCCCCGTGAAGCCCACCAGTTCCCAGCCCAGCACTTCCCTAAACTCACCTGAGAGGCTGCCTCGCTGCTTCTATTAGCAGAAAATCAGTTCTATTCTAAAAGACTCTGGAGTTTCCCGGAGAGCTTTGAGGTTCCTGTGCCGGCAGGTTTGGGTGCCTGGGAAGACACTCCTTGGACAGCACCACTTGCCAGAGGTTAAGCCCCAAACAACGAAGGTCAGCTTCTCTGGGTGAAAATGGAGGCACCTCACAGCTTCTGTCCTTTGGGTGCGTTCTCCTGTGCCCCGTCAGAAGCCAGTAGGTTCCTGTGCAGAACGGTTGGCTGTAGCTGAGGAGGCAGAAGTGACACCAGTGAAACGCTGCCTCCGTCCCCACAGGAGGTTCAGCCCCACTGTCGGTCTGAAGGTCAGGCTGACAAGCTTTTCCAACCTGCTGGTGCTTCTTGTTTGCAGTTTCTTTGCCTCTTGGGAGCGACACATCATCCATGGGGTACGCATCAGGGATCCACAATGTCAGGACCCTAAAAAGAACTCTTGTTGCCCATAGGAATGGGCTTGTCTGGCTGGTGTTAGGTCTGTCTGCCCCAGGAAGGATTCTCAGCCGGGCAGAATTAGGGCCCCGCATCTCAGGTGGGCAGTCACTTCTCAATTCCCACGCAGGGCAACGGGCACAGGGAGCTCCTGTGCTAAACTCCCCCCCAGTGCTGAGAAAACCCGCAAAGCCCCGCTCCCGTTTCCTGCTCCAAATCCCACACACCAGACCTCGCCGTGCGGGGCCGGGAGCCAAGTGCTCTCAAGGAGATGGAAAGATTCCCCCTGGCTTTCGTGGTGTTTGGAGTGCCTGATTCCTTCCCGGTCACAGGCTCCCTTGGACTTGGTTATGGAACCCACTGCAGACACGTGCGGAGCATCGCGATGGCAGATTCTCCTGTCCTCCCAGACACTTGGAAGGGGTTCTGTTTGACAAAAAAAGCCTCATCTATGTTCTCCCAGCCAGCGTCGTGGCTGCAGTGTGAATGAGTGTTTTAACAAATACACTCCTGCAGCCAGGGTTCGTGATCAGCCCTCTGGGTTGGGAGCCAAGCTCTTCCCAGCAGGACGGGGAAGGCAGGGAGCCCGTGTCCGTGCTGGGAGAAGCTGAACCTCGGCTGCTCGGACATGGCAGCATCTCGCAGAGCTGGGGTCTCGCAGCTTCCAGGGGCTGGTCCGGTTCCCTGCCTGTGGAGACCGTGGCACCAGAAGGGACTATGATCTGCCCAGTTTTGTCAGCTCTTTGTGAAGTGTAAGGTTTTTGCCCCAGGCTGCACCACCGCTGGCCACCGTCCCACCTTGGACAGGGGGAGAAGAGGGAAGGAGGTGGGAAGAGAGAGAAGGACAGGTGACCCCAGCTCAGCGCTGTGTTTGCCTGACCGTGCAGGTGCTGAGAAGGTCCCGTCCCATGGCTGGGCTGAGCATCCTCCTGCCCGGAGCAGGCATCAGCCCACCCCCCACGCTGAGGGAGGCTGCAGGAACCATCTCTCACACCTCTGTGGCTCCACGGGGCTTTGCTTGGCAAAATGCTTAGAGGGGTGTTAACTTCAAGGCCACGGATAGAGCTCAGTGACCCCCGGGGATTAGGCACGTGTAAGGGTTTGGGTCTCGGTGCCTCTGGCTGTGCGGTGCCATCGGGGGGGACATGGGCTTTGGCGGACTATTGGCTTGTGCTTCAAAGCATGAGATCTACCTGCTCTGCTCTAATCACTCTAATCATGCTTTAATTGCATCAAGCAATAGCAGCAAAGGGACTATATTGTCTTTATAAAGCCCCAGACCCTGTGCCTGACTGTTGGAGGAGCAGTGACTTTCACGGGGGATCCAGGTGTCTGAGAGGAGCAGAACCCTTTTTCCTCTGCAGAAGGTGGCTCCGCCGGCTCTGGGGGGAGAGGAGGCTGCTGGTAATCGCTCTGTCCTTCCCTACCCCCCAGAAACTTCCTCGATCTGGTTAAGGGTTTAGGTTGTTTTACTTCACTGCTCAAACCCGGGGTTGGCCATTTCATTTTTTCATTTTTTTCATTTTCATTTTTTCCACGCATCCAAAAGCAGCTGGGTGCCTGCCTTCTCCCCCCTCCCAGGGCTAAGATTTTGAGTTCTCACCCATGGGTCTCTCTGGAGAGGTGGCTGCATGAAGGGTCCCGGTTCAGAGGAGCAGGGATGCTGAAGTGCTGGCCTGGCTCTTTTGGGAGGATTATTTTGGGTTTTAAAGGCAGGGGCTGCAGCCAGGGCTGTGCTGCAGGGGAGCAGCAGGAGGGGACGGGGCTGGAGTGAGGGGTTCATCTCTCTGCAGCCAGCCAGGTACATGCTTTTTGTGTTGGTTTTTTTTTTTTCCTTCTTTTTTTTTTTTTTTTCTCCCAGGACTTAATTAAAATGCATACATCTTTCCTCACATTTTTATGAAGCTCAATGGCAAATAACAGTCAGTCTCTAATTACACCAACGGTGACTTGTTTTCATGGCTGGAAAGGACAGACCCAAGGGCAGCCCTCGTTCCCTGCACTGGGTTGTTCTGGGAAGTGCTGTCTCCAGCAAGCAGCTGGAAATTCAGGTTTTATAGTCTGGGCCATCACTCCCACGGCCGGGCTGGGCTGGTGAGAGGAGGATGGACTTGGCCAGGGGAAAATGTCTGCATTAGTCTGGGCTGGCTGGTAAACCCCCACCCAGCCAAAGCTCTTCCTGCTCCTTTTTGCTGGCCCTGGCCCTGACCCCATGGAGCTCCCCTGGCCGGGGAGCAGCCCATCGGGACATGGTTTTATGGTGGTGTTGGCAGTGTTGAGTTAATGGTTGGACTTGGTGGTCTTAAAAGTCCCTTCCAACCCAGACCATTCAATGACTGTGATCAGCTGTGGCTTGCTGCACAAGTTTGATGGAACAGTGAGTTAAGTTTCTTTGCCCAGCCACAAATCTGGTCGTGTGTGGGCAGGGCAGAAGTAAACAGGGTCCCTCCTGGTGCATCAGGATAGTCTGTCCTACAAAGGAACCCACGGGCTCTGTTGTGGGAGGGTTGTGAAGCTGGTGATGGAGACAAGCACACCTTGGTCCTACGGCCTTCCACTCCCCTGGGATTGCGGTTACTCCAGATGATGATGGGCACAGCTGGGCCAGTCCAGCTTCCAGTGGCACCAGTGTTGCTGGTGAGCACAGCTGGGCAGTGTTCCTCATATCAGGCTTCATGCAGGGTTGATGCCGTCCCAGAAATGTCTTTGGGTCTTTTGTGATATCCCCCCAGCTCAGTCGCATCCTGCAGGATTATTGGTTACGAAACGGCTGGTTTTACAGTGATGTTTTTAAAATTCAGCTCTTCTTAATATGGAATTGGGTTTAACTGGTATGGATTTTGCAGCGTTATGCTCTGCTTGAAATTACTGCTGCTCCAACATGCCAAAGCTCAGGAGGATTTGTTCCATTTCCTTGTCTACACCTGACCAGCTCGGTGACATCAAAATCCAAGCTGGAAGGGGCAGATTTCTCACACGTGTAGGGGAAACAGCACGTTTGGATGGGCTGCGCCAGGCGAGAAGGTTATGCACAATGGGAGGGTGTGCGAGCCCAGTGTGACTCCACCGGTCTCGGCGGGTGGAGTTTGGGTCTCGGCCAAGTCCAGGAGGTTGGAAGGAAGCGTGTGGCTTCTCTCAGGTGCTTTGTGGCTTGTCCATCTGCAAGGAGAATGAACGGGCACCGTCTCTGTCTCCCTCCTGTTTCACACCCGCCTGGAACCCCCCCGGTGGGTGCCGTCGGCGTGAGAAATAAACGGCATCCGCGGGAAAAATGGTGCATCCCCAGGGCTTCCCTTTGTGGAGTCAGAGAGTTGGGGCTGGGGTAACAGGAACAACCGAGGAGGTGGCTGGGAGAGCAGGGGGTGACGGGCCGTAGCTGGGCTGTGACCCATGGGGTGTGTGAGGGTCGGTGACACGGGAGCACAGGGAGGGGAAGGCCACCGAGCTGAAACAGCACCGGTGGCAGCAGGACAGTCCCTCTGGCAGAGTGGTTTATGGGACCGTGGTGGTGTCTTTCCCATTAAGTGGCAGATGCCCCCTCGTACCCAACATTTAATGTGGGAGCGGTTTCTCTGCAGGACATCGTTCCCTGTCTGGGGGGGGCAGGCTGGACCGCGCTGGTTCTGTGTCTGCCCGTGGCTCCCATCATGCTCCTGGCCCAAAAGAGAATTTTTAAAATCAGATTTTTATTAGGTGGCTAATTGACTCATCATCCCTCCCCCCGCCCCGTGCACACACATTTGCTCTGCCCTGAAATGTGAGCTGAACCAGGCTGGTGAGAAATGCTTTCTGAATATAGCTGGGGAGAGAGGGGACAGAGGAGGGGGGAGAAGGAGGCAATTCATACTGGTTTTTTTTAAAACAAAAAATTGTAAAAGATTAAAAAGAAAAACCCATACAAAAAATATCAGCAACAAGAAGAAGTTGTGGTTTCTTAAGCCAGTTTGCATTCCTGGAAGTTGATGATGCCCTGGATTACAGTTGTTTTTTTAGACCTCTCTCAATTTCTTTTGGGATGGTTTGTCTGTAGTGTGGGTATGTGTGGGCAGGAAACTGGGGAATATGCAGAGGGAAAAAAAAAAAGCTAAAAATGGGCAGGAACAGGCTGACTGCATATGCTCTATTTTTTTTTCCTTTAAATTAAAAAAAAAAATGCTCGAAGATGTTAAAGATTTGGGGAGAGGGGGTGGAGCACAGGCATGGCAAAGGAAGCCGATCCTGAAGACATCTAATACAGGATCCTTTGTGCTTCACTGAACATCGGCTACGGGAGAGCTGTGTCTCAGTTTGCTAAATAATCACTTCAAACTTCTCATTTATGTCCCTTGGAAGCTGCCTTGCTCTGCAGAGAGGAGAAGGGATGCAGCCAAGCCGTCCCAATGTGCTGGGGGCGTGGTGGTACGGTGGGCTTGCAGGTCTTGTGTCGGGGCCACCAGGAAATGTGTTTCCTATTGCTCTCTGGTTTTGGTGCCACATCCCATTTGGGCATTTATTTATTTTTCTGCTTAGAAAACAGTCGTCTTCTTCAGGAAGTGTTTCTCCTTTCTCGCTGTTACTCATGCTCACGTGGAGCTGAGCCCCACCGCTCTCCCCGGGATGCTGCTGCTTTCAGGGTGCTCCAAAAACCAGAGAGTTAGCTCAGCTGGTCCCCAAGCGGGACAGAGGGAAGGTGGGGAGTCACAGGGACCACGGTCTCCTCCCGTTGACGTGAGCGGGTAAGAGCCAGAGCGTGTTCTCTCTGTTCTGCTGGTTTCCTGACGGTTGCTCTGGATTTTTATTGCTTGTGCTGAAAGAAGGGCCCAGTCTGTAGTTTGAACATCTAGAGGGAACTTAAAGGGGAGGGAAAAAACAGTTGCTGCGTCTGTGTCTGAAGGAGAAATAGCTTTGCCCACTCTGCCAGGGCGTGGGGTGGTTTCTGGAAGAGCATCCCTGTGCTGGCAGGGCTTTGGCTCTGGGACGGGTGACAGTACCCTGCCCGGAGGTGGCAGCTTCGAGAGGTGGGGGTGCCCTCGCTGCCGAGTGAAAAACACCCATCAGATTTTCTCTACCAGCTCTTCTTCATCCTGAGGCTCTATAGACGTGCCAAAATCACAGGTGGTTGGTTTTTTTTCTCCCGTTCCCAAAGTGGAGACTGACTTTCCCAGTAAGTGCATCCCAGTCTGTTCTTTGTCATTGCCCCTTCCCAGGGCCCTTACTGGAAAATTTCAGACTCTTCCTTTTTATCTTCTCTGCTGGAAGCTTCCTTTTAAAACATTAATGTCTGTATTATTATTATTTTTTCCCCAGCAGGTTAATTAATACTTGATTCATCACCTCGAAAGCTAATGGATATTTATCCAGATCATGAAGGAAGGGAATGCAGTCTATAAATAACTGCAGCAACACTCGCTGGCGCTCGCTGACAGCCCGGATTTATTCATGCTCCTTCTTTTTCAGGGAAAGAGCTCTGCTCGGCTCGAGAGGAGTTAAATCCTAACCCTTTCCCGGGGTTGGTTTTGCGCTGGCCTGGCTCGATGTTTTCCTACTTGGGCTTTACTTTGTAAACACGGTGCCTTTTCCGAGGGAAAAGGGCTGCGTTTGTGCAGAGAGACCCAGACAGCGCGTGTGATGGCTCCAGCCGGGGCCAGCAAAGGCCATGGGGGACCTTGGGTGTTTCCACGGGCTGGGAGCTCTCTGGCTCTCTCGGAGATGTTGTTTCGTTTTGAGTATTGAAAAAAAACATTGGAGAGCTCTTTCCGAGTTATCATCTGCTTCAAATAAATGGTGTTTATTGTCTTTGTCTCCAGCTCTCCAGCTATTGTCATCGGTGACCTTAATTAGGAGCATATTAAAAATCATGTCTAGTTTGTCGCTCACGCGTACAGAATTAAAAAGTAATTATTTACTTTTACTGTTAACTTGCACGTTCCCTCTGGAGGATGCTCTGGAGCCTCGAGAGCATCTGGCTGCTCTCTGGGGAGGAGGGTCCTTGCTGTCCATGTAGCCCTCGGGGGCAGAAGCAGCTGGATGGGAGCTGGGACAAGGGGCCCGAGGGGCACAGAGGGGGGGTGAGAGCTGCAGTGGGTGCTGGAGGAAAACCAAAGTGTGACCTGTTGTGAGCTGGTGCCTTGGCTTTCCCCACAGCCCTGCCTGTTGCTGCTGCCCGTGGCTGGGTCCACACCACGTCCTGCATCTCCGTTTGGGTCTAAAGCTGCTCTCGTGGCTCCAGAGGGGCTGGGGGCTGCCAAGAGCTCTACGTGCTTCTCCAGAGCAAGGCTGGAAAAATGTTGCTGATGTAATTTCTAGGCTCATGACCTCACTGCAGTAAAATCCAGCGGAGAGCTCGCTCTGAGGTCTGCAGGGTGGGCTTTTTGCCACTTCAGCAATGATGACACTTGTTCTGAGGCAGGATAAGAGGACCCAAATGAGCTGACTCCTCCTGTGTTGCTCAGTCTCTTGGTTTTCATCACAAGCGATGCAATTTGTGAGGCTGCCTCCAGGAAGCACCAGCCTCTGGAGTTGCACAATTGTGTAAAAATCTCAGCTTTTGTTCATTTTCCAATCCCTCATGAAAATGTGAGCCAAAAGCTTCAAGCACAAAGGACCAGCTAAACCTATTTTTTTATGAGTGTTTAAAAAAATCTATGTGCTAAAGATGAACTTACCTTTGGGTTTTTTTTCAGGGACATTGGCTCATGAATTTTTAATTCTTGAGCTTGGCAGCACTGGTTGAATTAGGAACAGAACAACTGATTTTAATGAGCGTAAGATTAATGCAGATGAGCTTGGCTGAAACTGTGATCCAGCTGAGGAGAGAGGATGGTCTCACTTCACCTACCAGCTCCTTCCTCCGTGGGCTGTTATGTTGCAAGCATTAGCACAGCAGAGCTTATTCTCATCTCTGGTCATTACCTGGGGAAGAAATGCTCATTAAACTGCCGGGTTTGTGCAGGACATTTTGCACATTAACCCTTGGCAGCTGCCCTGGACCCTCAACAGTCCTGCAAGGTGGACTGGAGCTTTTCAGCATGCAAGTGGGGAAGAAGGAGGATGGATGGTGGAGGAGAAACCTGCCTTGACTCTGGGTCAGTGTCTGCTGGTGGGCAGGAGAAGATGCTGGGAGGGCTGGAGCCCCTCTGCTGTGAGGGGGGGCTGAGAGAGTTGGGGGGGTTCAGCCTGGAGAAGAGAAGGCTCCGGGG
>JAOQGH010000003.1:35759276-35823695 GCA_025769975.1 Gallinago jamesoni | reverse complement strand
GGCTGCGGAGCAAGGCTCTGGCTCTTAAAGGGCAGCGCAGAGCGGAGGGGCCTGGGGGGGCTGAGCCCCTCTCCCAGCCGGGCAGCATTTAACTGGGAACTGGAGCTTTCCCTTGGGTGGATGCCTTGCACAGAAAATTGGAAATATTCTGGTGAAAGATTCTGCTGCTCTCTGTTTTCCCTAAGAAAGGAGAAACCTTGAGCAGCTTTTTATTTGGGTTTTGGTTTTTTTTTTTGAGGGACACAGCATTACCTGGTGAGTTGTCCTCGGGTTCAGCCCAATCCTCTTCACCTCCCATGTTTCTGCCTCTGGAGCCTGCGGTCCCATGGGGAGGGCTCCTCCCTTGGGATACAGCCCAGGGCCCCAGGGTGAGGGTCTCAGCCCCTCCTGCCTGGGGAATCAAGGTGTAAACTGGTCTTGCACCAGAGCCCTAAAGCTCTTCCAGGCTGTGTGCGATTCAGCCCTTCATTCCCCACATCTCTCATTAACGCTCTAAGACAGCAGCACGGGGTGGGAGGGAAGGTCAGGTGGGGGAGGGAAGTATTTGAGTGAAAAAGAGACCCTGGAACCCGCAGGCTGGGGGGGTTGTGTCGCTGTGTCTGTCCCCCAGCCTGGGGTGACATGCGGGGGGCCAGGAGCAGCCCCACCAGCTCACTGCAACTGTCTTGAACATGTATTTTTTCACACAGCCCGTTCTCAGCCCCAGGTCCCCGAGGCCCCAGCAGGGATTTTGCTCACACCGGGGCTGTTTTGCTCCAGGACTTCAGCTTAGAGCACAGCAACCTCGGGGGGGTCAGTCCCAACGACCCCCTCCCGTCTCACCCACCTCATCCTGCCAAGTGCCAGCCAAGGGTCACCTCCAGACCCCAGAGCTGGAGACTCCAGGGCACAGAGACTCCAGAGCTGGGCTCGGGCACAGAGGATGAGGGGGACCGAGGGCAGAGCTGGCCTTCCCCCCCCCCCACCTTGGCTGCTCCGGCACCCCAAGAGATGGGAGTGGATGGCAAAAAACCATCAGAAACTCCTGCTGCTGCCCGGTTGGTGGTGGAAGGCAGGGGTGTCCCGGGGGTGTTGCGGGGTGTGCAGCGCTGCGGTGTCGCCAGGAGGTGGCACAGCACGAATGGAGATGCTGCGGGGAGCGCAGCCGGGCTGGGACCCGCCGAGCCCCCCCTCCGGGGGGAGCGCAGTGATTCATTAGAGTAGTTTCCAGGAAAAAGAAGAAAAATCTCGCATCTTCTTTCTCGGAAACTCATTGTACAAAATCCTATCACATGGGGGGAAAAAAAAAAGAAAAAAAGCACAAAACCACATTTTGTTCAGAGAGAAGGAAAAAATGAGCACATTTCCCCCCCATTTTGAAAACACGCAGCTGTCCGGACATCCACAGTCGTTCTGGTGTCCCCACAACCTTCCCGCATGAGCAGAGCCTCTGCTGACTCCTGTTCCTCTGCCTGGTGCCCTCGTTTGCTGCTCTGATATCCCGCTGTCAGTACATCCCTTAAGGAAACCTAATTTACTCCTTATATGCTATTAATACCAGCTTGCAGCTGCAAAAGCTGGCCCAGGTCTGCAGGTCTCCAGAGCTGAGCCAGGACAGCTCGAGCCCCCTGAGCCTCCCATCTCCAGCTCTCCATCTGCTGAGTCCCAGCTGGGATTTTCCCCATTTAGCCCATCTTCCCTTGTGGGAGCACTCTTTAGGCACCTGTCTCGGAGGTGATAACTGGAAATGGCAAACCAGTATTTTTTTCTAAACACTGGCAATTCTCCCCTTCCATCAAAGGCAGAAGAGAGGATGCAGAATCAGGAGACCAGGCATTACAGACCAGCAGAAAGGTTTGCTTTCAATGAAACGCTGACCCACAGTGTTTCTGCAAGAAACGTTGCACTTCAACAAGATTACTGTCAATATTTCACTTGAATGGGTGATTTTGAAATACTTTGCTGTTGTTTGGAAACCGTACTCCAGTTTGTAACCAAAAATAGAGGTTCTTTCTTCCCAGAAAAGGGTCCCCTCTCTCTCAATTTTCCCCTCGTGGGTTTGCATGTTGAAAGTTAAATGAAACAGTCACCAGTGGCTGAATGGGGTCCCAAGAGAACAGGGACCGAGCATCTCCTCTGGCCCCTCGTTGGGACCCTTTGAGCATAGGAGAACAAGGACAGGGCAAGTGGCTGCTTCCCTGCTCCCTGGCTCAGGGGTCTCCAGGCCTGGGGGGCTGTAGCAACTCCCCACAGGGGGCTTTTTTCTCTTGCTGGAAATTGTCCGGGTGCTTTCTAAAGCCAGCCCAGCTTTCAGAGCATCCTGCTGGATGCAGCTAACTTCACGGCCTGCCCTCGGATCTCAGGCTGGAAGAGGCAGTGGAAGACACCCCCTTGGGGGGCACAGGGTAGGGGGGACATGGAGCTGATGCCCTCTGTCCCTCCCGCTCAGGGAGACCCTATCTGCTTGTCCCTGTAACTGCTACAGAGAGTCTCAGGGCAGTAGAAGGACGTTCTGCAAAGGCAAAGGATCAGAAGTAGGATTGTGCAATCATTTGCTCACCGGAGCCTGTTTCTCGCTCTTCAGCCCCTTGTGAGAGGCAATCACAATCCCCCTGTGAAATGTGCTACAGCCCTGCTCCATCATGTTGGCAGGAGTCTTCTGTCCTGTCCTGAGAGGGGAAAAAACACAGAGGTTTCAAGGCCAGTTATTTTTCAAATTAAAGGAAAAAAAAAAATCTTGCTTCTCTTTGTTGCTCTTTCTGAATTCCCGCTCAGCATCCTGAAAACCCTTCAGAGGGTTTGCATTTAGCACATGAAATGAATTTCTCACAGTGAGGCCAAAGACAACCAAGGTGCGTGGGTGGAGGAAGCCGTGGCCCATGCCAGCAGCCAGCGCCAGCGAGTTGATGTCCTCAGCTCTCCTCAAACCCTCCCCGCATCCGAGGGCACTTGCTTTAAAGTCAAATTTATGCTTGCTGGGACTGGGAACACAGGGACTGTTTCCACTGCAGCCCAGTGCAGACCTTGCCTCTTAGTCCACCTGTGGACACAGTACTTAAATAGCTGAAGAAACTGAAAAAAGATAGTTTCCAACTCAATCCTGCCAGTACTACCCTCCTTCACGGTGGGAATCGCTGCTAAGAATTACCTCCTCAGAGAGCTGCTGAGCCCGATGTCTGGTTGTTGGAGGCTGGCATCCCACCAGGGCCTGGGGAAGGTGCTGGTGGGCAAAATCCATCCATTCTTTCATGGATGGGAAGGAAGAAGTCTTGAGACATCTTGGCAGGTTCTGTGGTTGGAGGAGCTGATGGCTGGGCTGGCTCTTGGCTCTCAAGGCGAGAAGGCTGTTACAAAGAAGGAACTTGCCCAAAGCGAGGGTCAGGCTGGTGTGGCCACCTGCAAGAGAGTGGATTATTTATAGGCATTTTGGGTTCCTGTACCTGCACATATTTACCTGGGAGAGAGAAGGTGCCTGATGGTAGTGACAATTCTTCCGGCAAACCCACGATGTTTTACTGCCACAATGACATAGAAGGACCCATTCCAGCGTGCCCTGAATCCATGGGAAGGATTTGCCTTTGACATCTGGGCTCCCACTGACATCCATCCACCATCTGTGACCCAACTCAAGACCTCTCCCATTAGCCCATTACTGGGCTAGGTGACTTCTGGTATTTTCAAACAGGCAAAATTCATTCTGAAGAGCACAAAGCCCTGCAGGAGGGAGGTATTCAACCCTTGTGCTGGTGACCACAGACACACAGGTGTGTTTCCAGCTCAGCTGCTGCACAGCCCGTGTCCTTCCTCCCCCATCCACAAAACACCATCAGATGTCTGTGCCAGGGTCAAGCTGCGCAGGGACAAACTGGATACCTCCAGCGTGCCTAGAACATAAGTTCATGAACTTCTGTTATCACTCAGGCATGATCTAATTGAAACATCATGACTTACACAATCACCTCCTTCTCTGTCCCCCGCTTCCACTCTTCCAAAAAACTCTTCCTGCTTTTTCCAGCTGGACAAGCTATCTTTCTGCCTGCTTTGAAGTAAATATTTTGTTGGGTTTGGCTGCTGCCACAGCCACACATAGTCTTCTGCCTGATATTTTATCCATCTGCTGCTAAAGGACTAGAGAACAGCTGAGAGTCTCAAAGGGGTTTTGAGGTGCTGAGTGGAATTCAGGAGCACCAACGCAAGAGAAGAATCGTCTTCTTGGCTTTCACGTGCACAGTTATTCAAGCTGAAACGCCTTAAAAATTCAATACTCCGAGAGATGCTTACGACACCCCAGTACAAACCAGAGAGCATACACTGGCTCCCGCGGCTGGGGACCCGGTACCCCCCCTCCAAGGCTCTCGTTTCCTCTGCTGTCTCAAGCCAGTGGAAAAAGAGAATTGGACTCCCGCGCTGTTGGGGTTGCCAACATCTGCCTTGCCTCATTTCTTCTGCTTGAAGAACATCTGGCTCTGCTCTGGGACAGCCACGTGTGGCTGGTTGTGTTGCAGGGGAAGGGGTTGTGTTCCCTGTGACAAAGCCTCTGGTGGCTCTGCTGGCCAGAGCCTGGCATCTGCCCGGCTGGAGATGCTCGCTGCCCGCACGGCGTGGGAGATGGTGTGCTCGTGGTGCCTGCCCTTCCAGAGCAGACACAAGTAACTTTCTGTTCGATGCTGCTCCTCTTTCCTGTTCTTTTTTTCCCTGGATTGCTCTGAAGAAAGGATGTTTTTTGTTCAGTTGAACCATGAGATCGGAAGGTGCCTGCCCAGGAGAAGGCACACGTGGCCGTGGCACCGCTGCTGTGAGGGGGGGGGATAGAGGAGGGGCTGCACAGGGCTGGGGTACGGTGCCTTTACCCCACGGGGTGTCTGCAGGCAGGACACCGTCGCTCAGCTTTACCCTCCTACTCCACAGAAGTTTGTCTCGTAGCTCTTTTGAATCTTGCATCACAGCTTTTTGTGAAGTTCCTTGAAATTCTCAGAAATAGCACTTTTTTGTGGTTGTTGCTTACTTGCACTGAAGGAGAGTTGCTTAACTAGCATTTGAAGGAGACAACGTTCATCTCCCTGTCACAGCTGGAGAGGACAAGGAGACCTGGAGAGCTCTGTCATTCCTGTCCAGACATTTTTCAAACACCCTTTTGGTCCCCAAGACTTATCGGGGTGAAACGCTGTCCCTGAGCTCCCAAACCTTGAGCACACATGTATTTCACTCCCCTGGTCCCCAGTGCTCAGAAACTACCGGGGGGCACCATTTTTCTCACCTGATCATGGGCTGCTCTTCGCTGCGGCTCCGGGATGCCCGTTCGGGGCACGGTGCTTGGAGACTGGCGCTGGAGGCAGCTGGTGGTGAATGGCCCTTTGTGTGCTCTGTTGCTTTGCTGCATAAAAAGGGCATTATTAAATGTAGTAAATAAGAATTTCCCTGTTAATAAGACTAAATCATTGCATGAGTTTCTGTGGGGACCGTGCAGCGTCTGCAGCAGGGAGCTTGGGTGAGGGCTGCACCCCGGGATGTGGGCAACACGCTCTGCTTCGGGTTCATCAGCGGAGACAGCGGGTGCAGGGGGGGCTCCTGCCGTGCTGGAAAACGAGGGGAATAACCAAAATGTTAGGTCAGTTCTGAAGCCGGTTTGCTTGCAGGATGCATCCCACCGGGCTGCTCTCTGTCCCCGCGCTCAAAGAGCAGGTGGAGCCACTGGAGCTGCTGGGGACAGTGTTTCCCCCCAGCCCTTCAGCTCGGGGCAGGAGAAAGGAGAGAGGCGGGGGCGACCTCTGAAGAGAATATTTAAGAAGCTGGTTCATTTCCAGGAAATCTCTCTCTTGTTCTTTTTCTTTTCAATGGAAAAGCTAAGTCCTTGTGAACTTTTTGAGAACTTTTGTTCATTCCCTCTTGCCAGCTAAGCTCCGCTTTGTGCTGGGGACAGAACCCCTTTCTCCAAGCGTTGGCCACAGGCCAGGACCTGGAAATCTCAGCTGTGAGCTGGCAATGCCACCAGCCCTGTCCCCCTTCCCTCCGGGCTGATGCAAAGCCCCAGGTCCCACCAGCTTGCCTTTTGGGGGACTCTCTGTGAGTCTTTTCCTTTCTCCTCCATGTGCAGGAGATGATGGAGGCAGCACTGCTTGCTTCATCTTCTCCTGCAACAGAAAGCCCTAGATATCACGGAGAATGGTCTATGGAACCCGTGGCAGCAGAGGGTGAAGGGGGTTGGTGGTAGTTGCTTAGAGGAAGCAGCTGTGCAGGCGGTGGTGGAAGGAACAGCCAAGGCAGGAGATCTCTTCACCCCAGAGAAGGGAATGCAATTGTCACAGGAAGATTTCACCCCTCAGCCCTGCTCTCTGCTTTCGTGTCTTCCCTGCAGCCCAGGACACTCCTCTTCCCCCCTCCAGCTCCCAGAGATGCTCTCTCTGGACAGAATTTGTTTGCTGGGCTTGTTTTATTACTGTTTGCATCTTTAAATCATTCAAAGACCTTCAAAGGGCCCCGGTCCCCCCATGCTGTGTGCTAGAAAAGAGATTTCCTGGCTAAAGAAGCCAGAGTGTGTGTAAGAGCAGGGATGGGGAGGGAAGCCAGTGGATTTACAGGTCCACTCAAACCAGCAGCCACCACTGCAGAGACCCCCCCACCCCCCCTGCCAGCAGCATCTCCAGAGGCACAAACCACAAAATGCTGATGAAAAAAAAACCCAGCAGGAACGGGTCCTATAAACTGTCATTACATCTGGAGGCTCACGGCTTGAGTTCTCCAACCCTGATATCCCCAGGGAACTAAACAAAACTCTTCCCTTTCTCCAAGCCCCCATTTCCCAGAGCTGAGGGGAGGAACAGGTGACCAAAATGTTTGGTGATTTCACTTACCCGTTTCCCAGGGGTGGGGAGTAAAAACAGAGCCGTTGTGCAACCAGAAGGAAAATAGTCACGATCCCTCTAAATGTGTCCTCCAACTGCCAAAATATGTTTTGGAGCTGAGTGGGGAATGTACACAAGCAGTGATTGCAACACCGCCGCTGCTGCAGATTGTATAAAGAGAATTGGACTTAATATTTTCTGTGAGAGTTTTAACCTTTGCAAATGAGCTGGGCACAGGGATACTGGGTGCCTGTGCTGTCAGGAGGAAACTCAGAATAGCTTGTGTTGGAAGGGACCTTTAGAGGCCATATCTAGTCCAGCCCCCCGGCAGTGAGCGGGGGTATCTTCAACTTGATCAGGTTGCTCAGAGCCCCATCCAACCTGGCCTTGAATGTTTCCAGGGAAGGGTCATCTATCACCTCTCTGGGAAACCTGGGCCAGTATTTCACCATCCTCACTGTAAAAAACCCCACAACATATCTTCCTTATACCTGTGTTAAATCTTCCCTCTTTCAGTTTAAAGCCATCACCCTTTGTTCGTTGCAACAGGACCTGCTAAAAAGCCTGTCCCCACGTTCCCCATAGCCCCCTTGAGGCACTGAAAGGCTGCAATAAGGTCTTCCCAGAGCCTTCTCTTCTCCAGGCTGAACAACCCAGGCTGGTTTCCAGAGGGAGGAGTGACAACCACTGGTCCCAGCGTGGAGGGACAGCAGGGGTGGGGGCGTTTGCCAAGCCAGGCTGTTGGAGATAGTAAACATGAGTGACTACAACTGCCTGGCCAGCAGCCCTGGGTCCTCTGCAGCCACTCCATCCCCAGGGAGTTTGAGCTGCTCAGCTGTTCCTGATGGTCCACAGCAATGATGACATGAGAGGGTGTTACCACGGTTTCTATAGAGACATTTATTGGAAGGGTATAAAAATAGAATGGGGATTTCAATAAGTTGCATTTGAACACGTCGTTGGCAAATAGTCCCACATGGTGGGAGAGGAGCCCAGAAGGTTGGCAGTGTGTCCAGATTCCCTGATGCACCGAGCGAAGCAGAGCCTTGATGCCCACAGATGGGTTAGGACCCTCCTTTGTGCAAACTTTCCTGTCCCTCTGCTGCACGCTGCTCCGCTTGACACTGCAGGCACTATTTCATCAACCAGCCACTGGAAATGCAACGTGGGGTAGGACTTCAAGTAGACACCTGCAGAGTCCAGGTGACATGTCTTCTGCACTGGAGAGGAGCCCTCAGCCGATGCTCACTGGGAAGGCAGTGCCTGTTCCTCCTCTTAGTGCACTGATAATGGCAGTAAATACGCGCAGGGTCACACCGGTTAGCTTCATACTGAGTAATGTGTACATGAGCATCTTTGGATCTTTAACAGTCCTGCTGCTGAAGCTGTTTCCATTCAAAAGCCCCATCCAAAGTCAGATCAAAATTATCCTTTTCCTGTTCTCGGGAGAGTTCCAAAAACACCTGAAATGGGCAAGATAAAACTGATTATTCCTCTGACTCTCACTAGACACTGGATGCTCCTTTCCATCCTCTCCTCCTGCTCCTCTCTGCAGCCCCTAGGAGAGGTGTGTGAAGCAACTTTCTACCAAGGGCATCCATCCCTTGGATGTGCTGGGTGTCTGTCTCAGGTGAGTAGAGCCAGGCAGAAACACTTCCTAGGATTGTTCCCACCATGGTAAATCCCAGCAGTGAAAAAAAACCAAACCATTTTCTACCACTTTCCCCTTGGAGGACTCCTTGCCACCACCCCCAGGCAGTTTTTTGGTGGAGCAGCCTTTTGCCACCGCACTGGCCCGGGTCTTGCTGCAGCTTTGGTTCCTGCTCATGCCTTTACAGTGTGTCTAGCCTTGAAATCACCTGCCTGAGCCAAAGTATTCAAAGAGAAGCTGTACTCCTCAAGGCTGAAGTTTCGTTTGGCTGTGGAGAAATGGAGAGAGAGTCAAAAATTAGCAGCCTGTGCTCCCCCTTTTCAAAAAGTCATCTTGTCTCGCTCTTACCTTCCTCCAGCTTGGCGAAAGACTGAGACAGGGGCAGTGCATCTTCCATTGGGACCTTGTAGACGAGCAAAGAGGGGAACCTTGAAGAAAAAGAAGAAAAGGTGATTCTTGCTTTGTATTGAGGTTCTGGGATTAAAATTTCATGTCACGCTATGAGCTGGATTAATGGACATTTTGCTGCAGGGATCCCAGCAGGACTGGATGCAGTGACATTATCAAATCAGATCCCCACACAGGGCCTCTGAGCTGTTCATCCCTCTCCAGCTGAGATCCTGTGTCTGGCCATCACACTGGGCACATTTTTAGGGATGAGGTATTGTTGAAACTACTGTTCATCCCGTATTTTACAGTTACCTCTCCTGACGGGCTGCACTTGGGAAAATCCTCAAAATCTCTGCATGGAGGAGATCAGTGAGCTCTGGATCCTTGACCTTAATTTCCAGTAGATAGCCTTTGCCAAACTTGTTCTTCAGGTACTGAATGGAGCCAATGCACCTGCAGGGGAGGGAGGGGAAAAAAAAAGTCAATGTGCAACCGTTGGTGCCTCACTGCCTGCTCCTTCCCAGATTGCTGGTGGAATTGTGGGAGCACTTCACAAAGCCCTTGGTGATGGGCTCAGGTAGGTGAGGCTGGAGGAGAAGCCCCTGTCTCCACGTAGACTGTTTTCCCAGCTCATCCCCGTGCTGCTGCCCACCGTAGCTGCCCGGACACCACGATGGCCACGCGGTCGCACACCGCCTCCGCCTCCTCCATGTAGTGTGTCGTCAGGATGGCTCCTGTCTCCTTTGTCTTCAGGGCAGCACGAATCATTTTCCTGAGGACCAGAGGGGGAGAGAAAAAAAAAGAAGCTAACACTCCCTGGGAATATCAGACACTTTTTCTTGTCCCTTTGTCTCTCTAAATGCCTCTCTCCTAAAAGAAGTGTAAAAGCTCTACATACAGCACCTTTATCTGATGTGCACATGGTCATACTTTGAAATAATGGCAAAAAAATATTTTTGACTCGGGTTCCTTTATGAATTCTTCCAAATCCTGTAAATGACTGCCATAAAGTTTGCAACAAGGATCAAAGTAAAATGTCTTTTCTCTCTTCTTGTTCATACTTCAGCTAGAGAGAACCAGGAAAACGGAGTTTCCAGTAAAACCATTGGCACATGAGGAGCAGCACTGACCGCAAAGTGGGTAAAACACTCTTCACCTCACCTTAGGCACCTACTCCCGCCTTCCAACCCCTTTACCACTGTGGTGGCACGGTGCCTGAGGTCCTACTCACCAGACACGGCGCTGCCCGTTGGGGTCCATGCCGGTTGACGGCTCGTCCAGGAGCAGGACGGCGGGGTTGCCCAGCATGCACACCGCGAAGCAGAGCTACCACAGGGAAAGGGGTTTGGGTCAAACCTTTTGTGGTCCCTGGGCTTCATTTATGAGAATGGGGGGTCCGATTTATAGGAAACGTGGTTTTGGAAAAGGCTAATTTCCATCAGCCCAGCACGGGGTGCTCTCCTGGGTAGCTCCCTCTGCCCGTGGAAGGGGTTTTTGATCTGTGCTCTGAGCACTGCAGTGCTCATTGTAGGTAAAAAACGAACCACACCTTCCTGGTTATCCCGGCAGACAATTTTCTGGTCTTTTTTTTCAAACAGTCTTGAAGCTGCAGAGCATTCACTATTCTGTCAGGAAAGGAAACAAATGAAAAAGGAACATTTTTGTTATTCCCAACTCAGTACTCCTCTCACTAAGAATTCCCCAAATGATATGAAAAAGGAACTTTCTTCCTGTTGCTCTTGACTCCTGCTTGTTTTCATTAAACATTTATTATGTTATTAAAACGAAAGTGAATATTTGAAGCAAAGTGTACTGAATAAACCACAAACTCTTTTCTAAACCCATCATTAGCGTCAAGAGCATTATAAATCCATTCCACCCTGCCCGTGTCAGCTGAGCAGGCAGTATTAGGCGACCTTTCTTGTAGGGCCAAACTATAACATCAGAGATTCTAGAAATGCTTCCTAAAGATAACATACTGAAAAGGACATTAGTGGTAAATTTATCCCCACTAAATGCACTAAGGCAAATTGGAGATTTTCTTAACCCACTCACTTTAATCACGGCATTTAGCGTGAAATCACTTTTGCAGCTCCATTTCCTGAGTTTCTTTCAAGGTTGCCTCTGGCTCACGGATAAATTTTGACTTTCTGGTCCCCTCCCCGCACCCTAGGACCAGGGGATGAAACATTGACCGACCCCTGGAGACACCCCCCGTCCGTACCGGTCGACAGCAGCCGCCGTATCCTCCTTGCACACCCCCTTCACGGCGGCGTAGACCCGCAGGTGCTCCTGCACGGTGAGGTCTGGCCAGAGAGGGTTCTCCTGCGGGCAGTAGCCCAGGAAGGCGGGTGGGTGGTCCTGGAGGTGGGAGGTTGCTCCATCTCCCCTCTTCATCAGCACCTGCACGACCAGGTGGAGGGGCTCTCTCTCACATAGCCTTGCCCAGGCACCAGCGTATGGTGCAGAGGAAGACTATGGGCTTCATTAGGATTTGAGGGGTGGAAGCCCAAAGAACAAGGGGATTGACTTCACAACCCCCATTTCTAAATATAAATGTGGCCGATTAGGGTAGCTGCAACTGCTTGTCAAAGTTAGAAGTAGCTCAAAATATTTTTTATTAATATATTAGTTATTAGCATAGTGCATTCAGTTAAAACCTTGGTTTCTAATAATGCTTTCAAAACCATTATAGCTTAGCTGAGGTGCAAGGTTTGCACTTGGGCTTTTATCATGGATCTATTCCTTTTCCCCAGGTGCCTCCTACCTGCCCAGCAGTTAGTGTCGTCTCCCCAGTAATCATTCTGATGGCTGTGCTCTTCCCAGCTCCGTTGGGCCCCAGAAGTCCTAATATTTCTCCTGCAATCAATATATACAATTTCTTAGTAGTATTCCCCATTCAACAAATATATCAGGCACAGTCCCATAAAAGAAAAAAAAAAATAAAAGAGACCATGCTGATATCAAAGACCATATGAAAACAAACAGTATAAATATATGCTCTGAGAGCCCATAACATTTGAACTCTAACTGATGCTGTGAGTCTGAGGATTGCTCCCAGGTGTCCCCAAAGCCACTGCTGACATGGATCCTGCAGAGAGGGGGCTACGTTGCTTTGAATAACAGAGTCAAAGGTAAATAATAGGATGCATCCACATCCCGTTACTCATTAGCATACCAACCACAGCCTGAACATGCCTTAACCACAGAGCAAACAGATTTGACCTTTATGTCCTTGCTCAGACAACTGGGAATTTGCAGAAAATTCACTCTCTGGGTATGAGCAGGGGGGGTCCGAAACAGCTCTAGGAGAACAGTCCCAGTTCTCACCTTTTTTAACACAGAAGGAAATGTTTTTGGTGGCCATTTTCTTCTTCATTGTCTTCTTAAAAGCAGAACCAGCTTGCTTTACTTTATATTCTTTGCACAGATTGCTGACAATAATGACTGATTTCTGAAAGCGAGAAGGAAGAAAGATTAGGCTACTATATTGGATAACATTAATCCTTCAGTATTATTCTTCCACTAAAAAAGGCAGAAAATCTTCTACAGATCTTTGAATTTGTTTTATAGTTCATTGAGCATATGAGGAGCAACAGGACACTATTTCCCACATTTCTCTTAACAGGTTTCTTCTCTGATGGGACCCACACTGTATGTTTGGGAGTTGATTTTCCCCGTGAGAACAGGAGAGCCAGAGCCCCGACCTGCACTTAGTGACGCCTTCCTGGTTTGTTTTTCACTGGTGGGCTTCTTACTGGTATAAAATAAATCAGAAAGGCCAACACTTAGTCGTACCTCCTTGTGAGCCGGAGCTGCTATGGCATTTCTCACTGCTGTTCTTTCAGCTTTAACATCTTCATCTTCCTCTTCCTCTTCGAGCTGCTCAGGGTGCTGGTGGCTGCTTTCTCTTCTTGGGGAAATCCTACAAACCCACCAGGTTTCTCAGCATTTTGTTCTTTGTCCTTACTACCCACCCATGCATTTTGGATCAACCAAGAGTGAGTGTCCTTCTGCTTCAATGTTTCTTGTGGGTTTTTAATAATTTATTATTATTTTCTTTAATGTTTATGATCTTTCTGTGTTATACAAAGAACCAAGCTGGTGGTTCTCCACTGTGTGGAGCCACTAACAAGCTTGAGAGCTGTTCTATATTATCAGTGCACTGCAGTATTTAAGGGGCTAGCTTAGTTACAAAAGATCACCAGTATTAAAAAACAAAAATAAATAAAAATAAGGACATAAGGGCAATGGTATCTGATCAAAATGTTGTTCTCAAGGAAAAGCAGTACAGTAGAAGTTTAGGTCTCGCACGTGCCTGTGGTGCATGTGTGTTTATACAGACCTAAATATTGGGTCCTTCCTCAGAACTGCTCTGCCATATTTTATCTCCAAATATCGAAGAAGAAAGATGAAACCCGCGGAATGGATATAAGGCTGAAAAAAAGAGGTTGCCACATTAACAGTCTTGCCTTTCATCCTGCTACAGCTGCAGCTGAAAAGCTGGTGGCAGTGTTTTAAATATGTGGGGGAAAACCACAGTTTGTGAAAATAAAGTACATTAACATCTAAACTCAGGGTAATCCTGAAGGCTGTGAACTCTACTGTCATTTACCAGTACTGTAGAAAATACCAATGGCAGGAGAAAAACACAATTCATAAAATAACAGGGCAACATTAAGTAATCTGGTTTTATTTCCTTTCCCCTTCCCCATTTCAAAAGAGTGAGGTTATTTTTGCACAGTGGGATAATCTGTCATCCAAACCCACCAAGATTCTACTTCTGCCTGAAACAAGCTCAGGGTTCCTGCCTGCTTCCTCGTCACAGAGGATGGGCTTCAGGAGACACACATTCCTAAATAAAAGTAATATTGAATGTTTTCTTACTGCAAAGACAGCTATTAGCACATCATTCTTTGGAGCCATTTCAAACATGTCAGCGCCTTCTAGAAAAATCTGTAAGAATAAAAAAATGCACAACAAAGACCTGTAATTATTTAGTATAATGCTGGCTAGTTTTGGAAGGGTTGAAGCAAACAACAAATACTTTGAAAATGTACGAAAGCGTCTAATTTACCCCAAATATTCACCATATGGATGAGCAAATACAGATGTTTGCCTTTTTGGGGATCCCATTCCTATACCAGCAAATGTCACGGTATGTGTCTCAGACTCTTCTTTTGGGTGTAATGGCCTATCATGGCAAAACGTCTGCTCTGCTCTCCTTGGGGTTCCAGCAGAGAAGAGGTGGAGGTGAGTGGGACAGGACAGAGTAGAAGCCTCTTCTATTTGTACTTCACTCCAAAGCAATTTGTGGCTCATAAATGGTCTTGTACATGGCTGAAGGGTTTTATTAAATTCTTAGTTAACTTTCTAAGACCACCCTCAGCTGACATGGCGTAGGGTGCTGTTCCTAATTCTCACTCCATTTCCATGCAAAGTCGCATGCGTAAGTTCAAATTTTCTTGTTTGATTGTTCAAGGCAAGTTGCTTGGCTCTGCACGGGAAGAAGTAAAGGGGCTTACCTAATCTACAGTTCCAGCTCAGCTGCACCAGCAGTACCCCTACCCATAATGAACAGCTGGAAAAGTCAGATCTGATCTGAAACCGTCATCTGAGGATGCACGCTGGCCATTTGGGAAATCCCACCCACGAGAGGAAACTAATGAGCCTTCCCAGAATGCAGCGTGTGGTTACCACCAGAACTTGGTCACAAGGACACATAGTTGTGTTTTACGGTGGGGTGCCTCTCCTCGCCCAGGGCCACCACTCACCTGCTGGGAGTGGAACATAACACCCAACAGTGGGTACACGGGGATCAAGAGTGACAGAACGTAGAGGGAGACTGTAGAATCGACTGAGAAATCCATGACTCTGCTGATGATAAAAGAAACAAAGCACACCTAAAAATAAAACAAGAGGGTAATTTAGCTGATGGGAAGGGTTATGGTCCTCACCGGTCTTAAAAATGATGTGGGTCTACCTTTTCAATTCCCTGTTGAATTTTTAAAAATGGACAAGAAATATAAAAGAAATGGTGAAGGTTCAGAAGGTCCTCTGCCATTTCTGCTTGATGTAGGTTGCTGGTTTGGGTCAGCCAAGGGAACTTCTTCCCAGACACAGGGCTGCTTCGGACAGAAGAACAAAGCATGGGATCCTGTCCTGTTCTTTCCTGTCCCAGTTCATGCCAAACAAGCCACCTCCTTCCAGCTCAGGCTCAGGCTATCTGTGTCTAGCCTGATGGCTCATGTCAACATCTTACATCTCTTGGATGTGAAGTGTTGCATAGAGCGATAAATAACTTTTTTTCTCTCCGTGCCTGAACCAGCTCAGGGTGGATCCAAGCATTTCCCGGTGTTACAGCAGGATTGTGGGAACAGAGCATAGTGACACAAATTTAATATAGAATTGACTGCTACAAAACACGTGCCCGCTTTTATGTTCTACATCTATACTTGCTGTGTTGACCTCTAGTTCCTCCCTAAGATCTCAAAATACACTTCTGTAAACCCTACAGCACATTATCTAGCCATATGCTTACCACTATCAGGATAAAAGACCAAAAATCACAGTTCCATCCTTTGCGAAAGATGAAGGAGATCAAGTAGATGAAGAGAACGATAGAAATTCCATAGCCCAAAGCACCCATGATCTACAGAAAAAAAGGGCTTTCATTAGAGAAAATGGAGTGATCTAAACAACCAGAAACCCTTATATAGCAACATAGTTCAGTTTAAATGGTCATACATTAAGATCATGGCATTCAGAAATTACCGTAGTTTTACTGCAAAGTGTAAAGGAGTATATCAAGGCATGATTTATTGCTACCCCACACGTGCCCAGAATATTACCCCAAGCCCTCCCTAGTGAACCAGAAATCACCAGAATGGGACGTACCAACAAGAACAGGCTGTAGACGTTCCCCGAAATCTTGCTGTTCATGGCGAATGGAAGCCCAAACATCGAGAGGAGAAGGAGCCAGCACAGTGGGATATCCACCAGCGCCTGCCCACACCAGTACGCCGAGGGAAAGAGCCCCGAGACCCGCAGCTGGGCACGGGCTCTCACCTGGGAAGGTGCAACGCAAAGGGCTGTTTATTGTCGGTGCCTGGTTGGCCAACAGAACCCATGGGAATGGCTCCATGAAATAAAAAGCTAACAAAAAGCTATCCCGGTGTAAAATTCCACCATTTTTTATCTTTAGCATTTTGTGCTGGCTGCAAAGCTGCTCATGACAACAGAAAGAAGAAATCCTTAAGCTGCTCATCATATTCAAACATCCTTGTGCCAATGCAGTCATAATCCCTTCTGCCCACCCCAAATCTGCTCCATTTCAAGGAATTTACCTTGTAATCCTGCATGTAGCCCATTGCAAAGCGAGGAGGAAAACCAGGGAATAACAGCAGCACATAAACGAGGTAAAAAGAAACGATATAATCCCAGAATTGTGGATTATCTGTCTGAAAACAGAAGAATAAAGCATTTGTAAAAAAACACACACAATGTAATGACTAGACATTCATTTTACTGCATTTGTCATGAAGTACAGGGCAGTATGAACACAAAGTAAGATTTGAAACCAAATATTGGCAGGAGGAAGGTTTTCTCCAAACCACAGCCCTGCAAAGTTCTTGCTACTAGTGAGGAGACAGGGGTGGTGCAGGTCCCACTTCTCCACCCCAGATTTGTGGTGAGGTCTCTCCTCTGTCAATTGATGGCCCACAGCTTGAATAACTTGACACAGAGAATAAGGAACCTCCTGAAGAAATGCTCCCAGCCACCCTCTCCTTTCAGCATCCCTCAAGACCCAGAAGGGAAAATTTAGCTTTAGTTTTCCTGAAGTCAAACATGATGTTTCCAGAGACATCACTGGGTCTACAGGTCTACAGACAGTCCAGATGGCTTCCCATTAGAATCTGATGACTTACTGAGACCTTAAGCAGATTTAAAAACTATTTTCTGACACCTTCTGGCTGCCAGGTTCTGACACTTACAGATAACAATGGGTGACTCCAGATCCGAATGTGCACAGTGGAATTGAGGGCTCTCAGCAGAGCGTTGCTAATGATGTTCACAAGCACCGGGAAGCAGTTGACGGCCTCCACATGGCACAGCACAGTAAACCTGTAGCTCTTCAAAGGGAGAGAAAACAAGACCAAAACTCTTGGGTTTTCTCATCTGCAGCAAAGCAGTAGAAAAAGAGCGTGCCAGGAGAATCCAGGCCTGAAAGAATTCATTTTGCCTGTGCTTGGTTTGCTAAAAACCGAATTACTGGGTATTGGAAGTTTGTATAGCTGAGCTATAAAAATGAAAAGTTTGAAGTGGAGGATGAGGGAGATAAGTTCTCCTCTAGCATGTGGTTTACTGGTTAAAACATCTCCAAATCTTCATGCCTCTGGGCCTTACTTGACAGGACCATTCCACAGGTAGAGCTGATGGAGGCATTTTGCTTAATTATTCAATCATTGGGAAGAAACAAGAGGAAGAGAATAAAAATCCTCACCTGGCCTTTGTGAGACACTTTTATAGCCCCATTGTGTTTTAGCTCCTCTGTGATATTTTCCTCGCTTGTGATTTCCACTGCAATATCTTGGCTCTCGAGATTGTGGATAAAGTCTTCAATGTCTGTGCCTGGTGTGAAAGCCGAAAGCAGAGGAATCATAATACTGAACAACAAGAGAGTTTTTGATGTTATTTTTTTTAAAAAAAAACCTTCATGACTACCAAACAAAACCAGAGAAAGTCTAATAACCGTGGAGGTCAGGCAGCACGCATGCGATGGCTCATTGCACCTTCATTTCTGTGAAGTTAATGGATTTCAGTCTCATTGACTGAATCTTGTATTGTCATTTTTTGTTCTGGTTTTGTTCAGTTGCTACAAAATGCATTTTCCTTGCTGACAGTCTGATGGAGCCAACAGTATCATATTCTGGCAAAAATAACATAAAATAGCATCCACCCATAGGAATGTTGAAGGAAAAACTCTGGAAGTAGATTGCGAGTTTGACTCAGCATTATTGAGCCCTTCCTGGAGGATGGTGCTTGGTGTGAGGATCCCACACTCTGAAAACACAGAAATTGTTTGGATGGAGATCTGGATTTGGGGCAGGGAAAGAACTGGGTCCTTTCTAATCCCATCTGCTACGATATCCCTTTTCACATCATTGTATGAGATCTCAGCAGCTGATGAACCCAAAGTAGGCTTCATTCGTAACTCCTTAAAAAATGACAGTTTTCTGTCTCTAAAACGTTAATCATCCCTTGCATCTTCTCTGTCCTACAAACATCTGCTCTTTTAACTTATTTTCCTTTGCAACAGCAAGAAGCCCCAGGACAGGAAAGGCTGAGGAAAGGGTCCTTCCCCTCACCCGTGCTGTTGTGGACCAGGAGGGTGGTTGTCTCTGAGTGAGCCCTCTTCCCCAGGGGCAAGAAGTACCGCGCTGACGAGAGCTCCCAAACATTCACAGTCCGCCAGGCAGCAACCAGGGACAGTTGAAAAACCAGAGGAAGCAGAAAAACCACATAGAGCAGCAAACTACATGAAGAAAGAGATGAATAAACACATTTGTGTATTGGGAATGGGATGCAATATTCAGGTTAACCAATGCTTTTCCTTTTAAAAATTACTGGCAATTTTTTTTTCAGAATTCTCAAATCTTGACCATTCCCAAATTTAGCAGGGAGGGGACCTCATATGTGGAGTGCTCAACTTTAAGGCCACGACGTGCCTTTCAGACTTCCTTAGGATATAAGTTTTTCAGAAATCAGCATCTCCCTTCTGTTTCTTGTGCCTCACCAGGAGCTGCCAGCATGCCAGCCTGAAGACTAATGGGGCGAAATGGGTTCAGATCCTGACAACAGGGGAGAAGTTTAAAAAAAATTAAAGAGGAAGTCTGAAAGTAGTATTTTTCCCTCCCCTCTCTGTACACACTAGTTTATTTTAAAACTTACTCTTCCGTTTCAAATAAAAGTGTTTCTAAATTACTATTTTCTTCAGGAAGAAAATGGGTTACCCTTGCAAAAATCACTCAGTATAGAAATAAAAATGCACAAAAAGGGAGATTTTTATGTTACTGGCATGGGAAAGGACGAAGCTTTCCTCTCCTCTGAGTGCAGATTACCAAGATCATTCACAGCCAAGACCTGACACCAATTAACCCAAATGCTCATGGAAACAGGGGTGTGACAATCGTCCCCCCTGCTGCAAACGTGTCCAGTTCCAGATCTGCAAGAGAGACCCTCTTTGGTACCTACATTGACCGCAGGTTCTTCACCGAACTCTTAAGCTTTAAGAAGTGCACCCAGGCCATGGCAGAGACCTGCTGCCTCCAGAGAGCCAAGCCATCGACTGACGCCTTCCCGGTGTCCGAGAGCAGCAGGGAGCCTGGCTCCGACTCCTCAGGGCACCGTGCTCCTGCCTCTGTCCACTCCTCCCCAAGGACGTGCTCATCTGCAGAGGGTTTTCCACATACACATTTATGCCTGAGAGCAGTTTCTACATCATAAATTAAGGGCCACCTCATATTTATCTGTTGGAGGCATGCCCAAGGGTTACTGCAAATTAACCGTTCCCTTTGGCTGCAGATTGTATATTTGCAGCCATGATTGTACCTTCTTGATCGACTGTGGCTTCTTCCTCCAGTCTCAAGAAGACATCCTCCAGGGTTGTCATGCTAACTCCATAATTGATAATTCCCTGGTCAGAGCAGCTGTCCAGGCCACTGAACAGATCTGCAGGACAGAGATTATACAAGTGCCTTCACGGTTTCAAACATTAACACGTATCTTCAGACCAGACTTCAGCCAAGTTAACCTGACCGGAGCATCTCCAGTCCCAGGGAAACGTTAAAGCAGTGAGCTGCAGGGATGCGAAGAGCCTGGGAGAGCACAACACTGCCAGATCCATAGCTCATCGAAGATGTTTTTCTATTTAGCACCCGCAATTCCAGGCAGCAGGGCTGTGGGTCGGTCAGACCGAGCGTGGTGGCCACGGCGCGTGAGGCTCTGCCCGGTGCCACCCAGGGAGCGGTACTGGCTGTATGTCACTAACTGCCCTCAGTGACACTGACTTCTCTTTTAACAGAGTGAAAAATAAACTGTGGGTAACACGTGTAGCCCAGTTTAGCCTGCTAGGTTTTTCAGGCTTTTCATTACAAACAGGTGAAAAACATTTGTTGTACATTTTGATTTTAAACATATGGATGCTAAAATTTTTCTGGGGAAAAAAAAAATCAAAATACAACAGTTCTAAAGTTCTTATGTGACTCCTGTAGAAAATCTCCCTCTTAATTTCTCTTTCCCCACATTTGTGGTTGTTTTTTTTCTATATAGACAATTATCAATTATTTTAATATACATTACCTGGGAATTTATTCACGTTTTCTAATGGCAGTTTATATCTCAGCTCATATTGACTGTGTCCTGAGAGTATGACATTGGGGATGTACCGCTTAACCAGAGATGTCACGTTCTCTACGTCACAAGACTCACTGACGTGGATCCTGTTCAGTTGAAAAAAACCAGATTCTTAGTTTTGAAGAAAAGAAAAAAGCAGAAAACCCAAACAAACAACAACCACCACTGTGTTTGCTAGGATGCAGAAAAGGAAAACTTCAGCATGCTTCATTCATTCCTTACTCTGGGGTAAAGCGCTGCTTCAGTTAATTTAACTGAATATTAGTTCAGTTAATTGTCTTTTTTTGATGACATCTGCTCTACAGTTTCCCCCTTAAAGTCACTCTGGTGGCTCCTCGTACATGCATGTTTCCCAGATGCTGGTTTCTGGGGCTGAAGTAGATACCTTAAATGATAGCCAATCCCCCATTTTTTCTTCAAGAACAGAGAAGAACCGACACACTTCAGCTTCCCATGCGAGATAAAAGCCTTGCGGTCTGAAGAAAGAAAGAAAAAGCCAAAGGAATTCATGCTGCAGAGCACCAGCAGTTCAAAACATCCTTTGCAATGGAACCTCACATGGACACTTTGCTCCTGTGCTCACCCGCGAGGATGTCGGCCTCATCCATGAACTGGGTGCTGAAGAGGATCACCCGGCCAGCTCTCTGCTCCTTGAGGAGGCTCCACACCTGGTGCCTGGAAAGAGGATCCATCCCGGCCGTTGGCTCATCCAGGAACAAAAACTGCAGGAAAGATGGAAGCAGACCTTAGTTGTTGTTGGAGGAGCTGCATGCCATTTGGGTTTGGTGTTCCCCTGAAAGCCTTAGGGTCCTGAAGGCAAGAGACCCAGGGTTGCTTTCATGCAAGGATTCCGCTTCTGGGAGGGGCGCAGAGGTCAGGGAACTATCTATCTGCCTTAACACTTGCAAGATGAGATATGAATTTAACAAAATGAAATTGTTAAATTTATGTCATACAATTATGACTTCTTTAAAGAGATCTGAAATAATGGGTGAACTTGCAGCCAGGTACACGCATAAAGTTTGGGTTATGTTGGACCTGAATGCTCCCTGTACTGCAGAGCTGTGCCGGTTTACCTGGGGGTTTCCAAGCATGGCTATTCCAATGGATAACTTCCGTTTTTGCCCACCACTCAGTTTCTCAGCTTGAGTGTCTTGAATGCCACTGATATCCAGCAATTCCAAAATGTTTTGCACCTAGAAGAGCACAAGGATGACCATTCCCAGCACCAGTTGTCCTTCCACCCTTTGTTACCCATGAAGAAGACCTGGCTGGGACTCAATGCACAGTCTCTAAGAGCATGTCTAGCTCCTGTCCACACCAACCTACCACCAGCAGGAGCAGCCACTTGCAGGGGCTGCTGCATCCCCTCATCTGCTGGGGTTGAGCAGAAGAATGGCTGTGGTTGCACCAAGCCCACAAACAGGCTAACCTGGTCAAAGCTAGACAATAGTTTTCAGAAGACTGGTCCAGTGGGAGGTGTCCCTGCCCTTGGCAAGGGGTTGGAACAAGATGATCTTTAAGGTCCCTTCCAACCCGAACCATTCATGATTCTATGAAGACTCAGCCAGGTGGACCCTTGGAGCTTCCAAGGGCAAAAGGAGCCTTTACTGAACAGTGGGGTTTGCCTCCAGTCCCACATTACTGCACGGGGACACGTTACAGGGGAACACGCACTTACCTCTCGCTCTACCTCTTTGGACTTGATGCCCTTGATTTCTGCAAAAGTTTTCAAATTTTCTTTCACCGTTAAGACTTCAAACTGGATGTTGGACTGTGGGCAAATGCCAGTCATCTCTCTGATCTCTTCCCTGTCTCCTGGTTCAGAGAGCTTGTAGTTGTAGATGGTTGCAGAGCCTGTTTACAGGAATAAACATGATAAAGTGGAATGAACTGGTCTTCACAGCTTTTGAACCAAGCCCACCCCATCCCATCATTTGCCATCCTACCTTCAGAAGGCAAAGTGAGTCCACTGAGCACGTTTAGCAGTGTTGTCTTTCCAGCCCCACTGTGGCCGAGCAAGGCGGTGATCTGACCCTCATAAATATTTAAAGACAAACCTCGAATGAAAACAACATTAAGTTTGGGAAGAAATGAAGTTTGACTTGTCTCCATTCATTGTCGAAGGCAAGACAAGTTAAAAACTAGAACTGAGACATAATAGTCAGATATACACTAAGCAAACTGGGATGAAGTTCTGTCAATCTTGAACCAAAGGCATAAGAAGCATTCCATATTTAGGAGAAAAGATAGAAATACAACAGTAGAAAAAAATCTTCTGTTTACTCTTATTAAAAACAGAAAATCAGTAAAAACTGGGCAGAACATTGATCCATTGCATCAATTAATATTTTACATAAATTTTCAAGCAAAGCAAGTGTTGTTTTACTACTTTGACTGATTGAAATGTTTGCATAACTCTTTTTCCTCATCTTTAACAGGAATCGATATCACAACTTGCATACCTCTCAAAGCTTCTGTCTTCTTGTCTTTCTTTTTATATGCTTTTTTAACATTGTGGAGTCTAAAAGGAAGGTAAGGAAACGATTATTTCAGGATTCCTGTAAATACATTTCCCTGATGCCCTTTTTCATTCTCATTGGTCTTAATTTATGATGACAGGAGTGGCTCAAAAAGTAAGAAGCACTGGGAAATGACCCTGAGACTGGGCAGGGTTTGATATCCTCTGTACACGGGGATGAAAGTCACAAGGTGGCACACAATGCCAGCACCAAGCCTTGCAAAGACAAGCTCAAGGCCATTGCAACAGGCAGCAGGTTTACAATGGGCTGCCCTCTGCATTCTCCTTGTTGTCCTTAATGGACATTTAACAAAGCCCACAGCAAAAAATCCTGTTTGCTTTTATGTTATTTTTTTTAAATCTGCATTTATCCAGATTTCACCATTAGTAACCAGCCTGAATTATCTATTTGTCTCATCTGCATCTTATCTCTAATTTTCCTCTGTGAAACAAAGTGTTTTGCAAGAGCCTCGTGAACACAAAAACTGCCTGGATAAGTCAAAGCAAAGCTGATGGCAGAAGTGGTGGTCTGTGGGAGCGTCAAACCCAAGCTACCCAACTCAAAGAGCATGGATAGCAATTCCTTCTGTCTTCACCTGATGGCCTCCTTCCCCAGGAATTCGTGGGGCACCGGCTCTACGTCATCACCGAGGAGCTCTGCGGGGCTCACTGCAGTTCTGGGCATCTCCCTGGTGGAACCTCTCCTGCTCCGCACCCAGTACGAGGGCTTCAGGCAGAAAAAAGGGGGATCTGGGATGCCATATTTGCCTGACAGGAAAGCAAAGAAGATGAGCTGTCATTAACCAAAGCCACAGCCAAGACATCATCCTAGAGTAAACATTTAGGAGGTTCTAGTAAGTACTTGGCTGCCTCAAAAATGGTACTTTGTCCATAAAAGAGGTTTGGAGCTGGCGTGGATGAGGCAAGAAGGTTGACTTCAGGGCTATATCTAATGAATTCTATATTTTACTTAAGGAATTAAAATATTGTCCCACACATTATTACACTATTTTCTCATAAACAGTTCAGCAGCAGTATAATTAAAAAGACAAAACACTAAAGACTTTGTTCTCTTTGATTTGGGAATTAGCAGTGTGTGCCTGGAGTAGAAAAGTCACTCATTTTGTTAGTCCAAAACCTATTATGATTGACTCAGAGAATAGAGCAGTCCATCATTTCCTTGAGGACCCGTTACAGTCAGATGATATAAATCAAAAATACAAAAGAAGAAAGTATGACCGTAAACGTTAATGGTACCTACCTGGCAGAACTTTGTCAAAATACACAGCTAACAGCATGTAGAAGACTGAGTCAAAGACCAGCATAATGTAAGTTGAAAATAAAAAGTATGATTCCTCCATCAGGTTAGAAAAAGAGAAACCTATTCCATATTTTTCTAAGTGGAAAACCTGAAATAAGGGACAAAGAAGACAAATTATCAGGTTGGAAAAATGGGCACATGCCACCACGCCACAGATGCAATTGACTGTGTTAACCCAGAAATCATCTGCAGTACTGACCAATTTTTCTTCCTTTCTTTTGGGTGGGGAGAGGAAATAGATTTACTCCACACTGAGTTCTTATGTTTTCATTCAGAATTTTCCAGAACAATCCAAAAGCAGAAGAAAAGATCACATTTTTATAGAAAATCGTTCAATAAACTTGATATTTTCACCATTGACATGACAAATCATGACAAAGACGGTGTAATTTTACATAGTGATTGATTGAGCCATCTGGTAAATCAGCAGCAGACTAAAGTTCTTCCTTCTGCCTGTGCAGAAATCTCCTCTCCCAGGCAGATTTTTTATACACCCAGAAATCAAATATTAAATAAGTGGAGCTAGAAAGCATTGCTCCGAGCCACGGGGCTACGACTGATGGAAAAGTGAGAAACTGCACGGAATTATCCAAAGCGGGGAGGGAGGAAGGATGGCCACAGCAGAAAATCTGAATTGTGTTTGCACAGTTCCTTTGCCAGGAAGAGTTGCTGCAGCAAGAAGGGGATGACCTGATGCTCCTGAGCCAGCTCCCCTCTGCCTGGGGTCCATCCCTGGCTGGTGGTGGTGCTGGTGTGTGTGGGGATGGGCTCACTGGGGCTTCCCCCCTGAGAGATCCCAGGACAACAAGCTACTGGGAAGGTTTCAGCTGCAGAAGTGATGCCCCATACCTTTGCAATGCCAACATTAAATGCAAATGGACAGAAGAGACTAAGAAACCACTTCAGTGATTCTGGAAGATTTTCTATCAGCACTGAGAGGCTCAGGCATCCGAAGAGAAATGTGAGGAGAAACCCCGTGGAGCTGGCAAGTTTGGAGGTCCTTAAGAGGGAGCAGAGCATGAAAACCAGGTGGATCTGTAAGAAACAAAGTTTCCTTCAATCACCAAAGGAGATAAATATCCTTAACAGTAGGACTTCCATTTCCCAGGCAAAGAGACATCTGGTGAGCCGGGTCCATGTAGTAAAATACATTAAAAAGTCCTTCTAAGTGGGTTGATCTGAGTTTCAAATCAGCTCTTTTGTAGCCAACCTGCTGCCTGTCAGATTTCCAGGCTGTAATTGAAATCACGGCTGCTGAGTCCAAGAATCCACTCAGCTATTTCAATCGGTATGGCCATGCAAAGGACAGAGTCCTGAGCACTGTGAAGAAGGCTCATCAACACAATAATAAACCATGTGCTGAGAAAATCTGGCTTTAAAACCTGACTTACACATGCTAGGCCGTACAGGAAAAACAGCAGCAGGACCGCAGGGAAGCTGCTGAGATAGAAAGCATCCTGCACCACCAGAGCTGTCAGCAGGAGGGAGAGGACCATCACGTAGACAGCATACAGCAGACTCCAGGATAGCCTGAGGATGGAAAGGTGGCATTACACTTGGGATAATTAAGAACTGTTGTTACAACTTCATCTGCCTGGCAGAACCATTTAAAATTAAAATATTAAGTATTCTCCAGAGTCAACTCATTCATACTCTGTGAAGAACATATAGCACGACCCACCTAGGGAGGAAATACCCAAGGAAGAAGAATATGCTGCTGCCATGCTCAACCCTTCTGGTTTGTCCTCAGAGTACTGGAGAAAAGTTACGAACTCATTTAACTTATTAACTGGTTGCACAAATACCCAAGAGTGTACTGATTTTTGGCAAATGGATACTTTAACTAAAGAAGAACTCACCAAAACGCAATATCCTGCAGCCCCATTGTCTTCATCAATACTTTGAGCTGCTTCTTTTCTCTTACAACGTTCAGCGATAAGAAATACATGAATGGAGAAAAGCACATCACGACGGTAATCATGAAATAACTGTAGTCTAGTGTAATCAAGGTGACGACAGTCTGGGACTTCATACGGACACCAGCAATTGATTTCATTTCTTCCCAAACCGAATGATTTGTCACCACCTAAAGGAATTCAAGGTCAACATCTCAGTATTTAGATATTTTCTACAGTGGGATGTATTTATATAAGGAACCCTAGGTTTATTTTTTAATGCAGCTTTATAGAAAACATTAACAATTAATGCAATAAAGACTCATTTGTGTGTCTGCACCTCAGCCAGACTCTTCCGCGCCTTGACTACCGAGAGAGATAAATCCTTTTGGGCACTCAGAGGAAAGGACCCAGACACAAAAATGCCTCACTCCTCGGGGTCCTGTTTGTCTCCCCAGGCATGAACGCAGCCTGCACAGCTGGAGGTGCACGGCCAGGTGGAATGACCCCTACCTTGCTATGTTTTTGAGGAACAATTTGGAAAAGAAGGACAAGAACTGAGAGATGTGCCTACTTTGAAACCAAGTCATCCAGCAGATATTGATACCACCTCGGTCTCCTGCAAGAATGGCCTTTTCCTTAGAATCTGAGAAACACTCTGAATTAAACAATGGTATTACACTTGTTTCCCAGCCTTTCAGAGAAATTGCCATTTTGTAGAGAAGAAAAGGTTTGTACAAATCTTCAAAATTAAATTGAAAGCAGTCGTTTTCTACAGAAACTGCTGATTGCATTCAAGTTCTCACCGTCGCTGCCAACGATACTCAGATAGCTGAACATTTTAAGGTATTTTCTGCAGAATTTTCGGCTGAGGCTGTCTCTTGCCATTGTCACGGAACAATTCATCTTTCCTGGACCAAGCTCAAAGCAAGAGGATACCTACATAAGTTCATAAATTCCAATTACCTCTATAATAGCGGCGTCGATGCTGGCCTGGAGGGACAGGAAGCCGTTGTACCAGTACCTGGGGCTGTTGCAGTACTGCGAGGAGAAGTTGTAACAGTTGTCTGCAAGGACGGGAGGTTAAGGGCATCACGGGTAAGAACAGTGAAATACAGTTGGTTTTTGTTATAAAAGCTGATGGTAGGAATGCGTATATGCGCCATGGGAAACTCTTAGAATGGACAGTGATCCACTGACCAAAAAAATTTGAACAATTTATTAAATCATTTAACACATATAGATTATTCCAGCAAAGCGATACCTATCCATGCCAGGCAATCACCCAACCATAGATTCTCATTTTGTATTACCTATGTATCCCAAGTTTTCATTTGGAGTAGGCACTTTCCCGGCAGCAAACCTGAGGTGATAAGAGAAGTTGTCCTTAAACACAACCCCTATAATTTCATCATTTGAAATCCAGGCTTTCTCCAGGGCTTTCTCATTGTCCAGTGCCTCCAGTTTTATACCTGTAGTTTGTGAGAAAAACATTGCAAAGAGCTTCTTTATGTCTGGAAATGTGTGCACGGGCACCGGGTATATATTCTGCTTTTTTACATCATAACTCCTCTTTTCCAATTCTCCTCACTAGGCTAGGTGGCACCTTTAAATGCTTCACTCTTTACTAGATGGGAAGAAGTGAACCTCAAAAGAATGAGCCAATGTGTCTTAATGGTACTATGGTACAAAGGCAGAGCTTTACAGCCCAGGAGCTGCACTGACCTACCTATTAATCTAAATACTAGAGAAGAAATATCTGTGAGAATAGAGGATTTGGGGTGAATCTTTTCTACTGACCAAAGATGCTGGAGAGCTGCTATGTATAATAGTGGAGAGTGCAATGCATATATTAGATTAAATAATGACAAAGCTAAATATTTAGAAGGCAAAACACACCTGTCATTACAGAGTTCAAGGCCACTTTGTTCATGATTTGCCTGGTGGTGGTGGTGACGGGCGTAAAAGCGATGGTGACCCCAGTGGCGTTGTAGGCGGGATCATCTAACTGCCCCAGGGAGCTGTAGGGCACTTCGGGGGAGCGGATGTTCATCGTGAAAAAGCACATGATGAACATCAGTGGCAGGAAGAGCAGAGACAGCACCCACTCCTAGGTAAGGGGGAGAGCGGAGAAAAGAATTGAACAGTATATGGGCATGTGCTCTGGAGGATTAAAATATAAACAAGAGGCACTCGGACACACCGACTTCTTAGATGTCAACTGACTAAAAAGGTCTTTGCACCGTGCACGTCACCTCAGTGAATTACTCTGCTCAGAGAGCCCATTTGTGCTCTCATGTGGCACGTCACAGACAGAAATAGTATCAGTTGAAAAAGCGAAGTCTCACAAGGCGTTGGTTATCAGCCAGGGCCAGCCAAGGGGTCTGTGGGGTGGGGGGATCTGGCTGATGGGCTACACCCAGAGGGTGGTGGTCAGTAGCTCCTCTTCAGACTGTCAATCTGTCCCAAGTGGGGTCTTCCCAGTGATCCTTACTGGGCCCAAATCTTTAATATCTTCATAAGCGATCTCGGTGATGGGATGAAGTGTACCCTCATGAGATTTGCTGATGACACCAAACCAAGTGGGGCAGTTGGACTGTGCTGGGCCATCTTGTCTAGACTGTGCTTTTGCCAAGAAAGCTTGGACCCCATGATCCCCATGATCCTTGAGGACCGTTCCTACCTGGGATTCTGTGATTCTATAAAATGTACTTTAACCTTTAACTTTATAAGACAAAATTGGGGCACAGTTGGGACAGACAGGGATTGGCTACTCTCAATGGTTAGTTAATCACTTTTTTTTCTTACCTGAAAGCTCTGCATCTTCATCCTCCACTTGATAAGTACATTTTTCCACAGGAGAATTTTTGTTTGCTGCAATACACTCATATTTCTCTGAAGTGTCTTCATCTTTGAACCTACAAACATTTTTCTTTTAAATTACTTTTAAACACAAGAGGAGGGAAACCAGCAGTGACTGCTTCTCTTTGCACAATCCTTGCACACGTACACAGTATCATTTTCTTTCCCCTTTTTCCTGCAAAAGGGAGAGCTGAAGGGACCCAGAGCTTCTGTGCTGAGCACAAGCCAGCGCTGCAGCACAGCTTCCAACAGCGAGGGACCAAGAGACCCCCCCATCATCCTCAACATACTCCCAGTCCTTGAAGCTTAGCAGTAAGATACTGATTATAACCAGAATTTCCCACTTCCGTGCTGTAGCATGGTAAGGCTGGGAGGAGTTATTTATGAAATAAAAAAGGGAAGATCTGACTACATGACCTAATTGGTTTGGGTGGCCTTACTAGCCAAGAGTGGCCAATTAAAATCACCAAGATCTTTTTGCATGAAATTTTAATGTGCTATAGGCTTCACACCAAGACGTGTTGAGTAACTCCTGGCTGTGGGGTGAGCTGAGCTCATAGGGAAAGCAGCCTTGATTGAAGGCAACAGAGCTACGAGAGAACAAATTCTTGGAAGTACATTTGAGAGCTGACACTGTCCAGGATATTCATGGGAAACGAGGGAGAAACAGCCGTGAATGTGCACTGGTGTGTTACTCCAACAGATGCAGTAGAGTCCTTAAAAAGATGTAGTCAAAGCAAAACAAGGATTTGTTGCCTGGAATAATGCTGGTGGTGTAGGCAAAAAGCAAGTTGTCAGAGTCACTTTTGCAAATGCGATATGTCGATATTAACACCAGCAAAATAATAATTAATAATTCCAGTGAGCAAAATGGATAAGCATCCAAATGCAAAAGAGTTATACCCAGAGAGCCAAGCTGCTCTGCTGTCACATAATGCAGCTAAAATGTGCTTTCAGGCAAGATCTTGATCTTCTCTGAGTGAAGTTTCTGGTAGAAATATCAGAGTATTTATAGACCTAATGCTTTCCAACCTTCCTGTCATACAGAAGGAGGATTTAGGCTGTCGTGTTCCCTTTGGGGAGTGATGCCTCGCAGTGCTGACGGGCAAGACAGAGCTTATCTTCTTCCAAATATTTCTGTTCGGTCCGCGGGAGAGGCACGTCTCTGCAGCAATGAGGCAGCAGGCACCGAAATGCTGGAAAAACAGCCCCAACAAATGGTCTTCCCTGGGAAGACTCTGCAAACAGATGCAGGGGCTCAGCAGGGTGGGAGGATGGGGCAGGAACATGGGCTCGGGGGCAGAAACCTGCTATTTTGCCATCCCCCTCTGAACAGATTTTTCTCTTCCAGATGATCTCACTAAATCCGGGTGCATAAAAATTTGAATTTAGCATGTGCTAATGACCTCTAGACTTCCTTGAGGAGGCTGTGAAGTCACATCTGCGGTTCCTTGGTCACTTTTTCACCGAGCAGAAGCAAGGTGTAAGCCAGTGTGTGCCACCTGAATGCATTCCCACAACTGAGATGGGACTGGGGTCCCAGCGACAGCCGGTTCCCACTTTGTCCTTCGTTCTAACAGTCACACAGAGTCATCTCATCAAGCTGACACACCGCTGGAGCTTCAGCTTCACACCCAGGAAATCCCAGGAGGGACGGAGAGCTGGAGCATCCCCTTGCAGATGTCCCACATGTCCCCCCTCAGCACTGCCTGGCCCCCAGCCCCGCTGCTGCAGGCTTTGGGGAGAACCCGGCAGAACCGGTCTCATTGCTCCTTCAGGATTTCAGAGGGGATTTTTAAGAGCATAAAAAAATAAATCCAATCTTTAACCCACACCGCCTGTGGGGAAAGAAATCTGCTCCTCACGTGTGCTGGATTACTTAAAGTACTGAGCTGAGCTGAGCCGACCTCATCCTCCTAGCACCAAGAAACACTGGAAATACATCTCTCCCATAAACTGAGCTCTATTGGTGAGTTATTTCATATCAAAGGATATGAAATCCTATCAAAGGAAGGTGAAGAAGACTCTATCACCTTTAAATAGTCACTTAGCTTAATCATAAACTTATCTCGGACTATTTGAAAGTGTCTCCCCCATGCACAGTCTCACCCAGCATTATTAACAGTGTTACTAACTACCGAATGTTTCCATACCTTTTAGATAACAATTTTTATTTGTTTTAAGAAGAATGTTTAAGCCTTACCTCAACGGGAGCGTTTGAACAGAATCCAGAGCTGGTCCTCTGTAGGCTCCTGTGAAGGGGAGATGCTGAGCCTCCCCAGTTGTCCCAGCAGCTCTCAGGGCTCCTTTGTCCACGCACCGGTTTTTTTTCACTCAGGCACTTCTGCCAAAAGGCATTCCTCACACCATCGCCTCGCTTTTCCCTGGCTTCCTCCCCCCTTCCTCCTTGGCAGATCTTCAGATTTATTTATGTTATAACAAGCAAACAGAACATATTGTTGCTGAATTGCTGGAGCAAATTCTCTGAGAAGTTGCTCAGGAAATTCTTGAGTCTTGGCCAAGAGAAGAAAAATGAGCCCAACAACAAACTGCACAAAAAAACCCTTTCTCCAGCGAACTCCGTTATGTTTCTCGGTGCAGCAAGAGGCTGAGTTTAACAGAACTATTACGGCCCAGCGGTGAGGGGTGAACGGCAACTCTCACTTATCTCCAAAAAGTAAAGGTTGTGTTTGCAAACTGATGTGGTGCCACCAGCCCCGGGGTAGGGAGAGCAGAGCAGCTCTGCCTCCTGGACGGGAACCGCGCCTCTGATTACAAAACACACTGTAAACATTAAAATCAACCTCTCGACTAACGCAGTTCTTCCAAAGGGAAGGGGTTTGATTTCACCCCCAGGCCGAGCACGTGGCTGTGGAGCTCTCCTGCCCCTCCGTCGCCCACCGCAGCATCCCTCACCACAGCGAGGACCAGGAGCCGATGGTGGAAGGAAGAAGCAACCAGCTGGGACAGAGGCTGGGCTTGCGAACGCGGAGGAGCTGGATCTGCTTCCTTTTGCTCTGCCTGGTGGAGAGAACCCACCCCTAACATATAAATAACCTTCAGATGCTTTAGACCCAGGCAGACCCCAGGGGTGTAGTAAGTCATGCACAGAATGAAGTTAAGACCTGTCCCCAGTCCATCTCCCAGGTCCAAAAACCTTTTCCTCCCCTTTCAGTCCCTCCTCGCAAAGGGAAAACCAACACAACCCCAAATTTAAGCAGAGAAGTGGGTATGGCAGGTCCCAGCCAGTGAATCTCAAGCAAAGACACGTCCCTGCCTACCTCCGTGACAGAGGCACTGATGTTTGGAGATCCACGTGGGAAGGAGATCTCTGGATCTGAGGGGTGGATGCTCGGGGGGCTTTTCCTGGCAGGAGCAGCCCATCACTGAGCCACGGCAGCCACCTGCTGGTACCTGCTTGCCCACAGCCCTGCCTGCATTGCCCATACCTGCACCCTCCGTGCCTGCACCACCAGCACCATCCACATGAAACCAGGGGAGACCGTGGCTTGGGTGAGGGTCTTGCTGCTGTGTCTGTCCCATGGGGTGGCACTGTTCCTGTACCCTGGTGGGTCCCCAGCCCATCCTTTCCTGGTGGACAGGGCAACAGAAACCAGGGCAAACACCTGGCTGTCTGCATATAGGGTATTTCTATTTTTTTTTAATATTTTATTTATTATTTAAGGCTAACCTTGGCAGACAGATGTCTAAGAAGGGATTCTGATCGGCTCAGGGGGCTGGTGCTTGTCCCCATCTCCCACCAGTGCCCACATCTCTCCCCATGACCCACAGAGAGTGGGTGTTAGTGAGGAGCCCACCCCGTCTTCCCAACCACCAAAGCAAATCAGACACATGTGCTGTGACCAGAAGACGTGTTCAGACTGCTCTCCTGCTCCAGCTTTGAGTCAAAGCACATCTTATTTGGACTCCAGATGATAATTACTATTTTTTATTTTATTTTAAGAACGTGTTCTAAGAGCTACCAGTTTTCATTACACTTTTCCAGGGGCTATTGAGTCCTTTCCTCTCTCCATGTCCCCAGGGGTGGGGACCAGAGATCCGGCTGAGTTAGAACACACAGCAACAGCAGCTTTTTGGGTCAAAACACAGCCCCCACACCCCTCCACCAGAAAACACCACCTTCATTGGCCACGCGACACCAACCAGAAGGATGCTTCTCAGGACTGAGCAAACCAAAGCTCTGGTGTCCTGCTGCCATGGATGACTGAGGCTTTCAGACCCTCCTCTGAGTGAGTACATGAATCTCTGCAGGGACTGAGCCCCCCCAGCCTCAGTGCCCACCTGGCTGCCTTGGGACCAGCAATTCTTCCCAGCAGGGTTATTCCTCAGCACGGCAAATCTTCATGAGTCAGTCTGAGCAGGGGCACAGATGAATGGCAGGCACTGATTTGTCAAAGGATAAAGGCTTTATTTATCAAAACTAATTATTTTTTCCTTTGTGAGGCAGACACTGCAGGGGGGTGTGTGCTGTGACACGGGTAACCAAGCCTGAGCCCACGGATCAGTAGCACTGATGGCATAAGCTGAATGTTTCCCTTGGGGGCTCTAAGGGCTCAGAGGTGAAGGGGTCTCCGCTCCAAAGCCCTGTTGGATGCCACATCCAGGTCGTGCTCCTCCAAGTCCTGGGTGAGGTCTACAAATGCCTGCAACGTGCCACAGCAGAAACAACACCGTTATTGCCAAGGTCTGGAGGTACCTGCACCGGTCAAAGGCTACTTCTTCTTTTCACACCATAACTTCTACACCAACGTACCTGCTGCAAAGTGTGCAGTGACAAGCTGTACTCCTCGAGCCTGAAATTCTGCTTAGCTGTGGAGGGGGTGGAGAAGGTGTCCTTAACAACCAAACCCCTATGGACAATTTTAAAGCAATCTTCATACTTAATTGTTTGTTTCCCTTTACCTGCTTCCAGCTTGGAGAAAGACTGGGACAGAGGTAGTGCATCTTCCATCGGTATCTTGTAGATGAGCAAAGAAGCAGTCCTGAAAAAATAATAAAAAAATGAATTAATCATTTCATGACTTGGTACCAAGGTTTAGGGGTGCTTGTAGGGTTATTGTACTCCCAGATAAATTATTGAACAAGGTCAGGAGGAGCAAGAGAGCACCCCAGCATGAGTCCAGGCTGGGTGTGCAGAGACCTTTCCTGCCGAGCCGCGTGGGGGAAGAGGCACAGGATTTCGGTGTGGAGAGCATCGCTTTGCCCTGCATCCATCATTTTGACTTCTAAGAGGTAACTCATGCCAAACTTCCTTTTCAGATCCTCAAGGGAACCAATGTACCTGCAGAGGAGGGAAAACAGTGCTCAAACCATCATAATCAGCAAACAAAAGCTGGTTACAGGCAGCAGATACACATACATCCTCTTATTCATAGCTGTTTATACCGTGCTGCTAAAACAATCTACCTCTTTACAAAACTATGCTCATTACACACCTGGGATAAACCAAACCAACATTTCCTATTAGATTAAGAAGAGAAAAAGGGAAAAAAAGGACACCCAACAAAAAAACCCCCACCACCCCACCAGGACTGAAAAGCAGGTGACCCCCCGGTGAGCGATGTGACCCGGTGCTCACCGCAGCTGCCCCGACACCAGGATGGCCACCCGGTCACACATCGCCGCCGCCTCCTCCAGGTACTGGGTGCTGAGGACGGCTGCCCGTGCCCTGCCTTTCACGGCGGCCTGAATCACCCTCCTGGGAACAGAGGGACGGCAGTTACTCCCAGGAACAGCCAAAGAAAATCTCCCGTTTTGTGTTTCCCTCCCCAAAACCAACTGAAATGATAAAACTATAAAAAGGGGGGGGTAAGCTATTTAAAAGACTTGAGTTATCTTGATTGAAGATTACACATGGATGCCAATACTACGTTGCAATTTGTCATGTCAGCATCCCTCCAGATTTTGCACTTTCACTGTAAACTGCTGGTGAAAAGCTAGAGCAAGCACTAGGGCTGAGTGCTGAGAAGGAAGAACTACCTGTAGCTTTTTCTCATGCTCTGAAGAAACTGGAATTTGTCTCTTTCATACCAAATGCATGGATTCAGCTGGAGTCTGCTCATATTTCTTTGCTGCACTACCCATTAAGATGACACCTGATGGTTCACAAGGGCTTACTGCCTGCTGTGTAAGGGGTTTGGTGAGCGGTACCCCCTCCCCTGTGCCTCAGGGAAAAGGAAAGCACGGTTGTGCTGCCACCAAGGCAGGAGCTCTTTGCCTGCCCAACGGTTACTGCAACACGGGGGGTACGACCCGTCCTGCTAAGCCTGTTCTGAACTTCTCAGCTCTGCTCCAACGGGGCTGCTCACCACATGCGGCGCTGCCCTTTCAGGTCCATGCTGACCGAGGGCTCATCCCAAAGCATCACCGTCGGGGCCCCCAGGACGCTCAGCGCAAAACTCAGCTGCAACGGGAAAGACACCAAGGTCAGGTCGGGTCTGCTCTTACTTTTAGTGCAAAACTGCTGAGTTGTCATGTTAAATCCTCATCCTTGTGAATCTTTCAGAAGCTGAAGCTCTTGATTCCAAAATGCAGGAGGAAAAGGGATTGAAAGAAAACCAAACAACCCACCTCAGGTATTCTTTAGTTAATGTTTTAATCTCCAAAAATAATCACTAACAGTCCCAAGCCTGCCAAAGATCTGAAAGTGGATTTCCATCCCATTTACTGGCAGATGCACATGGTGGGGCATGAAGAGGGGATTGCCTTGGAAATCCAATTCGTGCTTAGAATTTATTAAACACAGAACAGGGGAGAGTGGGGAAAGAGGAGATGGGGGGACCCTGCCAGGCTGGATGCAAAAGCTATTGATGAAAACCCACCCTGCTGTACCTGCCTCTGTGTTAGGAGGAAGTAACTCCCTTTGAAACCACAAAGTTCTTTCCTAATGACATCAAGTTTGCAGATTTTGTTAAAAATTTGACTTGACTATCAGGCTTTTCTCCAAGAAGAAAATTTCCACTTCATGAAACAAACATGCAGGACCATATCCTGCTCTCGCTGACACCAGGGCAAGGGACCCAACACATCCTCAGCTTGTGAAGGTGTCTGTCCACCACGTCCAAGGAAAAGAGAGCAGGATTTGCTCAAGTACCAAACACAAATACACGTACCTTTCTGGCTTCCCCAGCAGATAACCTCCTAGCTGGGGTTTGTAAGTGCCTCTGGAGATCCAAGGCCTTTGCTATGCTGTGGGGAATGGAAAGGAAAAATACTGAAATGAGCATCTGTATTTGCTGTGGTGAGGGGTCCCGAGGAACTCACACACGTGTTCTGGCATCACCTTGGCTTCTTTGGTGATCTGACTCCTGGTCTAGATGGTAAATTAAGGAACTTTTGCAGAAACTCAAGACTTTAAGCACAGCTAATGAGAGAAGTGAGTCACTCATATAACTGGCCACAATGCTGGGTTTTTTTTAATCAGAGTTAGGTTGATGGTTGGACTAGATGATCTTAAAGGTCCCTTCCAACCTAGACAATTCTATGATTCTAGAAGTTTAATATTTTTTCCTGAAGTTTTCTAGGTAAACTAGGATTAAAATCTTCATAGACAAGGGATTGAGAACAGTATAAAGTAGCAGATCTTGTCAGAAGGAGATCCAGTTTCTCCAAGGCAAAGGTAAAAAAAGAAAAGCTAGGATCGTTTGGCTTTGTACCGGCTGATATGAACAGCTGCCTCCTCTTTCCACATCCCTCTCAGGGCGGCGTAGACCTCCAGGTGCTGCTGCACGGTCAGGTCTGGCCAGAGCGGGTCCCGCTGGGGGCAGCAGCCCAGGCACCCCGGGGGGGACACGGCTGCACCCCGGCCCTTCAGCAGCACCTGCAGGAACACATGGACGTCACCTTATTCTGGGGTGAAGCAACGAAATCCTTGGAAACACGCTAACGTTTGCTCCTGTGTCGTCAGGAACCTCGTTAGCACATGGGAAAGGAAGCCCAGCACCACTGGGGTGATCAGCTCCATCTACCACGACATCGCCCGAATGCCCACCAGGGCAGAGGTTTCACAAAAAACCCCAGTATTTTCTGCCATAAAGCTCCGGGTAACGGCACCAACACGAGGCTATCTTTTCCTAGGAATACTTTTCCGTTTCAAACATTCAGTCCCAAATCTGTAACAGCAATGGCATTTTCCCTCCCCCTCAAATGTCATTAATCATCCTGCAGATAATTAAATGATGGATTGTTACTGGGCCAACCCTGTTCACATTCGTTTTCAATTTCCTGGTTTTGCAAGGCTGTTTATGAACAGTGTTTTGTTTTTTTTTTAACATGTCAACATTTCTTACAGGGCTCGTGAAATTTCTCGGTGGGTTTCAAATGCACACTGAAGATTTTGAGTAGCTCAAACCCCTGAATCTGTAACATTGATTTTGGTGAAAACTAGAATGTGCTGTGAGTAAATCAACACTTACTTCTGCAAATATCCAGGGTTACCTGTACATAAATTCCCTGACTTAAGGGCTGTGTTACTGGCTTGTGTTATCACATCTTTCATTTATAAAGGCATCAAGATCAACCCCCAAATGCTCCAAAGAAATCACCTACCTCCCCAGCAGTCACCGCTACGTCCCCAGAAATCATATTTATAGTTGTGCTTTTTCCAGCTCCGTTGGGTCCTAAGAGACCTAGTATTTCTCCTAGAACAAACATGCAAGAACTGTTAATAATAATTGTTGTTAATATGACTTCCTTCCCTGTGTCGTAGGCAATATCTAAAAGTACAATAGGAGAAAGGGCTGTTCATTAACATCAATTAAAACAGTGAACACAGGAACATGGGGGCATTGGGTCTGGTTACCCACAAGGAAGTTCTAGCAGAAACATGGTCTGCCAATGCGACCTTCACATCAGATTTTCGTCATTTATAGGGGGTACAGCAAAATACTTGAACCTTTTTTAACACTGAAAGAGAGGTTTTTGACAGCAACTTTCTTCTTTTTCTTTAAGACGGAGCTGGCTTTCTTGTCTTCATATTCCTTGCGCAAACTGTTGACAACAATAACCGAGTCCTGTGAAAAGATGAAGTGGGAAATAAAAACTCTCCTTCTGTCCCATGAGACAGCTCATCTGTTCTTACCATTAAGTACGGCTCTTTAAAGAGAAATTTTCTAAATTAAAAGTCCAGGAAATAGAACAACAACAACACAAAAAAAAAGGAAGAAAGAAAAAAAAGCAGAATGGGAGTAAAAATATAGTGCCAGGGAAATTCCTTCTGGTGCCACGGTGGCTGTGGGCTGGGTGGCGAGATGTGCCCTTGGACATCAGATCAGTAAATAAGTGGGTGGGCTGAGAAAGCAGAGACAGACCCAAGGGTGGAGAGGGCAGAAGAAAACAAGCCAGAGGCTGGTTTCACCTCCTGCTGCTGCAGGGAGCCCATGGTGCTCCTCACCCGCTCCCGCTCCAACCCGACTTCTGGGGACTCCTCCCCGGGGGGGTCCGTGTTCTGGTGGGTGACTGCTCTCCTCCGCTGGATCCTGAAGGGGGACCAGGAGAGATGGTGTCACCTGGAATCACTCCCAAAATAAGGCTTAGATTTAAAGGTTTGTTCCCAGGGCAGCGCCAATGCAGCGCCCTGCACAATTTGTCCGAACTCAGGGAGGTGTTTCTACAGGGTTTGCTCAAATACTTATTCACGGAAAAGAAGGAAAAAAAATAAATCCCAGTGGCATGCGTGAGAAAATAAAATGCAGATTTTGCTTTTCACGACTACGTATTGACTGGTGCCTGCTCAATACACGTCATGATCTGTTCAGGAATTAAAATCCACAGGGTGGGTTTTCAAAGGCATTTGGGCGTTTAGCTCCTTGCTGAGACACATTTCCTAAAGTCTGACAATTTAATACTTTTTACAAATCTTCTCCCCCATGACTTTGGTGGTCAGTCGCACGCTGTTTGTGACAGATAAGCAGAGAGCAGGGTAAGGACCCCAGCCTGACGAAGCTTTAGGAGAAGTCTCCATCCTGCAGAGAGCAATACTGGCACATCTGAAAGGAGTTAACTTGCTGGATTTTAACTTGTAAATATTGATTTATCCAGCTGTAGTGAAATGTCCTGAAACCTCAGCTATGAAGCTTAGTAAAAAAAAAGCTCAAATCACATTTATCATTCTCTCTAGGACATGGTAGTTCAACTGACCTTCTATTGCAACACACTGGGTGGGAGTTTGTCTCCAGACACACTCAGGAAAACTCCAGTAAGTAAAGTCGGAAACTTCAACAACCCAAAGGAATAAAACAATCCCTCCCTTCGCTCTCAATTTCCTCCTCTCCAGATAAGCTGGTTCAAACTGAAAATATGGCTTTATCCATTCTTTTCCAAATGTTTTTAAGCTCACTGCTCCTCTCCTGCCGCCGGGGGTGAGCCAGGAGGGTCCTACCGAGACCTCCCTGCAGAGCGGGGTGACCGTGGCTCACAAGGCACCCCGGCTCCTGGAACCCCCTGCCCGGGACACACCTGAAGATGGGATCAAGTCTCGTAACTGCTTCTCCATATCTCATCTCCAAACAGCGCAGCAGAAAAGCAAAAATCACACAATGGATGTAAGGCTGAAAAGCAATAACGAATTAGGTTTCTATGGAGACAAGGTAACAACATACTTGATTAATTTTAATTATAAGGGGATGCAGGGACCTATCTCATTTACTTCAGCTATTGAAAAGGTAATCATATAGGTCCAAAAGGGGAAAAAGTTAAACTGATGCTTCACATACATTTCCATCTCATTTGCAAAAACCCGAACTTCATGCTGCAGTTTTAGCTCAGATAATCTGCGCCCCAACGGACATCCCACAGGACCAGAGATGCCACTGTTCTTTGTAGAAGCAGCATTAGACTGATTAGTTGATTAATAGCATCTCTGCCTTATCCATGAACTCTGCTTAATTCCCCCACCATTTTCCCCACATACGGTGCAGCCTCTGGGGGTCGCATGAGATACGAGTCCATGATCACTGGGAGGTACCTCCATGATCACTGGGAGGTACCTCCCCTGCCAACACTTAATGGGAAACTCTGGCCACGTAACCCATGCTTTGTTTATGGGGAGAGTTATACAAGCCATATCCAAGTCCATCCCACTAGAACAGTCACCCTTTCCAAAACAACCATCATCAAATTGCTCCTTACTGCAAAGACGGCGATGAAGATGTGATCCCACGACTCAAGAAGATCGGTATGAAAAACTAAAATACGCTACAAGAGGAAAACGTCAGTCAATTAGAAAAATTCCTCAGCACAATGTGCCTCAGTGGAGGGTTGGAGCAAGCATGGCATGTGGGGATGCTTAGCTTTTCTTCAGGGTGGGATAAAGGAGCTTTGATCTCTACTTATTTTGGGGGGTTGATACTGCCTCAAAGAGCTGCATCTTCCTTGGCTCCAGTTAATTCAGAGGTGCCTCAAGTCTGCCAAGTGAGAGGGACCTTTTTCATCACGACTTCTCTCCTCCCAGTCCTTTTGCCTCCTTCTGCCAAGCTCCCTTCATCCCTCCAGTTCTTCCCACTCCACTGCCTTCCCCTCCCACGCTACCCTGGCTGCCAAAACACGGTCACCGCAATGGCTTTTTGTAACTAAATAAAGCAAAAATATCCCAATCAAATGATGGATTAACAGCTCAAATCTTGGTCCCTTCCCTCACTCCACATCATGGACCTTGCTTCCTCCTGTTGTCTTTTCTCACTGTTTTTTTAGCACTTTGAGACAGGGAATTCAGAAAGCACCTCTCGCTTCTCCAGTTTGCACCACTAGGACCATTACTGAATATAGCAGGACACGTTCACTTACTTGTGTAGTAAAGATCAACCAGCCCAGTGGTGGAAACACAGGAATTAAAGTAGAGAAGGTGAAATAAAGCACGTCATGTAAGACAGTGACCATATAGAGAGTGAAATTCACCTGGAATAAAGCAGGAAAAGTATTTCTAATATTGATGTATTTTTAGTAAAAAATAGGCTGTTTGTTACTGGTTTGGGTTATTCTGCTGAATATTAGTATTTTTGAAGTGAAACCTCAAGTGGCAGAATGTGTAAATCGAACACTTCAGAGCGAAGATTCACTTCACTTACCAGGATGAAGATGAAAGACCAAACGTAGCGATTGCTTCGCCCCGTGCGAAACGTAAAGGCAATTAAATAGACGAGGAGGACAAGGGATGCTCCGTTACCAACCAGGCAAACGACCTAGAGAGACAGACTGAGGTCAGGGACTGGGAGATGGATGCAGGAATATGAAAACCAGCCTAGAGCAATCCATTTTCGTTACAATATTTAATGCCAAGGCTCCCTGGGAGACGAGGGAGGTTTGTGCCTGCCCGTGTCCCCGCGCGCGGAGCGCTCACCAGGAGCAGGACGGCGCCAGCCTGCAAGGGGCAGATGCGGTTGAAGAGCAGCAGGATGCTGAACATGAGGCACACCAGGGCCCAGAAAAGAGGGACGTCCACCAGCGCCTGCCCGCACCAGTACGCCGAGGGGAAGAGCCCCGCCAGCCGCAGCTGGGCACGAGCCTGGAGCTGGGAAGCAAAACGGGGAAAGGGAAGGGATTCAGCAGAGCCCAGAACATCACTCCTGCTCCTCCTCCTCCTCCTCATTACCCTCCTTCCTCCCCTCCCTGCCTGAGCCTTCCTCTCCCTTCCCAGCACTTTCAGTTCTTTCTCATTTTTATTGCTGATTAGAAACACATCATTCTTAAAAAGAAGAAGAAAAAAAAACCAAACCACCAAACAATCATCATCCTGACCCCAAAATCTTTATTAAGACCGAATCCTGTTCCCCGAGATGCTGGGTAACACCCTTTGGTGCAATGTTGTACTCGTGTGGCTCTATTTCTTTTAGCATCCTGCCTAGAGATGCCAGCCAGCCCGCCGGGACACGAACTGCTACCCAGAGACATTGCACTCGCACTCATTTTTTGGGGTGTAAAATCACTTCCAGTGTGTGCTTTTTTTACCTTGTAATCGTCCATGCTGCTGAGTGCAAAGTGAGGAGGCAAACCAGCTGCCAGAATCAGCAAGTAGGTGAGACCGATGAAAAAAACATCACTCTTTATCTCTGCGTTTTGCATCTGCGGAGCAGAAATTCAGAAGGCATCAGTAACCAAGAGCTGCCCAGGGAAGACCTGGCCAGGGACTGCTCGTAGGGTGACGAAACGTGCAAGCGAGCAATAGCACTTACGGTAAATAATTTGTGTTTAAGATCACAAAATAAAACAATGAACAAAAGCATTTAGGCAAAAAATATTTGAATTAGTGTAAGTCGTCGAGGAGCGAGACTGTGTTTTTTTATGGTGGTTCTCACCAAACGGATGCCAAAGCAAGGTAGTGTTTGCAAGTATTATTGTTATATTCCTGCATATCGTCACAGAGCACAGGATTTAACGTCTTTGGTACTAAACCCCTACAGAGCTCTTAAACACTGCAGAAGAAATTCTCATTAAATAGCCCTGGCATTGACGGCTGAGAAATACCCCCAGCAGTTGCACCACTGACCCTCACCCTTGGAGGCTGCTCAACCAACCTCATTTCCAACCCATCCAGTTCTCATCACGTCAGCATGGGCTATTTCAGTTAATTTTCACCGAGCAAGGCAGGACACTCACACCATAGAAGGGCTCACTCCAGACACGGATACGAGCAGTGGAATTGAAGAGCCTGAGGAAGGTGTTGCTGAGGATGTTCAGGAGCACGGGGAAGCAGTTGATGGGCTCCACGCTGCACATGACCGTGAACTGGTAGCTCTGAAGACGTAAGAGCACAAGAGGTTACCTCCATGTGGCAAACGGAGTGTGAGGAGGTGGAGAAAAGCCATGAGAAATGCAATCAGACAGTTTTGCTGAAGAGCAGGAACATGGAGACCTGGAAGTGAACAGGTTACCACGAGCAAAATGATCGATAAAAACAGCAATTTCTAGAGGAAAGCCCAACAGACTTGCATTAATGTTTTTGTGTAAAGATTGCTCTAGAAAAGCATACAGGAGAAAGAACCAAATGTTTTCCTGGTTTCCCACAGTGTTACTGATAATATTTAATATGTCAAATAAATATTCTCCCTTTTGCTGGTGTGTGCATTTCGCTGTGCTTCATTTAAACACATTTCAGAAAATCCTGTTGACATACAGGATGAAAGAAGAAAAAAAAAGTAATAAATAAATAAAAAAAAAATCACTCACCTTGCCTTCCAGGGATATTTTAAGAGCTCCATTATGTAGCGGGATGCTTGTGATGTTTTTCTCAAGAGTTATTTCTGGGATTATGTTTTGAGCCTTCAAAGCAGCAATGAAATCCTCAATTTCTGCTCCTGAAATCAAGTCAAGAACTTTGTTTTCCTCTAAATAAAAAAAGTTTCTTATAGACAAGTTCCCACTTGCTGAGCAGAGGTATGTTAAAAAAACCCAACATTTAGAATCTAAGAAAACTTATATTGTCACTATTTTAATTAAATCAGTTAAACAAAATGTATGTTTCCATAGTTTGTTTATTTCTTTTTTAATTTTATTTTTTAATTTGCCTGGTTCATTACTCTTTTAAATATCAGCTATTCAGTTATCAGCACTACAATTGGATTTGCTTTTGCTCAAGAGAAAGCAACTTCTCAAAGGCACAAATATATAAAGGAACCTACAGAAAGAGTAAGGCAAGGTTGGTCTATCAACTCTAAGAGGACAAAGTGGTGCAGGAAGCAAATCAACATCACACGTTCTTCTTCACCTGTATCATTGAGGATGAGAAGATTTGTCGACTTATTTTGAATTTTCTCTGCAGTGGGAAGAAAATACGAGCTAGCCGTGATTTCCCAGTTGCTGGAGCTGTCCCACAGTTGAAATCCAATGGAAATCATAAGCATTGGAAGGATAAACATTCCAAAGAACAGCAATCTAGGTGGAAAAACAGACCACAGGTGGGTCCAGGGGAACGCCACCTTTAGCTAACTGGGATTTATGTTGAGAAAGGCAAGGGGAAATTTAAAGCTACCAGAAAATTCTAACTGTCCTTATTACTGCAGCTTTTAAACATTTCCCACCTAATTTTTAGCTTCCAAACTCCTCCATTACTACTTAAGCCTCCTCTCAGTCACTCAGAGGAATGATCAAACCCTCTGGAAAGCACCGAGCCAGCTCGGGGGCTGCAGGCTGGGCGAGAGCTCCAGGACTTACATGGACCTGAGAAACTTTCCTTCGTGCTTTAGTTTTAGGAAGCGAACTCTCATCACGGCACACACTTGCTGCCTCCAGAGCGCCATCCCACTCAGTTCCATGCTCCCCTGCTCAGAAAACACCAGGAGGCTTTGGTCCCTCTCCTCGAGGTCTCCAGCTTCTGCATGTTCAACACAAGAAACATCGTTACCCACAAAGAGCATTCAAAGGACAAGTTTTAATGCAAACAATCAATGAGGATCTTGTGTTCTGAAGAGAGGAACACTTTCATTTTTAGCCAGAAAAGAAATAAGGGCAGAGAAAAAGGGCCATAATTTATCCAGAGCATAATTTACATTGGTGAATTAAGACTGGCTGGACCTGGGCTCGTATGGTAACACATCCAATAGCTTCACTGGCCTTGTGAAATGCCTTCTGGCCAGCTTATCTCTTCCTACCTCCTGATTTGCCCTTCAAAAGCAAATACCATTCCAACAGCAGTCTTAATTCATGTGCTTAAAAGCTTGTGGGAAGTCAAGACTGAATCATTGAGACTTCTTCAAGAAGACATCCTTCAGTAAAGGAAAGCCAAATACAGCTGCAACTCTTGACCTACCAAAATTCACATTTACTAGAAACTCATTAGATATTCAATTAAAACATACATATATATGGAACCTTAATTGTGCCACACTTGCAAATGGGAGTCAACATTTTACCTTCTTGATCAATGGCTTCCTCACCCTCCAGCTTCAGGAAAACATCTTCCAGGGTTGTCCTGCTAACCTCGTAATTAACAACCCCCTGCAGAAGACTGCTCTCGAGGTGACTGAACAGATCTGCATGACAGAAACAGACTGATTCAACCCAGGGACCAAGGCTGGTGTTGAGCAGAAATTCAGGCTGGCGTGATCAGTGTTGTATGTTCTAGTGTTCACATCATTAATCTCCGTAACTTAAAAGTCATGGAAAAACTATTGTGCTCTTTAGAGGTAAGTAGAGAATTCAGAGTTCTTGATTACCATGGGATTTCCTGATGGGAGAAATCTCATCCTGAAAACAGAGGAGACTCAGAGGATTTTAGTTTGGAGATTAGTTGGTGGATTGTCTTTCCATTAGAGGCTTGCTTTAAGGCTGACGTTTGTGCAGCTCTGACCTTCCTAATCCCACGCAGTGTGGACCAGGGAACACAATTATTCCCTTACCAGCAACTTTGCTCTCCACCTCTTGACTTCCCTGTACAGCCCCTGCTACAAAGATGGGCTTTTCCTACCTGGGAAGCTGTCAGTGTTCTCTAGAGGGAGCAGGTACCCCAGCTCCCCCCCCTTCCGTCCTGCGCACACAGCACCGGGCACGTACTGTCTGACCAGGGATGAAGTAAGCTCAGGGTCACACACCTCATTTATGCTCATCCTGTTTGAGTTAAAAAGCAAGTGCAAACTATTAAATGAGAAAAAAAAAAGGATGCACACATCATCCATTAAAAATACAAAGCCAGTGGTCGTTCTTGGAGCCGTAGGGGAACCTCCAAAACTGGGCAGCATTTCAGTGGGAATTTTTAGAGACATTTGCAGCGCCCCTGGTTTTGCCATGCATGTGAGAAATAGCTGAGGTTAAGAGTAATGATCCTGGCCAGCACTGCTAAACCAAGAACACAGAAATTAAAAATCAAAAGAAAAACAACTTTATATTAAAGCTGTTGGACATCACTCTGGCACCACTGAGTATGTGGAAATTGCAGTTCATTTTACTCCAGTCCCCTTTTGGCTGCAAAGGAGGTTGCAAACTCATTTTAGCTGCGTGCTCAGAGCTTTCAAGATTGGGTTCCAAGGAAAAGCAACTTGCTATCCAAAGCAAGATATTTCTGGCAGCCCCAAAAGTCTTCTAAAAGGAACTGTCGAGATTTCTGTTACTCTATATAGAAACTCTGTAGAGACAGAGACTCTACAAGAAAACACATCAACTACAGCTTTTCACAAAAAGAGTGATGACCAAAAAGAAAAGGATTTACCTTAAGTGATAGCCAATTCCCCATTTTCTCTTCAAGTACAGAGACGAGCCAACACACTGTAATCTCCCATTTGAGAGGAAAGCTTTCCGATCTAAGGAGGAAGGAATACAAAGGATTTAGGGGGGATTTACATCAGTGCTGTGGGCTGACCTCACTCTGCTCCTTCTGAACTCAACAGACACTTTTATAATGAAGTTAAGCGGAGTAAAAGCGGCCAGTACAGACTTTTTTTTCTTTTTGAACTGCTGCCTTCCTCCTAAGCACCAAGGTTAATCTTTTAATTACATATTCTTATAGTCCTGTGGAAAATTTCCCACGCAGCCCAGAAGCAATAAGGAAATAGGAAAGATATTAATTCAAACAATATCGCTAATTTGTGTGGGAGCTGCTAGTGGTACATGCAGATAATGTGCAATTGCTGCATCCTGAAGCAGAGAACGAGCAAGGTCTTGGAAGGGCACGTCAGTCCAGTTTTAGCCTTTGCTCAGGCTGGGTTGGGTGGTCGCTATCAGAGAGCTCAGAAAGCCTTGTGGCAGGATCCACACGTGGACTCTGCAATGGGAAAGCCTTGTTTCCAAACTGTAGGTTGACCAGAGCATGAAAACCTGGGCTCACCAGCATGAACATCGGCCTCCTCCATGGACTGGGTCGTGAAGAGCGTCACGTGTCCAGCCTGGCGTTCCTTCAGAAGACTCCACACGTGGTGCCTGGCGCAGGGATCCAACCCAGCTGTTGGCTCGTCTAAAAGCAACACCTGCAAAGGTGAACAAGGTCAGACCTTCATGTGTCCAAGCCAGCATTTCCATGCTTACATCATTTCATCTCATGCTTTTATGATCTCACTCTAAGAATAAAATACATCCTCAATTATGAGCCATTTTTATTGCTGTTTCTCCTATTACAATATTATTACCCTTTTCATTTAAATATGGTTCTTCTTGACCTAGATTCCTTGATCCTTCCAGCAGCCAAGTGAATTAGACCTGGGGTGCCAGGGGACTGCACACCAGATCAAAATGCAAAACTACACGCTAAAGCAGTATGCAAGCGGTGTGTGTGTAAATATGACCAGTCCCTACCTGGGGATTCCCTAAAATTGCAATTCCAAGAGACAGTTTTCTTTTTTGTCCCCCACTCAGAGTACTGGCGAGGACATCCTGAAGGTCGGTGAGGTCCAACATCACGAGAACTTTCTGCACCTTGGTGATACACAAAGACAAGAGCCAGATTTCCAAAGCACTGCTCGCATTTCAATTCATACTTGGCTACACACACAAGAGAACATAACTCCAAGATTTAGAATTTATCTACTTTAAATGGCTTTGCTGAGAGATAAGTACTGCAAATCTGAATTCTGAGTACATCATAGGTATAAGAAAGAACTGAAAAAACACTTCCCCCCTAAATTAGAGCTCTTCTTATCTCCATAGAACAAGATGCTGGTGATAATCTTTTATAAAGAAAGCTCAAAGTGTCCAAGATGCTGTAAAATAGAGGCCGGACAAGCACATACCAACCTCTTGCTCTACTTCCTTCTGCTGAATCCCCCTGATGTGAGCAAAAGTTCTCAGGTTTTCCTTCACCGTTAAGGCTTCAAAATGCAAATTAAACTGGGGACAAATCCCAACCATTGCCTGGATTCCTTCCATATCCTGAACTTCAGACACTTTGTAGTTGTATATCGTTGCAGAACCTGAACACAGACAGGAGTGAATGAAACAGCCTTCCTGCTGTACAGTGTTTCCCAGTGACGAGGGGACAGCAGACCGCTGTCTGTTCATACCTTTGATATTAATCCCAGCATTGCGGCTGCTTCCCAAGTGTTTAAAAAAGAAGTCAAAATAACTTTGTGTTGTCCAAAGCTTTAATACCATACAAAAATATTTCAGAGCACCAAATCTCTCCCTTAAGAGCTCAGACATATTTCCTGCAGGTATGCATCTCCCGGAAAACATCAGGCCATCCAGATGGAGAAACCACCATCTGTGTATGCTCACACACATGAGCCTGTCCACAAGGGATGCATCAGCCCCAGGGCTCACGTTGAAGGAACAAACTGCTCTGACAACGAGCCAGACTGAATAACAAGGAAAAGTTGAGTTTTTTGCATCTTTACTCCCTTTCACTTGAAAAAACAAAACAACTTCTTGTCAGCATTCAAATCAACCATCCTACCTCCTGAAGGCTTGGAAAATCCACTGAGCACGTTTAAGAGAGCAGTTTTTCCAGATCCACTGTGACCCAGTAATGCAGTGATCTGGCCTTCATAAATACTAAAGGACAAACCTAGAACAGAAAGAGGATAACATTAGGCTGGAAGTTTGTGAGAAAGAGACTTGTACCTGTAGCTTGTTGCCAAGTATGGCCAAGGAGGACATTTATTTTGGAGCCGAGAGGCAAACCCACAGATCTAAATGCACAGGTTGCATCTTCAGAAGTTAGAACTAAACTTAGTAAGGAACGCGCAGTCATGTCTTGATTGAATTGAGGGAACAAGAGTATTAACTTCAATATTTAAAGAGTTTTGACTTCTGATTTCTACAAGGTTCGTAACCTTTTATTTTAGGGTGTCCCAAGAGAGAGTCCACAGGAAGAGAGGAGTCCATAGTTCCAGTGTGGGAGAGTTCAAGAGCAGCCAGACTTTGCTACCCTCTTTCTTTTTTAAAAAAGGCCTTATTTCATAATTTTGTGGATTGCTTTTGTTGGTGTTTTTTTTTTTTTTATTCAGTATGAACATTTGAGGCACTACTGGTATTTTCAGTCACTTGCAATTCTTGTTAAACAAAGGCATTTAACAAATACCCCAAGACTGTGCCATGGCCATGCCAGGTCCTCGCATACCTGTGGGTGGCAGATGTGGAAATGCCTGGAGAGCACGGCTCAGGCAGTGACAGAAGACTCAGCGACAGCCAGGGACCAAAAAAACCAAGTTTAGTTTACCCAAATGAGTTTACATTCTGAGAGGGAGGTTAGAGAGGTGATTTTTAATGTTTTTCATGGTGGCAAAACCCACTGCTTTTAAGGAGACTTCAGGTGTTGTGAAAAATAATAAATAGTAATTTTCCTGGAGCAAACAGGAAGGTAACAACCTGGTAGAAATTTGCCAGTAATTTACCCCAGCAGAAATAACCATTGCATAATGCATTTTAACAGCACTGGAGGCAGAGTTCAGTACATCCCATACGTTTCAAAACAGTTTGGGTTCGTATCTAAGGAAAAATGAAATTAAAAGAATTCCAAAACCTCTCTTACCCCTTAAAGCTTCAGTTCTCTTGTCCTTCTTCTTGTATAATTTTTTAATATTGTTTAGTCTAAAGGAAAGGTAAGCAAGCCATTACTATTGAATCTCACATTTTTGGCACACTTCCTCTGCCTCGTATTAACCTCTGAAAACTATTGGAAGAATATTTCACAACCCCCTCCTTGAACTGGTCCTGCCCATTAGCATCGGGGGTAGTGTAATTCTGAAGGAATTGTTCTATGTAATTCATTTCTCGTACACTTAAAAGCAGAATTAACTAATGTACTTTTCTAACAGGTGTTTAAAAGGTTTTAGAGTCAAACTCGGTGTACACTCTGTGAATGAAGCGGGAGGCCCTAGGGAATGAGAAAACATGTGGTTATATAATTAAAAGTGATGACTTAGCTATTATTTTAGCAGATTTATATTTGCTTTCTAGTAATAAGCAGTGGGCAGCAGCAGCAACGGGCCAAACTAGCCTCGTAAGGGTGTAAAGAACAGTATCTTTTGCAGCAGACCCCAGCAGCAGCGTTCTTAAGGGTGATGGTGACGGGGAACAGACCCACCGCTGCTGCTCTGCGAAGAGGGGCCCTGGCACAGAACATCCCCCATGTCCAATAAATGTTGAAATCCAGCTCTGGAGCAGAACGAAACACCAAACAATCCCTCCCTTTACTGTATTTTCCATTAACCTCACCTGCAGGTGTTGGGTGGCTCAGCCCAGCACCCAGCAGCGCACACGGCTGTGCTCTCTGGAGCCCAATATAACTTCTAGTGTTAATTTTTCAGGGCTCCCAGAGCCTTTACCTGATCGCTTCCTTCCCATCAAAGCCCGGTGGCATCGGCTCGATGTTGTTGCTGAGGATGGGATCGTGGCTGCTCTCGCTGAGACCCTGCACCCCCACGTACCCGCTCCCGGACTGGAACCAGTACGACGGTCTCAGGAAGAACAAGGGCGGATGCGGTACTCCATACTTGCCTAATTCAGGAACAGAGAAGGTGAAATGTCAACCAAAAGCTGCTCCGTGTCAACTCAACTTTGATAAATGCCATGTCCAGCCATCTCTTCCTCCGCAGCTGCAGAATACAGCCTTAGAGCAGTGTAAAAGGACTGGTACGTCCTGCAAAGTTGTCCACTCGTCCATATCTGCAAATGCAGGAGGACAACAATCTCAGGGAAGACCTCACTGACCCTCTCTTTGGCCCAGAAGTTAGAGGAAAACCAGGTGAAGACCTACATTATCTTTTAAAACCCTGGGCACAGGATCTCAGTGCCTCACTGCAAGGTTTAATGGTCCTTTTGGAGCCAGGGCCAAACGAGGTGGCTTCGTGCTCCCAGCTCCTGGGAAAGCAGGGTTCTTCCCTGTCATTTTTTTCCAAGCACCACAGCAAATGCAGTTTCCAGCCCCTCACAGAACACGGCTCATTGCTGTTAAGATGCCACCCCACAACCTCACCAGCTCACTACTGGGACACCTTTCTTGTTGCTCCATGTAGGCTGCAGCTTCCTCAGCTCTACCCCACCACTTCTTCGGCACCTTTCCCCCTGGGATGGGAGAGGATTATAGAAGAAAAATGCAAGGAAGTTGGTGTTCTTTCCTTCACATTTCTACTCACCAGGCAAAACCTTATCGAAGTAGATGGCCAACAGCAAATACAAGACACCGTCCAGGGTCAGTATGATGTATAGGTTAAAGAAAGGGTACAATTCTGGTGCAAAGGCTGGTCCGTATTTTTCTAATTTTACCATCTAGGAGGAAAACAAGCACAAGTCAGATGCCACACTTCCTTCAGCCAGAAATACTACATATTGACCACAAGTATCAGAAGTGCTTCAGGGAGTGAACTCAAAATTATGCAGAAGTGGTTACCACACCACCAGAAGAGTGATGCACACAGTATTTGCTGGGGCAGCACTTCAAGACCTCACTGTTCTTTCACATCTTGGTACCCACCAGACACATCCCACTGTTGCAATAATTTTCCAGAGATCAAAATTTATTGTATATACAGGGCTGGTAAAAAAGTTGTTGTGAACTTGCATGTACTTTTCAGAGTCAAGTTTTCTTTTTACAAAGCATCTAGGGCAGAGGGGCATCATTAAGGGTCGTTAAGGTAATTGCAAATCACGTATGGCAGCTACTGCTGTCTGGTAGAAGTCTGAAGGATGTTTGCTCTGGGCTGAACTTTGATGGTGTGTTGGCTTTATTTTGAACATACCTTTGAGAAGCCAGCTGTGAAGGCAAAGGGACTGAAGAGATTAAAAATCCACTCCAAGGACGGTGGTAGTTTTTCAAACAATGTCAGAAAGCCCAGCAATCCAAAGATGACGTGAAGGACAAATCCCATGAAAGTGGCAACATTTGGCTGCTTTAACAAGGAGCAGAGCATGAAACAGAAGTGAATCTGCAGCAAAGAGAACCAGCAGTCAGTGGGATGCGTTTCTGCTGGAGATCAAAGAAACCAACATAAAAAGCCAACAAGCACCATGAGAGACCCAGCTGAGTTTCAGCTGCCCCTGCAGATGCACATGGCACATCCCAAGGCTTGTGTCATGGAGCTCTGGTGCTTAGGGCAGGTCTATAGGGCGGACAGATGAGACCCCTCTCAGTCTCCTGCAGAAGAAGCCCTGACCCCAGGGACACTGAGCACCAGCTTCCCATTAACGCTGGTGTTAACGCCTCTCTTTGCTCTCGTTCCAAGTCAGAACCTCCCAAAATGTAACAACAGTGATATATTAGCCCACTAATTATAACGATAAATCCCAGTAGCAGAGAAGTTTTTGTTACTTTCTCATATAACGCCCAGTCCTGGAGTACTCTGTAGTCTTTGAGGTTTAGATGGTTTCATAGGGAAGTGGAAAAAAAACAATCGTGCCTCATTTAAGAACACAAAAGCAGACTTACAGATGCTATGCCATAAAAGAAGTAAAAAAAATATATTTCAAAGAAGTTGTAATCATAGGTGACTTCTCTAATTGTGATGAGTGTCAGCAGACTTGCAGTTATTGAGATGTAAACGCCGTAGAGCAGGCTCCAGGAGAACCTGTGAATGAAGACACGGTTACTTTTGCCTCTGGACATGACAGCACTTGCCATGACACAGCCAATACAAGAGTCATCCCTTTTAATTCAAATACCTCATAGTGCCAGTGCCAAACACACTCCCATTGGCAGTTTCCAGACTGGAAAGGTGGGAATATCTGTACCTTGCACCGACCCAAATCTCTGCAGACAGAATGGTGCCAGCGCAGAGTCACGGGGCACGAGGCACAGACTCTCCAGCCAGGAACACTTGTGCTCACACTTTTCCCAATGATGGGAAATACTCGTGCTCAGGAGGCTTTGAAAGCCCATTTTGACAAGACACCGTGTCCCCCTGCACTTCATCATTTGCATTTTTCTCCAAAATTGTTTATGTTTTCCTGGAGACAATCAACGCCTCAGGACAAGAACCTTGCTCCACGCATCTCTGCTATGTGAAGAGCGCTCTTCCTCTTGTGTTCGGGGCAGAAGGATGTAGACCATAAGTACAACAAACACCAGAGAAGTCCTGGATCAGGGCCATGTGCTCGTCCTCCAGCAAATGGTACGACACAGATCAAAGCAGCAACGGGTTTGCTTCAACAACATCCAAAAACGTGGCTTCAGAGAGCAAATTGCTGCTGCTGGAGTCGGGGGAATTACTGCTGCTCAGCCCAGGGCTGGAACCAGACCCACATCCACCCCCCAAGCTCATCTACGTCTTATACACACAAAATGATATCATTCCGGTAATTTATTTCTATGAGACTTACCAGAACGCAATGTCTTGCAAACCCATCGCTCTCATTAATACCTTGAGCTGCTTCTTCTCTCTTAGAACCTTCACTGATAAAAAGTACATGTATGGGGAGAAGCAGAATGTAATGTAAATAATGAACCAAATATAACCCATTTTATTCACAGGTTTGATCAAGGGTGATTTCATGTGAACGCCGCTAATTGACTTCATCTCTTCCCAAACAGAATGGTTCGTTTTCATCTAAAGAAAAGAAATCAGCTGTCATTTTGATTTTCTGTAATGAAATAGCCAACATCGGAGCAAGCAGGTTTTCATAAGCATTAAAACTATTAGTTTATCAATAGCAATGTTACATTTATAAGTGGAAAATAACCTCAATATTTAGTACCTTTTCTCATTGTCTCATAATAAACACTAACGCTGCCTTGAGCCACAAGAATGATCTACCATTCTTTTAACCTTTGAATCACACTCGGTATTTAAAAAGCTAACCATTGCAGAAGATGAACAGGTTTGGGTTTTTTTTATTTTATTTTATTATTTTATTTTAAATTTACAAATAACTCTGGAAAGAACAGAAAACAAATTTTCCATCATGATGATACTTACTTGTATAACTGCTGCATCGATGCTGGACTGCACTGACAGGAAACCCGCGTACCAGTACAATGGGACTTCGCAGTAACTTGATGAAAAATTGTAGCAGGTATCTGGGAAATGGGGGAAAAAAAAAAAAAGAAGAATTTGATTTCTATATCTCCTTATATATGTGTATATATACGCTTCTGTGAAGGGTTGAATATGTATTTGACTTAATAGGGGAAATCAAGATTTAGTTTTACTCAGCCTTTTTCCTGGAGCAGCCATTTGTCTCCAAGGAAAATGTGGTGTTGGGAGCTGGTGGCTTTGGCTCCATGGGCACCTGATGTGGCAGCATCTACCCTGTCACCCCAGTGCACGGGAGCTGGCCACACTCAGCTCTCCTTGTTTGCCAGGAGCTGGGACTCAAAGTCCAGTGACCATAAAGGTGCCCAGAGCCGAGGGCAGGAGAAAGCATCTCTAGGAAACCCAGAGCCGGGGTCACGTCTGCGATGAGCTACCAACTGGAGTTGGCAGAATAAAGGGCTTCTCCATCGTTTCCGTTTTCCAAGACCTATTCTTAGCAAAACACTTTTTTTTTTTTTCCTCCTCCCCACTTCCCCCATCAACTGATGAACTCCTCTGACTATTCATCTGATAAGTTTATTTTTTGTTTCCATTACCTTACCTCTTTTAGTCAGTTCATGGTTTAGTGATGGTGGGGTGTTGTGGTTTTAATCAGTTAGGTTGGTGGTTGGACTAGATGATCTTAAAGGTCCCTTCCAACCCAGACAACTCGATGGTTCTGTGAATAGGGGTGTCAAAGTCGCAGTGTGGACAAATGTGTGTGCAGTTATGTTTTAACATATTAAATATATATCTGTGCACTATATATTAGAAGTACATTAGTACACACAAAGTGTTCATTTTCAGGGCATGATTTGACATGATAAGACATGGAAGGGAGAGGGACTACAAGGACTGTGGATAATGTGTATTTGTTCTTAAATTTCTTTCTCTGATGTCTGTTTCCTTCTAAGTGGAGAAAACCTCAAATTCTAATTAATATCTTTCTTGAACCATTGAACACATCCAGCCTTGATCCCTTCTGAGTGGCACGGCAGCAGAGAGACCCATCTAAGCATTTTTTAAATGTAAAATCAAGTTCTCTGGTGTCATTTATGTTGTTACCGATGTGTTCAAGGGCATCATCCGCAGCTACCACTCTGTCGTGGTGGAATCTGAGACGGTAGGAGAAGTCATCCTTAAAAACAACACCAATGATGTCTTCCTCCTCAAATCCTATCGTTTCCAGTTTTTCCTCATTTTCTACCTCTTCTATTATTATACCTGTCGTTAAAAACAAAACAAAACAAAAAAACAACCACGAGAGCTGTAACTTTGATTAGTCATGCAACAACATGAAAGTGTGCACTGCCCACAATTTGTACCCTCAAAAATCCTTTTCTCTGCCCCCCCCCCAAGGAAGACCCCGGTGCCCACAGTGTCAGGGGGGGGGCTCGGGCCCTGCAGCCACGGGGGTCTGAGAGCAGCGTTACCCGTCAGCGCAGAATCGGAAGCCACGAGGCTCATTATCTGGCGGGTGGTGTTCGTCCCGGGGGTGTACGCCAGCATCACCCCCGTGGCGTTAAAGGCAGGGTCGTCTAATCGCCCGAGGAAGCTGTAAGGGACTTCTTGCCGCGGGTGGTGGAAGACCATATTTGATGATGCTTGTATTATTAAGAGGAAAACCACCGAGGTAACCCATTCCTAGAGGAAAGGAAGGAAATGAAAAGGTGAGTGGCAGCACAGAGCCCTTAGGGTTGGGTGGTGTTGGAAAGCGTCTTCAAGGGCCTTCTCTATCCAGCGCTGATGGGCTGCACATGCCGGGTCTTCCAGCCGTGAATGCCTTCTTTCTGTAGACAAGGAAGAGTTAGTTCACAGGTGTAATCACTTGAAAACATGAGAAATGTTCCAAGTGAAAAAGATGTTTTCTTAGTACCAAAGCCAACGAAGTCTGCTGATAGTTTTACACCCGTCCTCGCAAACTGGACAATGTGTTCTGCACGGCACAGAAATGGGATCAACAACCAAAAGCAACAAACCAGCTTTGTACCAAGCCCACATTGTGCTGTGATATCGTAGTGTCACAGGAAGAAGTGAAACTGCTGGTATTTTCCAGAGAACTAGCTGAGGCTTCTCATACATCATCCAGTATAAAGCACATAAAAATACTTGGTAGTGGAAATCCAAACTTCCCTTTGGAAGAACCAATACTTGCCTGAAAACTTTCTGTCTTTAGCCTCCACACCAGAAGAATATTTTTCCATAGAAGAACACGGGTTTGCCGAAATATTTTTGAGGCTCTCTTGAATATCCCCTGCATTTTCCCAGCTAGGATGAGAAAGATAATAATATCATTGAGAATAAAACAGATCACCGGGAGTTAATATATTTAACTTGAGTAAATGCCACATCAGAGGACACCAATAACACGCCGAGAGTTAAGAGCTTTTCTCAGTTTTACAATCTGGACAACCAAGGAGAAGTTCAAAGGAAGGAGTCCAAGATCATGGAAGAGACCAGAGAGGTGGATTGGACTCAGCTGCCTCTTCCACGTGCACAGATTCATCCTTCTTCGTCCCAAAGAGGCTTTGTAGAAAGAGGCATTCAGCTGGCTATAGTCTCGCTCTTCATCTACATAAAACTAACGATAGAAAAGCCAGTTTGCCCTGTACTAGAAATGTGAGAAGATTGAATGGCATATAGAAGAAAGAAGATAATTTAATTTTAATTTTTTATGCAGTTATTCAAAGCACTTTAAGCATACGTGAGCAGCAGTGTCCAGCAGCAGCTCTGGTTTATGCTGCACATCTGAGCTGAGCCTTAGATCTGGCATTTCTTGCACCGAATTTCTGTCTGGCCTTCAACAGAGCCTGAAGCACCCCCGGTACATACTCACCTTCTCCCCACGTCATCCGCAGGGGGAAGGCAGTTAGATGCTGGGGTAATCTGAAATACCTGCTGCCAACATCTCCCTCAGGCTGATGAGAGACCAATGTTTCATATTTTCACCCAAATGCTAATGAAATGATTTATATCTCTAGTATAGCTAGAGCAGGGAAGCATCAAAACACCAATATGCTTCTTTGTATCCTCCTAAATATGAGGAGGGAGGCTTTATTGGGGAATATTTTTATGGGGAATATTTTTTTCAGCTCAGTTTCGGGTCGTGTGGTCAAGCAGCAAATACCCTGTGCAAGACAAACAGCAGTTTCAGAACGACTGGTTTCCCAACCTTCCGAGAAGCAAAACAGGGGAGGGAACCTCAGAACGTATTTTTGAATTTTAATCCTTTAAAATAGCTGAAACTGAAAATCAAAGCAACCTCAAGTGCATTGTGCTCTTCTCCCCTTGGACGCCGCTTCCTGGTCTCGTGGACTGGGACCGGGCAGCTGGAGTTAATAAACGCTCCTACTACTCTGCTCCCCTCGGTGGTTGTTTTTGGAAGAATTAAATATTTGCGTGCTCCAGGGGTGATGGATCCCCAACCCTTGTTTACCCTTGGAGTGCTGGCACTTGGCTTATCTCCCCGGCACTCTGCTTTCCCTGCCTCCCGCTTCCTCCTGCGCTTCCCAGCGCAGCCTGCGAGGAAGGTCGGAGACAATTGGGAAGGGATTTCGAGGAAGCGTGACTTTTTTTTTTTTTTTTTTTTTTCCCCCAGGTCTGGATTTCAGTCGTTGCGAAACACAAGCGAGGTCTGGATTTCAGCCCCAGGACACCGGGCAGGAAACAAAGGTTCACGCTGGAGTATTTGGATAACATGGAAAACATGACAGTCTGGTAAAACTGCACTGAATCTCTACAGGCGTAACAAACACTTCATTAAAAAAAAAAAAAAAAAAAAAAGATGGAGCAGATCTAATACTTTTTAAAACATACCAATTAAATTTCTGTTGGTTTAAATCTTATTTTTGCCTTTGGAGCAAGAAGCAAATGCCCCTGGAAGCTGAAATGTGAAGTCAGGATGTCAAACAAATGATGCTGCCTACAAACTCTGCATGAAGTTCATCAGGAAGAACGTGAGTTACTTGATACCAAGATACACGAAACGGGAGAGATGTCCCTCTGCCAGAGCTGGGACACAAAACTGACAAAACTGCAGATTCAGAAGAGACAAAAAACCAACATCAGAAATGTCTGTGGAGGGAACACTGAGAAGCCTTAAACCAGTAAGGGCATCCCTTGTAAAACTGGGTGTCTCTGGAAGAATTTCCCTCCCGAGAATTCAGTGAATGCACCCAAACCTTTTGCTCTCCATGTTCCCCAGGGACCCCGATACCTTTCCCTGGGACCCTGTGCCCAGCTCTGCTGAACCAAAGGTTGTCCCAGGAAGACACGTGCTGTGTAACCACTCCATTTGTTTACTGTCTCAGGGATTTCCTATTTGACACCTCCTCAGGCTTTTCTTTTTTACATTTTTTCCTCCAATAAAAACTGAACAGAGGATATTGTGACTAACCCTGAAGAGCAAGTCGCCCCTCGGGAGTCCTGGCAGAGAGCCCTGGGTGCTGGCTGCGAGGAGAGCCCAGAGAAGCTTCCCCAGCACCAAGGGTTAATCCCTGTGCATGGGGAGGGCAGAGGAGATGTGCTCCCCCCAAACCCTCCTCTGGGCCAGTTGGTGCAAATACAAGAAAAAACCCCACAAAACTGTATCTGGTCACTACACGGCCCTGTCTTTAATGCCTGGTAAATACGAGGTTTGTACTGGCTCTACGCTTAACATACAGGTTTTGAAACAGGGTTGTTGCATTTTCCTACTCTCAACTCAAAAAAAAAAAAAAATAGCTCTAAGCCTGCCCTGTATCAAAGTTCAACACTAGTTCATACATAAAAATTATGGGGTTCATGTTTTTAAAAGCCTTTCTGGGTGCTGGCGAGGCTGGAGGAGAAGAGCCAGGGGAGGGAGCGTTAGGTGATCATCAGCTGGGAGCACCCAACGCTCAACCTGGGGCTCCTCGCCCGGAGCCAAAGATCAGCAGTGAGCATCACAACACACACACGCCCAGAAAAGCGGAATAGTTTTGCTCCTTTGCCTCTTAAACATTCCAATGTGAAGCTCAATGTTTGCCAGAGAGCAGAGCTGGGAAGTAGAGCTCTCATGCTCTCCGTGTGACACCGCATCGGAAAGAATAAAGAAAAAGCCAATCATCAAACACAACCCCTGCATGAAAATGCCCTGGGCATCATTTTTCCCTTAACAAAAGAGAAAGGTGAAACTCCTTACCTGATGCTGTGTTTTCCATTGGAACTGTGTCTCCTCCAGCTCCAGGATGCTGGGGCTCTTCCTCCGGTGGCGGTGCCTCGGTGCGGTCCCGCAGCCCCATGGCCATGCCCCCCTCCAGCCTGACGTCAGCCCCGCTCCCGGCCGAGCCAACGCTCCCAGCCCTCCCACAGCAACCACCCAGCCGTGGAGTAGGACCTACGGCCGCCCGGCCTGGGGCTCGGAGGTATTAACAGGGCATTTCACAGCGTTTAATAGGACACGCGCGTCGCCTCTGGCACAAACAGCACGTTTCTGCTGGGTCTCCAAGTCCCGGGGAGCGATGCCGTGCCCCGAGCCAGGGCGAACACGAGGTCCCAGAGGGTGGCAAAACAACCTTGTCCCTGCCCGAGCTCCTCCGGAGGGAAAACTTCACCGCCTTCTCCCCATCCTGCCTGCGCCCGAGCCAGCCGGCTCCTTCCTCCGCAGGCACCAGCCCCGCGGCTGAGCACCAACGGGATTTTTACTCCTTGTTTCTCTCTTCCCCTTTGTTTTTAATAATATTTTGTTCGTTACACTCCTTTTAATTGCTTTTCCAGCAGCTGTCACACAGCTGGAACCAGGACAGAGTTTGTTGGGTTGGTTGTTTTTGGTTCTTCTCTTTTAAAAAAAAAAAAAAAAAAAAAATGGATCTGCATTCAAAACAGGGAGGTGAGGAAATGGGGTAAGCCAGGAAATCCAAGCGAGTTGGAAGGGTGTGCAGCCACACGACAACTCAAGTAGTTAAAGGAATTGGACTGTCCTGGAACTTCAACAGCTTGAGGACCCTGCATCTCATTCACGGAGCTGACTAAAACCACAAGAGCCGCCGGGCTGTTGCTTAACAAAAGGCTGCAGCTCTTCTGCAGCTGCCGATTTACTCATTGTCCAGGAATGAGCTCATTTCAGAGAGGAGCAGAGCGTTTTCCTCCATCACTTCCTATTGGGCAACCGGGGAGAACCGGGAAGGTTCCGAGTAACTGCAAAGAGCACACGTGAGATGCACTTCACTGAGAAAATACCCCGTTTCTGAGCTGTGTCCCGAGCCACAGTGTGCTGGCAGCACCGGGGGCAGCGCGGGGTCCCGGCCTGTCTGCACATTATCTACAGAAAATGTGGTTTAACACAAAAATGACACCTGCTCCTTGGGGTTTCCTCCCATTCTGTGTCTCTGGGTCTTGCTCCTGCCTCCTTGGAGCCCAGTCCCAGGGGCTTCCCTGGAAAGCAGCTGGAGAGCACGTAGCATCTCAAGGTACCATTGATTGAATCCCCAAGCAGTGGCTCCCCAGGGGACTGGGGACCAGCCAGGAGGAGAGGAGGGGCTGGGGCCGGAGCAGCATCCTCCGACGGGGACACTCCAGGCAATGCATTTCAGGAAAAAGGAGAGGCGAAAGCTCCAGGAGACTCTTATCAAGGAGACCTTCAGCATCCTAAATGAAGGATTTTCTGACCATCTCTTAAAGGAAGCACTGTAAGCGAATGGATTAATTTTACAGCTTTAACAAAAAGTAAAATAGCAAGTGGTATGCTGCCCTTTCCACACCATTGAAGAAAAACTAGTATGAAAAACTGGGAACTTTCACCAAAGTTCAGATTAAATCCCTTTGGGGTTATTTTACTCCCCTCTGAGGAGCAGGGAGAACAACCCCCTTTCCTTTTGCTGGCTCCTTAGCTGACCCGCAGGGCTGGAGGTGGATCTTCTCCTCCTCCTCACAGAATTTCCCAAATTCAACTAAACCCATGCCACTCCTGCAGGCTGACACCCCCCCCACACACACACCAAGGGCCAGGGTCCCCACGCTCTGCCCCTGTCCCCGTTGCACTCCAGGGAACAGCAAAGGCTTTGGAAAAAACATTTCCTCTATTTCTAGCCCAGCAAGACACACGCGTGGTAGAAACACGAGCATTTAACAATCCAATCCATCTTTATTTCGGCAGTACTTTCTGCTGGAAAAGGAAAAACCTTCACTTTACAAATACAGCAAAGTGGTAGAAGAAGGACAGGCGAATAAAATAAACTGCAGATGATTCGAAGCACCCGACGGCAACATCAGGAGGAGAGTTACAAACACCTTCAGACTCGGTACCTTCTGCTACTGGATGTGGGCTATGCACAGACCTCACTCGCTCTACAGAGGTATTTTTAAGATAAGGGCTTTTCTTGGTAATGTAAACAAAATCAGAAACATTGAATTCTTCCATAGAGAACTACAACCTTGTACTAACACCACAAAGGAAATGCATCTTCCAAGTTTCGGATGCGTTAACTAACTGCCTCACAACAGCCCTGGGAACGGTGGCACAAAGGGACCTGATCTGCCCCACGTCCCACTCCCAGCCCCAACCCAGCTGCCTTGGCCCCAGTTTCCCTCCTAGAGCACAAACTGGTGGATGGTACGGTTGGGATTTGGCATGTCACCGCCAACACACAAACAAAACCTGCAGGAACAAAGCTTTGGAGGCTCCAGGGGATTCTCTAGTTTAATTTTACATGTGTTTTTCCCTATTCTGGCAATTTTAGACACCGTATGACAGTCTGAAAGCCATCAGACACACTGCACCCTGGTTACAGTGATGCTTTGGGGGGGCACCTTACCCCCCCCTCCACACAGGACGTCACCATGCCAAAAAGATGCCACCCAGATACCCAGTTAACGGCAGGAGCCAAATTCTTTGTGCGTGTAACCACACCAATACAGTGTCACCATCAAGCTCCGGGGTGAACAGCCACAGGTCCGGGCTGCACAGCTCTGGGTGCCACTGGAAGTTTTCGTGCCATCCCTTTGAAACGTCAGAAAATGAGAAAACTGTTTGAAACGGGGTGATGTCACCCAGACAGCACTGAACAACGCTGCAGACTACTAACTCCAAGGTAAAGGATGAAATGAAGACATTGAGGCTCACGGGCCACGACTGGACCTTCCCAGTCTCGGGGGGAGAGGGCTGTGTGCTGCCAGACAGACATGCAGGTGACAGCTGAAAAACCATTTACAAAAAGAGATGGAAGTAAGAAATGTGGGATTTGGAGGAGACCCACTAGCTGGTACGCACAGATATGGGAAAGCATCACGAGACAAAACTCTGGGTCCCACCTTTGCTCCAAGTAAACAAAAATGCCCAGAAATCCTGGCTGGCAGCAGGGAAGCAGCTGGGAAAAGGGTTCCCAGGGGCTCAATAAAAGGCTGCATGAAGAAAAGAGCTTTTTCTTTTCTTACAGGGAGGCTTCAGCCCTAGAAAGGTTGTTACTGGAGCTGCAGCTCGGGGGCTGTAACCCTCATCTTTACCCGTGGTTCATCCCCAGCCCAGGAGAGCTGGGATACGGCAAGTACCAGGGCTCAGCATCACGGGCAGATTCAGTCTGTGCCCCCGAGGGGAAGGGACCCATCCCTGGGGGGGCAAACGGGACGTCCAGGGGCTTCTGCAGCTCTTGGGCTCAGATTTTAACTACAAACCAAAATCTGTGCGTTTATACGCAACCAACAGGTACAACGGAGGAAGCAAGAGTCGTACACAGAGTTCACACCCCCCATCACAGAACTAGAAACGAAGGAAAACAGATTTTGGCTCAACGTGACAATAAACCATCATCAGACACGTAACATACATTATTGCCTGACAATTACAAACAGTTGGGACACAGAACTCCATCTTAAGCCACATTTTTCTTGAGTTCTCGCAAGACCAACAAAGGTCTTTTCTAACTTTAGTGTGAAGATATATAATTGATATGTCTTACAAAGCCAGCGTTTCAATATAAATGCTTCTCTGTGTTGTTCATCGCAGGACACAACGAACTGTTAGCAATCTTTAATTTCACCTCATAAAACTAAAACCAGTGATGATAGCTTTGTGTTGGGAAAAAAACCAAACCAAAACAAAAAATATATATTTTCAACATACATGTGCCATATCTTAGGATAACGGGTCACATATTCTGCTCTTCTGAGTGCTCCTATGCAAACCAAAGGCACAACTCCTACTGATGAGGCTGTGAATTTGGACCTTATTTTGGGGGGGGTTTATGCAGGTGACCGAACAAGTGCCAGGCCAGGAGAAAGCAAACGTTCCTGTGCTGAGCACACGACGGCATCACTTACTGCCATCACAGAAAGAGGGGTTAGGAAATGCCCTGGCACGTCCTCATGAACCCACTGCCATCAAAAATGAGAAGACGTGAAAAGGACTGTCTCTGCAACCAGCGGGCAGGGGACAGGGCCTTACACCCCCCAGAAGGATTAGACTGTTTGTAACGAAGATGAGAAATACATCTCCCCAATTCCCGTAACTACAGTTATGTCTTTGTACTTTTACCAAGCAGGGGGGAAAGGACAAACAAACACACAAACAAACCAGCATCCGCTTCTGTACAGCCCCTTCAACCCTCCGGTGCATGCATCCATGGATCCCAAACACCAACCCCCCCGGCACGGGGTCACCCCCCCCGCCAGCCTGCGGGCAGAGGGAACAGAGGTGCCGAGAGGGGCTGTGTTAGATCCGTAGGTGAGGATTCCCCGTGGGCTGGGTACCAGGCAAAGCTCGCGGCGTAACGCGGGACCCTCTTCTGAGGCGAACACGGTTATTTGGGAGAGGGTTTCCCCCCCCTCTTCTAAGCAGGTGCATCTTTAAGCGTGAGTGGGGACGGAGGGGCCAGCGGGGGGTCACACAGGGTGCCCCGTGGGGCGATGCCCAGCCCGGGGCAGGGGCACGGCAAGACCCCGCCACCAGCAACGCTCGGAGGCGACTGGTTTTGGAGGGAGGGAGGGAGGCAGGGGGGGGTGCTGCGGCACAAGCCACCAACTTGCCACCGGGAGCCGCCCCCAGCCCGGGCAGCGCCACAACCCGGGAGACAGGCAGGGGAGAGGGGGTCTCAGACCAGCCAGGAGAGAGGGGGGGATGCTCACCCCACTCGGGGGGATTCCTAAGGCCGGGATGGTGCAACACGCTCCGGGCTTCCAAAGGCCACCCCCTGTGTCCACCCCGGCCCCGGTTTGCCCCACACACCAGCCCCACGGTCGCCGGCACACAGCCCCCACCACCAAGAGCGTCCGGGCCGGCAGGGGCTCAGAAAATGACTCTGTCTTCCTGCGTCCTCTCCCACCACAGCGTGCTGTTCAGCGTCCCGAACCCGCTGTCCTCCTCCTCCTGCTCCCTAGCCAGCTCCACGAACACCTGGAACACAGGGACAGGCTGTGAACACACCGCGCTCCTCGGCCACAAACGGAATTCATGCTAGAACCCCCACAGGGACCGAGCGTATCACTTCGCCTCCAAATAGGAAGCTTTTAGTATTTGGGGTCTCTTTTCTCCTTGCTCCACCTCATTTCTTCCAGAGCACAGTGAATCACAGCATGCTATGGGGTTGGAAGGGACCTCTGGAGACCATCTCCTCCAACCCCCTGTCAGAGGAGGGCCACCCAGAGCAGGTCCCACAGGAACGTGTCCAGGTGGGGTTGGAATGTCTCCAGAGAAGGAGACTCCACCAC
>JAOQGH010000003.1:35744857-35759176 GCA_025769975.1 Gallinago jamesoni | reverse complement strand
AAGTTTGTGCCCATTTCCTCTTGTCCTGTCCCTGGGCACCACTGAAAAAAGACTGGCCCCATCCTCCTGACACCCACTTTAAGTACTTGTATGCATGTGAAAATGAAGTTGAACCAAACAGAAGCTGAAGGACACGTATGGTCAGCAATAACTAATGCAGAATAAGCAGCAATAGGCCTCGGCTTCACCATCCTTTCAGAAATGAATGATGAGCAATGCTCATTTTTTGACTAAATCAGCATGGTATTTCCAAACCACAAATTTATTTTGCCCCAACCACTGCAGTTGACAATTTATTTTTTTTAAAGGAGAATACTTTTAAAGGAGAAAACAGGAATGAAGAGGAGCAGGGGAACTGCCAGTCCCCAATTCACTTTGGAAAAGGGAATTTCAGTTCCCCCAAAAATGCCCAAACAGATCCCAGCTGCCTGAACTCCGGGCACCGAGGACGAGCTCCCAGCGCGGGGCTCCCCGTCCTCCCCATCCATCCCTCTCCCCGGGGTGCCCAGACTGGATGCCCGCTGCTGCCCGGCGGGGACAGAGCCAACCTGGCCCATCCGCCCTCCAGAACCCCAGCAAAACCCCCGGGGTGCCCCCCCCCCCGGGCAGGGCATCCCCCCACTACACGGCCCCGAGCCCGTAACCCACCTGCTCCAGCGTCGCCTGGGAAAAGCTGTACTCCTCCACGTTAAAGGCGTGTTTCACTGCCACGAGAACACAGAGAGTGCACTTAGGGCTCACCCAACGGGATTCAGAGCTTTTTAAGCTGGTGCAAGCGCCTACTCGTCATTTCACACAAAAAAAAAATAGAGCCGGGGACATCAGTAATAAGAGAAAAAAATAAATTCAATGGATTTGGAACAGAAATGCAAAAGCGGCCCCGCATGGCAAATGTCAGTTATGGGAGACAAGATGATTTCTGTATGTGGTGGGGTAGCAAGTGCTCAGTTACCTTCTTCCAGCTTGGAAAAAGAATGTGAAAGCGACTGTACATCTTCTCTAGGAATTTTAAACGCCAAAATGGAAGCAAAACTGGAAAAAAAGAAACAAAGCAAATTTAGCTGCAGGTAACACTACTCAAAGCAAAAATATTAATATGCAAGTGAATGGATTTGAACTCTTTTTCTGGAGGTTACTCCAGGCGTTTTGACTAGACATCATCCTGCAGGAGCGATGCAGCTCCAGCAGACCAGCTGGTTTATAACCCCAGTGTGGGATCCAGGTCCAGGGGCGCCAGTCGAGCCCCCCAGAGACTGCTCTATGATTTACATGCTCCTCAGCCAAGATCCAACCATTTATATTCTGCCTATAAACTCATGAAAGAAAATCACTGCCCAGAACTCCCAAAGTTACGAGGTTTTTGCCCTTCCAGAGAACTCAGATGGAGGCCACAGGATCTTTTGGGATCCAGACTCCGGAGCAGGGACCTGCTCTACCCCACGCGTTGGCTTCTGAAAAAATGAGCTCTCCTCCAAATCCCTCACGTTTGAGGAGTGCTGCTTACATGATGCCTTTTGTTCGAGAGTCTCAGTGACCACCAAGCCAGACCCTCGAGTCCCTACAGCAGAAATTCAAAGCCACTGGGGGAAAACCAACCCCAACCCGCCCTCAACCCCCCAGAAGATGTTCCAGCGTTTCCAGAGAAGGGCCAGTGACTCAGTGACTCCATTTTAGCCCTGTTTCCCGGGGGCCCCGGCCGAGGAGGAAGCCATCAGGCACCAGCTATGCAGAAATCAAGTTTTGCTTCCTCTGGGCCAAACATCTGCAGGCAGGGCCCCGGGCCACCGCCCTGGCAGCTTTTGCTGGCCTGCAAAACCCTTCCTCTTTTGTTTCACGTTTTTATTTCTTTTAAGCTACATGCAAATATTTTTTTTGGTAAATTTTGGCACCAAATAAGCACTAAGGAGCTGCTGGGAAATCAGAGGGTTCGTATTAATATCAGCGTGCTCTGCATATTTGTTGAACTTCACCTTTCCTGACGGTTTGCGTTGGGGAAGATGTGCAAGATCTGGCTCTGCAGATACTCCACCTGCTGTACATCTGCTGCCTCCTTTAATTTCATTTCCAAGAAGTATCCTCTGCCAAACTTACTCTTCAGGTGCTGCACTGTACCTATACACCTACCAACCGCAGGGAGAAAGCAGAGCTGTACACGTTACTCCGCACTCGAACAGGAGCCTCAGCTCTAACAGACCCTTTTTGCAGTTTATGGTTTAATTTTGCTCCAATTTTAAGGTGAAAAAAAAATTGTCTACCCGTATTTTCAAAGCAACATATTCTACTTGACAACTGTCCTCCCCTCCCTGCCGCGCACAGGGAAGGGCTCCCGCGGTACCTGAGCTGCCCGGCCACCAGGATGGCCACACGGTCACAAACAGCATCCGCCTCCTCCATGTAGTGGGTGGTGAGGATAGCTGCTCTCTCCTTGTTCTTAAACGCCGCTCGAATCGCCCGCCTACAAAGCATAACCCAAAACCATCCCTGAATGGAACATCTGGCACGAAACAGTGAATCCAGGGTCGGCTGGACCAGGGGGCTGTGACGGCCAAACGCAGCCCCTGTGTTTTATGGACCAATACAACTCCCACAGCAACAATTAACACCCGATTATTATTTTTTTTTTTCCACAAAGATGACTCAAATCTCATACTCCTTATGTTTTAAGATTTCTTTCAACTTTGAAAGCTTTCAATCTCCCAGTCATCGTGGGAGGGGATGCAGCCGACGTGCAGCTGGCAGCGAAGCGGTGCCGATTCCCTGTCCGTGGCTCTCCCTAGTGTTAACAGGGATAACACACTGTGCAACCGGGCAAATCCCCCAAGAGAAAGGAGCCGGGGGCCCGCCCGGCCCTGCTGCCACTCACCACATGTGCTGCTTGGCTTTTGGGTCCATCCCGGTCGAGGGTTCATCCAGGAGCGTCACCCGGGGGTTGCCCAGCATGCTCAGGGCGAAGCACAGCTGGGAGGAGGCAAAGGGAGAGGGTCAGGACATGGTGGCCCCAGGGGGGACAAGCAGCGTGGCAGCTCGGGGAGCCACCCCCTACCTTGCGCTTCAGCCCCACGCCCAGCTTCTTGGTTGTCTTCTGCAGGTGGTCCTTTAAATCCAGGGCACTCGCGATGCTGCGGAAGGGGGAGGACCACACGTGAGAAGCTGAGAGGGTGATGGTTCGGGTTCCCTCTCCTCACACAGGATGCAAACAGTCCCCTTTGAAGAGCTCAGTTACAAATATTTGCATAGAAAGTTTAAAAAAAACCCAACAACATAGCACTAAGCAGAATCGGAGCTGGGTGCTTCTACACAAAACCTGCACCGTGCCTGAGGAGGTGACAACCCAGAAACGGCTCCAAGCCCTAAGCAGCCTTTGCAAAGGGCCCTGTTAGCACTTCAAGACTTAAAAAAATAAAAAAATACATAAATACCAGTTGAATTTTGCGTGGCTGAATCTGTATCTCCTAACATAAATATTCACACTTGCTGAATTCGCTGAAAAGATCCCATCAAACTTAAACGAACAAAAATATTGCCTTAGGGGTTGCGGGGGAAAATAGAGCCCTAAGAAAAATACAGCTAAACCCTTAAACCTTCCTATAATAAAGCACTTACCGTTTTACGACTTCCTTCACATCGGCCTGACTCATTCCCTTGATGGCGCCATAAATTTCGAAGTGCTCCTGCAGCGTGATGTCCGGCCAAAGCGGGTTCGTCTGGGGACAGTACCCCACAAACTCCACCGAGTCGCCGTCACCACCCGGGCCCGAAGAACCATCTCCCATCAGAACCTTCACGGAAAACGTACAGACTTCAACTGATAACTTTATAACTTTCAGAACTGCTTTTGTAAAGTTCTAGCAAAAAAAACACTTGGGAATGCTTGCAGGGATAGTAAAAAAATTAAATACAGGTTTTCTATTTAGTTTGTAGCATGTAAATACCTGCCCACTGGTTGGCTCGATCTCTCCAACGAGCATGTTAATTAACGTGCTTTTCCCAGCTCCATTGGGTCCCAACAGCCCCAGTATTTCTCCTAAAGGATGGAGGAGACAAAACATTGCCCGGGAGGTCAGAGAAATGGATTCCAGAGTTGTTGTTTTTTTAAAAAAAAGCAGCTCAACAGCAAGTAAATTAACTCCAACCTTTTTTCACACAGAGAGACACATGTTTCGTTGCCACTTTCTTTATTTTTCTCCCCAGAAGAAATTCCTTTCTTTCATCAAACTCTTTGTGCAAGTGGCTGACCAGGATGGCTGGCATCTGGTAGAGGAGAGAGAAGCGGCTGCAGATCCCAGTAGCTCTGGGAAACCTCCCAGTTTGGGGTCTGGGAGCGCCCACGGGCATTACCTCCTCGCTCTTGGGGCTGCTCAGGATCTCTTGGACCCGCAGCCTCTCCGCCTTCACGTCCTCATCTTCATTCTCATCTGGCGGGACGTCGGTGAACTTCCAGGATTTGGCTTTTGTGGAACATTTTCTACGGGGAAGAAAATAACAACAGGCGTCCTCTGCTCGGCGCTGAGGAGGAAACAAAGCCCTGGGAGAAGTTTGCTCCCTGCTTTGATGCAGAAAGTGATGGGTGTTTGGCCGAAGCCCGGAGTAACGCCTTTCTGCAGCACGAAGGAGAAGCCCCAAAAGAGCCGTCAATGACTGCAACCATCTCGTCTGTGTGCTGAGCTCTTCGTTGGGGTCCAGCATCCCCAGCCGTGCGACGGGAAAGGGAGTTCCCCTGTTCTTATATAGGGGATGTCCTTACAAAATTCCCAATTTTGCACTGATAGAACTTAAAAGGAAGTAAAAAAAATATCAAAAAAACCCCCACCTTGTTTCTGCACTGAGTGTCAGAAAAGTAACATAACAAATTCTTTAGACGCCTGGGATGGGACACAACCACAGGTATTTCATGTTCTGTAACATCCCCCAGAGCTACACACCACATATTCCAGCTTCATCACCAGCATCATTTTTAAAAACGGTTTCTTCAGACCATTACTTTTTAAAAGCCTGTCCAACAGAGACACACCTGAAAAATGGATCCTCTCTAACTGTCCTCCCTCCGTTCTTCAGCTCGAAACATCGCAGTAGGAAGAGCCACACGACACACTGCAAATAGGGCTAAAACAGACAGACACAGCCCTGGTTACTGGCAGCACTGCCAGCCCTGCCAGGCTGGTGGTCCTACAGGTGGTCCTATGGATGGTCCTACAGGTGGTCCCACAGATGGTCCTACAGGTGGTCCTATGGATGGTCCTACAGGTGGTCCCACGGATGGTCCTACAGATGGTCCCACCAGTGCAACGAGTGACAAGAAGCTCCAGCCCTTCCCCATCACAGAATTGCTGATGCTTCCAAGAAAATGAAGCGCATCATGAGATGCTGCTCAGTGGGTCCACACCGAGGACACAACTGGAACCTGCTTTGATTAAACAGCAATTATTTGGGGATTTTGGAGAGAAAAGGGACTCTGGAACTCCATCAGCACAGGCTCCCACAGTAATCAGGACTAATATCACCCCGTTAATAAGCCCCTCAAAGCAGCAGCTGTTTTGCTGGCAGCCACAGCAGCTTCTACTGGTGTTGTTGGAGCTGCAGGCTCCAGCGACGCTCTGCGTTACATCCAATCTTCATTAATGAAGATGCTTGAACAGAAGGGGCTCCCGGCAGGAGTCAGCAATTCTCTACAGCAAATATGGCAAATAAGCAGATAATCCCACTCACAGCTATAACCGCCACCAGCAGCCGGTCCCACGGGTCGTAGTATCCTCCGTTCTTTCGCTTCCCTTTCCACGAGACCTGACAATGCAAAAACCTACATTCAGGAGAACAATCACCCACCAGAGACCCCACGTTCCCCACTGCACGTTAATCTCAAGCCACTCATTTAAGTTCTGCTGCTCAGGCAGTTTCTGAGCTCTGCAGAGACCCCGCCTGCACGAGTCTGATGCCCATGAAACTCCATCAAATTCCCTGGGGCTGCTCCCGGTTTAAAGCCTCCGACTCCCAATTAACCCACCTCCCACCACCGTGTCTGCCCAGCCCACCGGCTGAGAAACACAGGGTCTTCCCTTAGATATGTAGTGGAAGTCATGCTTCTTTCCTCATTTTAAACCCACCACATCCTGCTTGCAGAAAAATACGTGACTTTTCACCAAGAGCTGCTGTTCTTCACGTGTTAAACAGCCACGGGTGGCACGGCAGCAGTAACGGCTGTCTCGTCATCATTGGACACCCACCCAACCCCAGCCACCTGCAAGTGCCCTGGGGGGGGATTTCTTTCACCCCCTTACCTTTATAAAGCAAATCAGAGAGCCAATAAGGGGATAAATAGGAATGAAGATGGAGAAGACATAATGCAGGACGGTGGTCACCAGGTAATAGTCCAGAAAAAAGGCCACTTCAGTGACAACGGTACAGAGCAAGGCTGTCTGTAAAAAAGAAAAGGGAAAAAAAGTCCATTTTCATTCAGTTCAGACTCTCAAAGTGTACATTTCCTATTTGAGGCACATTTTTTAAAAGTTTTATCGTTTAGGATTAGTGATGGAGACATTAGTAAATGTTTCAAATTTCTTGTGCATTGAGGACACACAATTAAATAAAGTAACTGGGAAGCCTGTTGTGGCTCTGGAGATTTCCCATCTCCCTCGCTGACCCAGCCCAAGGGAAAGGTACTCACCACTGAAAATATGAACGACCAAAATTCTTTCGTATTCTGGACTTTTCTGAAGGTGAAGGAGACCACGTAAGTGAAGAGCACGACTGAGGGGACGTAACCAAGCAGGCAAAAAATCTGCAGAGACAGGAAAGATGTCTCAGGAAACACACAGCAAGAACACAGGGAGGAAGGTGTGTGTGGAATTTTTTGTCTAAGTATCAACTGGGATCACTTTAGTGAGCTACAGAACTCTGAATTCATCTTTGGCACTTAATTTGATATATTTTGCCACCCTGGTGCATACAGCAGCTACTATTAAAGACACAAATAAAAGAGTTCATGGACAGGCAGGAACCTCGCTCAGTTTCCTTTAAATTATTTCCCAGTTTTTTTAATAACACAGCCTCTCATAAATATTGACCTGAGGATTTTGGCAAATATTAGGAATTCCACCCTTCAGCCTTAGCATATTTGCAGAAATTAAAGCCAGGGTAGAGGCACTGGTAGAGAAGAGCCCTGCAGCGCCACGGTCACATCCCAAACCTGATTAACTCCGAGCTCCTGGGAGAGCAGCTGGTAAATGTGATTCTTCTCCATTACAGCCAGTATCTCAGGGAAGCCCGCTCTGAATATAAAAGACACACAGACTTGTAGTCTCTTCAGTTTAATCACAAGCTGCAAGTCACTGCGGAGCCGGTCGGTGCTCAAAGTCACTGGAACCTCATCGTTAGCTGCACCCCGATGCAAATGGGGCAATTAGCAATTGCAGCGAAGAGCAGGCAGGGCAGAAAAGGACGGAGCATTTCCTTGGGAGATCTAGGTATTTTAAAGCTCCATTTTGTTCCAGTTCTGAACGAAACTCCAAAATATTAATATTTTTCCCCAGGAGAAGCGGCACTATTTGGCCTTTGGAGCGGTGCCTCTGCTCCAGCTGCCTTCATTAGGCATCTTCCCTGGGTATCGGCTGGAAAAAAGCCTATTGAAACATCTAATAAAAACAAACACTGGTGGAAAATCACACAACCATGCTCTGACCACCCCCGTGTGAGCCCGGGTCCCCACCGCGCTCACCACAGCCAGGAACTTGCCCACGTAGAAATAAACGCCGTAGTGGAAGGCGAAGAGGCTGCCGATCATCAGGACCAGGATGGAGAAGAAGAGCGGGAGGTCCACGAGGGCCTGGCCCGTCCAGTAGGCAGAGGGGTAGAGCCCCGCTATCTTCAGCTGCGTGTACGCCTTGATCTGCCACAGGGAAAACAAAATGCAATGTTTATTAAACGCTAATTAGATTTAACATTTTGTTTATCTGCCTCGGCATCTGAGCAGGATCTTGGTTTTCCCTCTACTACGCGGTTTTCATACCGACGTGGCAGCGGCGCGTTACCCAGTTACTCCCCATTTTAGCTGCCAAAGCACTCCCATGGAAGGCAAAAGGGCTTTTCCCAAATCTGCTCTGCCCCGGGCAGCAAAGAGCAGTCACATCCTCTCTGCCTCTCACAGCACTACTTCAAACACCTCTTCAGATTCTCCCCAAACCCCAAAGTTTTCAAGTTCTTGTGCAGTCTCTGAACCAGCAGCTGGGATTTTACCTTGTGGTTTTCTGCATTGTCCATGGCAAAATAGGGTGGCATCCCAGTGATAATGATTCCCAGTAACACAGCTTCAAAATAGATCTCCAGTCTGAAAATTGTTTCTGGAAGGTTCTGAAATATAAATCAGATTTCTTCAGTACCAGAATGAGCGTGACCAAAAAAACCCGCATTTAGAATTGGGCTGGAAATACTAGAACAGCCATTCCCTGTATATCCAGATCACCGAGCTGCAGCATGAAGAGGAACATCTCCTGAAGTTTTTGGATTATTTTTAAGAGCATCATATAAACTCCTAGAGCACTGGTGTCCTGCAGCAGGTCCTCTCCTCTCCTCTCCCCAGGGCCACCCCAGCTCCGCGCAGGAGCCACCCCGAGCTCCACGTCCCCACGTTCACCCCTGAGAGCTGCAGGTGACCCTGAGCACATCCCCGAGAGGACACCCTCTTCCCAAGCCCCTTGTTCCTCCTCTTCCACGAGCCACAGAACAAACCCCCGGCCCCTTTCAAGTCCTCTTTAACTCTGCAGACATCCACTGCTTCGGGCCCAGGGCTCTGGATTTGGATGCGGAGCCCTCGGTGCTGCCCACGTTCCCCAGGGATGCTCCTCCACCCGCCCCGTGTTTGGGGAAGGGGTGGGATGGGATTTTGGCCGTGCTGCTCACCTGGACGAAGGGGTTGCTCCAGATCTGGATGCTCTCCGTCACGTTTAAATTGCGCAGGAGCAGATTGCTGACAATGTTCATCAGCACCGGCAGGGAATGCACCATGGTGCTGTTGAATATCACCGTGAAAACATAGTTCTGGAAAGGAAACTGTTTGCTGTATTAATCCTTCTGCACAAAGGGTAGTGCCCTGAGAGGGGGGCTTAATTAAACCTGAATGTGGGGAAAAATCTCTGCATAATGAAGTGTGCTTTGCAGGAAGCTCTGGGCTGCTCGGGGCGGTCACAGCACATAGTCTAATTCAGGAAAAAAGTCACGGTCACAGAGAAGAAATTATTTGGAATGAATTCCCAGAATGTTCTATGCAGCCATGACGCTCTGAGGAACGATGCTCCAGACAATCACAGTCTGAGGAGCAGAGCACACAGCAGCCTGCACTCCGGGGTTAATGCATTTAAAAAGCAGACTGGGAGAACCCACCAGGAGCCACCGTCCCACCCACAGCCACAGGCTGCCACCACCAGAGACACCCCCAGCCACGGGCTGCCACCATCAGAGACACCCCCAGCCACGGGCTGCCACCATCAGAGACACCCCAGCCACAGGCTGCCACCACCAGAGACACCCCCAGCCACGGGCTGCCACCGTCAGAGACACCCCCAGCCACGGGCTGCCACCCCCAGGAACGGGGCCCGGGGCAGAGGTGGCACGCTGCAGAGCAGTTCCTTTGGTGGGGATTAAACAAGACCCCAATATTCAAATCTTTCTGACACTCCTTCAGTTAACAGACTGGAACGAACATTTACAATCCAAAAAACTCATTTTTCTTTACCCATGAGAGCACTGTGGAATTGTAATTCTGTCAAATTGTATAATTCAGCCAGTATAAATTTAAAAAAAAAAAAAAAAAAGAACAAATTCATATGCCAGGTCTCATGTGAAGTAAAATATTTCTTTTGGCTTTTTGTATCCTTGTGGGGAAGAAAGGGGGATGGAAGTCTTATTAGCCTACCATAATTATTATTAGGGAAGAACATGTACTTTGAGAACATTTCCATTCTGTTAAGAGAAGTCCTCTTTGCAGACCTCTTGCCCGAGCAGCGTTACGTGGATTTATTTGATGAGAGGACTCTACGTGTCCCTCTCAGGCACGAGAAGAGCAAAGGCAGCCCCTGGGAGCTGCCCGTCTGCCCTGGGGGACCCGTGTCCGTCTCACCTGCCTGGATTCAAGGTCAAAGACGTTGAGAGCCGCGCTGTGAGGGGCAGCCGAGACGTAATCGCTGTCGTTGAACATCTCCCAGAGGACGTTCATGCTCCCGAGAGCGCGGACGATGTCATCCACGTCCGATTCTGGTGCCGGGCAGAGAAAACACCACCGTTACCCACCGCCAGCCCGGAGTGCGCCACGCAGAACTGAAGGTGCATCTTCCCACCGATCCAGCCCCTTGTGAGAGATCCCCATTTCCTTACACCCCCCTCCGAAGAGAGCCCTCTGCTGCTCTGAACCACAGGAACGGTGTTATTTTGTCTTCCCACCCAACAGCCTCCAAAGCATTCAAGAAATTTTTTGGGTTTTATTCAAGTTGCAAGACAAATGCAGCAGTGAGGAAGCAGAGCATTAGCTCTGAGTTCCAGCAGAGCAGAGAATGAGCTGAGAGAACCCCAGAAGCTCCTTTCCCACCAGGGAAATGCCATGATACAGAGAGCAGTGGAGATGGGGGCTGCCCCCCCGAGGTGTCTCTGCTCCCTACCTGTGGAGTTCTGCAGCAGGAGACGGCTCCGGTACTTGTGATAGCTCTCGCCAGGCTTCAGCAAGTACAGATCTGGAGAAAGCCTGATGGCAGTCACCGAATTTTTGATGATGTGGTGTATGAAAAACAATAAAATCTGAACCACAAGAAAAATCAGAAAAAGCAACAACCTGAAAGAAATAAAAAGTTTCAGTTTTATTAAAATTCAGCAAAAGTACAGCTATAGAAATAGCATATTTCTGTGCTATAGAAACAGCATAAACCCAGTTTATGCTATTAAAACCATCTCCCTCCCCTCCTGTTCCCCCCAAAAAGCATACTCAACAGTAATGGATAGCTTCATACTAATTATTCTTTAAATATAACTATGGGATAAATATTAACTGCATCCTGCCATTTCTCTAGTGCCATTCACACTGGTTTTGAGAATTCTGCGGACAAACAAGGAAGCCCCAATACTCACATAACTCTCACGCATTTATTCTCCCGCTTGAGACTCAGGAAATGGACTTTGGCTACGGTGGAAACCTGCTTCTTCCAGAGGGCTGTACTGCTCATGGCTGGTGCCTTCGTCTCCGGGAGCATCAGGAGGCTCTGCTCCATGTCGTCGAAGGACTTTGTATCCGTTTCATCCTGCACTTGCTGGGAACTGAACACGCTATAATCTGAAAAAGAAGATTTGATGCTCCGTCAAAGTGATGCGGTTTGAAATGCCGAGGCTGGAGAGCCTTGGGTGGCCACCAACTCCTCCCCTTGCTGGTGCAGAAGCCATCTCTTCCCATCCCCATCTCTTGACTTCACCTCAAGCCCAGTGACACCAGTGTCCCCCAAAGCCCGGAACCCCCTGCGGAGCAGAGGCTTAGGGTGGATGATACAAACTCCTGCAGCTCACAAGGTACAAGCTGCCCCAATTCCACACCCTCATTGTGTTCCTCTACTACTCACCCCAGCACATTCAGCTCTTAAACCCTCTTATACCCAAGAAAAAGCTTTGTGGAACAGGAGAGTTTACTAGTCTGCATCGCAGAGAAAGCTCTAGAAAGATTAAGATAGTTTAAACCACTCAAAGTTGGCATCAAAAGAAGAACTGATTCATTCTGGAGTAATATTAAGTGGTCCCAACTCTTCAACTGAATTGGAAGTTAATTTAAAGGAGATAAAGAAAGATAAATTCAACTATTTCAGCCTTAAGTGCAGGCTATTATTACTGTTCACCCAGAAGCCTGGAAATAAATTTTATACTGTGCATTTACAGTTTCTTGAAAGTAAGCTCCATTAGGAAAATAAAGCACTTTTAAAAAAGCTACCCATAAAAAGCGCAATTGTAAAGCAAGGAAATGAGATGTGAGTACACTGGGTGAAAAATTAATTACTGCAGAGGTGACTACTAAAGAGCTTTTCCCCTGGACCCTCCCCACCCAACTCGCTGCTCCTGAGTGGTTTTTGTGTTGAATATTTCAGAAGCCTGGAACGGTGAGCGGCCCGAGGAGCCCCCTGCTGCCGGGTGTAACACTGCGAGAGGATTTATTCTGCTCTCCACAGCAAAAGTCCTTCTGGCAGCGACAGACGTGTCATGGACAGCTCTACACTCATTAGGACTAAAATCAAATAGGAGGGAAAACAGGAAAACAGCCACGGTGCATCCCACCTGCTTGATCAATCTCTGCCTCAACTTCCAGCTTCAGATAGACATCCTCCAGCGTCGTCATGGAAACCCCGTAGGTGATAACGCCCAAATGGGAGTGAGTGTCCAGGTCAGAGAACAAGCCTAGAGACAGAAGTGAAAGGTACTGGTTGCTCCGGATCAGGATTTCATCGTCTTCCTGAGAGATCTCCAAGCACATCAGAGGCATCCCTACAGCCTTCTGCACAGCAGAAACCAAAGCAGGTAACGGGCAGGTATGGTTGCTTAATTATGAAGACACAGATCACTTGAGAACCAAGGTTGGGATAAGCTCCTTTTAGCACAAAACCTTTCAACCTCTGTGGTCAGGTGTGGGAAAAGTGGCTTGTTTGAGAACCACCTCAGCATCCTAGAGCTCCTGGGCTCAGAGCTGCCTCCTGCCTGGGGCAAGAAACATCACACACAGGGACTGCAGGAGGGCTCACCCTGCTGAGATCCCTGCCCAGGAACAAAGAGATTTTACAAATAACACCACTGAGTATTTTTTATATGCATATATATGTATACACACACACAACCAGATCTGTAAAGCCAGCTTAACTGGGCAGGAGATCCCAGATGGCAGGCACAGCTTGAAGACCAAACGATGTTCAGAGTAAGAGCACTAATTAGCACCCCGGGATAAAAAAGGTTACTGGGCTCTTGCCAGCCCTATGAAGTGAAGGACTTGAAAAAACGAGGAGGTTCAGAGGCAAGGTCCCACTGAAGGGAAATGCAAATGTGTAAAATGGGAAGAGCAGTTGCACACACAATGATGCTCATCAGATCTCTGGGATTTCTTCTGTCCCGGCAGCCGAGGCATTTCCCTAACCCCAGCTTCTCCTTAAAATAGTTTGGGGGAAAGGATCCAATCTTGCCTAGAGATGCCCGTTTTTCAAAAGTACACGCAGTGGCTGCTAAAGGTAAAGATAATAAATTATTAACTGGCCAAATGCAGTGGGGAAAAAAGCATTTATGAAATACGAGCTGCATTCCCAGCAGTATTGATTCTCCCTCCGCTTCCCACACGGCGCAAAGGACACGGTGTTTCTCCCAGTTTCTCCCGGGAGATGGAGGAGGAGCAGGAGCCCGGCGCAGGACTGACCAGATAATTGCTGCCACCTAGTGAAACCAGCACGGCGTCTCCAGCTCCCTCCCACCGCTGGCTGGTAGGCAGTGACACCACGCTCCTTGTGGCTCTCAACAAGGGGGATTGATTATTGTAGGACGTGGAGACCAGCCCTGCTCACTGCCACGCTCTGCAGCGAGGTGATGGGTCTGCAGGACAAGGGCATTCTCCCACAAACTGGGTCTCTTCATCCTCCTGCCAGAGGCTTCTCCCCAGGGCTTGGTGCCAGGCCCCCACATCCCTCTTAACGTACCACAACCCCCCTGGAGGAGGTGATGAGCTCCTCGCTCGCTCCTCCAAGACCTTGCAGACTGACCATCAGCCCAACCACAGCCAAGCAGTGAATACGTACAGAAACACATAAAAGTAGGAGTGACAACTTAACAAGAACCGCAGGCTCCAGCCACACTTGATGGGTTTCTCAACGCAAAGCTGTGATCTGTGATGGGACAAAGCCATCTGTACCTGCAAACTTGTCCATGTCCTTGAGCGGGAGGGTGTAGACGAGCTGCTGGTCGTTCTGCTGGATGAGGCTGGCCGCGGGGATGTGCTGCCGGATCAGCGAGGTGGTGGCTTCCGTGTTGCAGTAGGCATCGATGTGCATGCTATGAAAATGGACAAGAAATTGGGCTCTTAACGCTTGCTTTTCTCCTTACGCCTGCACCAGAACTAGCAGCCAGCAGAGCACCAAACATGCAGCGTGAAGATGGTAACAGGATCATTTTGGGAGGGCAGGGGGTGATCTCCTAGAGATTTCAACAGAAAACAATACAAAAGGAAGATGTCATGGAACTGGCATCACACAAAAAATATGAGAAAAAACTTCTTTACAGTGAGGGTGACAGAGCCCTGGAACAGGCTGCCCAGGGAGGTCGTGGAGTCCC
>JAOQGH010000003.1:35731068-35744702 GCA_025769975.1 Gallinago jamesoni | reverse complement strand
TCCTGCTTCAGCAGGGGAGTTGGACTAGATGATCTCTATGGTCCCTTCCAACTCTAAAAAAAAAATTCAGTGAAAAAGAATACCTCAAGCGGTAACCAATTCCCCATTTGCTTTTGAGAAAGAGAGAAGATCCAAGGCATTTTAACATCCCTTGGGAAATCACAGCTTTGCGATCTAGAAACAAACAAACAAAATATAAATCGGATGACTGCCAATTTACTCCCCCCAAACGACGACGTATTTCAAATAAAGGCATGGTCAGAGAAGCATCACTTCTTGCTCCACAGGGTGGCTGTCCCTCGGGGGCTCGGCGGGACTCACCGGCGAGGATATCTGCCTCGTCCATGAAGTGGGTGCTGAAAACGGTGACACAATTTGCTTTTCTGTTTCTCAGGAGGTTCCAGACAATGTGCCGGGAGCAGGGGTCCATCCCCGCCGTCGGCTCATCCAGCAGCAAAACCTTCGGGCAGAAACCAGCAGCGTTTGCAAAGCTGGACCCGGGCACGAGGTACCAACCCCAGGAAACCCCACCTGAGAAACAGAGACTGGGATTTTCCTTTAAGCTGCTCCTTAAGCCCCTAAAAGACACAGGAGACATCCCAGAGCACGCGAGGCATTTCTCTGCACTGGGCTTGGAATAAATCATCTCCTGTTGTGACAAATGGAAAACTCATGCAGTAAGTTAATGCCAGAGTCTGCTTCATTCTGTTTCTAACAGAGTTAGGCTCAGCTGTGTGTCCACTCCTTCCAGCAAGGGATGGTTAAATACACACACGCTTTTAAAAATCCTGGAGAAGTGTCACTGGCATCATTTTTAAATGCAGATCTAAAAGCGGTTCCCGTTCTCACGGGCCAGAAACAACAGATCCGTGACACAAAGGAGCTCCCCGGCTCCCTCCCTGCTCCAGGGGGCTTAAGTCTCCCCCAGTGTCGCTGCTGGGAGCTAAACTTCACCAGCCAGGGGCAACACAGGACTCATCACACCGTTTGTTTCACAAAGGGATCAAACCCAGAGCTCCCACCATCACCTGGGGCACCACCATCCCCAAGCACAAGCTCCAGAAGGGATTTTAATTGTTTAAAAATGTAAATAAAGAGAAAGAGAAAGCACTGGATGCTCACAGGGACAACTTCGGCATCTTACACGTTATTTTATGCCTTAGCTGTGACAAGGGACATCAAGCCCCACGTGCGTTGGTGACAGCATCTGGGAACATCTGTCCCACCCACCTTCGGGTTCCCCAGGACAGCGACTCCCACCGACAGCCGCCTCTTCTGGCCCCCACTTAGTTTCTTAGCTTGGTTGTCTCTGATGGGCTGCATATCCAAATCCAGCAACACCTTCTGCACCTTTACAATGCAAGATACACATTTTTCATTAAAAAAAAGGCCACATTTTTTTTTTAACCTGATCGTTAACAATTAACACCCAAATTAACTGCTTATAATTCGGTGTATTCTGTGTCTGCACCGCACCCCCTGTCCAAACCTGTACATCCAGAGACTCAAGCTCCAGCGAACCCGAAGAATGAAAGGTGTCTGTGCCTGAACACAAGCCCCAGGATCTGAAATGTTTCGTGAGCATTTTGGTTTCCCAGGAAAAACGAGCAATTTATGTAAAACCCCCTGTCTGTGCTCTGCCTCCTCGTCCATTTGCTGTTCCCTGCACACACGTCTCGAGGCAGGATGTGTGCGGCGCAGGGGGGCTTTGCCCCACGGGTTAAAAATGAACATATCAGCGAATATCCGTGCCCAGGTGAGTTACCTCTTGGATCAAATCGTTCTGGGGGATTCCTTTGATGGCAGCGAATATGGAGAGATTCTCCTCCACGGTTAATATGTCGAAGTGGATGTCGGACTGGGGGCACACCCCCGCGATCTGCCGCACTTCAAGCATCTCATCAATCTCCGAGACTTTGTGCCCGTAGACAGAGACGAACCCTAAAAAATAAAATTAAAAAAAATAGCCAGAAGACATCAACTGAGAGGTGCTTTTCCCACAGCCAGGGAGCAGCTAACTTGGGCATGAATCTAGAGCGGACTCTTCCAGACACCATCCAGAGGAAAATCTGGTGTATCTCAAAATAACCAGAAGGCAATTTGGGATTTCAGAAGCGGGGTGCCCCCGGATCTCCTGACCCCGAGAAGCTCACCGTCCGTGGGCGGACACAGCCCGCAGAGGATGTTCATCAGCGTGGTCTTCCCGGTGCCGCTGTGCCCCAGCAGAGCCGTGATCTGACCCTCGTAGATGTCGAAGGACAAATCTGGGCCAGGGGCAAGAGAGGGAGGAGACGTCAGCCACGAGCTCCTGGCACCCGCAGCCGGCTCCTACCGCAGAGGGAAATTCAAATACTGACATATGGGGTATGCATGTACGCCCTGCGCCGGGGGACACCTCACCCCCAACGCCCCCGCACAGGACCAGCGGGGCTGGGACGGTCCCTGCACCCCCCGAGGGGTGGCCTTGTTTAAAAGCCACCCGGGGAAAGGAGAGGAAAAGATGAGGGAGATGGGGCAGGGAAGAACATCTCGCTAACGACCCGGGGAGAGGAGGAGTGACGGGGCTCTCTGTAGTGACAGAGGGGCTCCTCTGCCTGGGGCACCGTTCGGAACTCCATCCCTGCCAAAGCGCTGAGAGAAGACACACACAGGCACAGCTGGCACTCATGCTCCACGGCCCCACCCCGCTAAAAGAAACCAAAAAGCCCAAACTGAAACAGAAAAGGTCACTCGACAGCTCAGCTCTCGCTCCTCGGCCCCTGACAAGCAGCTAAAAAGCTAAAATGTTCTTACTTCTGAGAGCCTCCACAGTTTCCCCCTTTTTCCTGAATGTTTTCTGAACACAGCTGATTCTGAAAGAAGACATGTCATTTTATAAACTATTTTAGGATCTTTACAAGTCATTTTGAAAGACCAACACTCGGCAACAGTCACAGCAAGACGACGGTGCGGAAGCGGCACTGGACACACCAACGACCTGGGGTCTGCGAGACCTAAGTCCATCTCCACCAGAAAGCTCTTGCTGGTCACCTTCTGAGCTACCTCATGTGATGAGACCGAATTATTTCAGATCCGTGTCTCTTCCACATGGTAGAGCAATGCACAGACGTTTCCCAAGCTAGAAAAGGGCACAGCTACTGCCCAGCAGCTTCACAGGACCAGAGGAGACTCAGACACGGCACAGAAGCCAGGGATTAGTAGAGCAGACTCCAAAGATGTGATTACTGACTGCTCTTGATCAAAGTCAGGCAAAAGAAAACATGTATATTTCTCTCCAAGAAAGGTAAAAACGTTCCCTCCAGCCCCACCACTTTTTAAATGAAAAATCCCAACCATTTGGTCTGAAGGCACCATGTGAAGGATGCCTTTTGGAAGCCTGGCCACCCTGAAAACACGGATGAGGCGTGGATTACAGGTGTGAAGAGTGGGAAAGAGAACTGGGTATGAAAAAAAACAAAACCTGTACGTGTAAAGATGACAAGACAGTGAGAAAATGATGGAGAGCTGGTGGAAGGATGCCAGGGAAAGAGTCCAGGGTGGATGAATAATGCCAAAAGGGCCACGATGTTCTCATGTGAACATCGGGATTAGAACTGGACCCTTCAACCTGTGGCAGATGCCCAAGGAGACACGGAGAGTGCAGACACCACCAGAGGCATCTGCTCACTAAGCTCAAATAATTATTTGAGATGAACGGAGCCAACCCGGAGAAGATAGGACCTAGAGTTCCTCAAATCCCATCGGGCTGCACCATTGGAAAATGATGGACACAAGGGCTAAAAGGAAGATACTGGAAATAATATCTGAGACACACTAAAAACACAGCACAGTCCAGATGCAAGACAACGGGTGACAAAATGCAACACAGAAGATGAGCGTGGCCATTCTTTTTCAGTCTTGCTTTACCCTCTTAGGCGCAGCAGCTGGGTAAAACCACCACCAAGTTCTCCTCTGGCCTAAGGAGAACACAACAGCCTCCACAACAACCTAGAATTCAGCTTTTTCTCCTCAAATGTGTGTTACCAGAAAACTAAACCCTCCCAGAAGAGTAGGCGTTTCAACATCTGCAACCGCTTACGCCTCTCGTGGCCTCGGTGAGACTGAGGGAATGGAAAAGCGGCCGGGTTGGAGAGGGCTCCAGCCGAGGAACACAACCCACAAACAAACCCTCTCTTCAAGCCCCGTGATTTGCCCTTGGAGAGCATCCACCGCCCTGATGATGGGGCTTCCTTGACGATGGGAGCTCGCCGTGCTGAGGGCTCCCCGCAATGCATACCATATGCTATTTGAATCCGACGAGCGGAGAAACGGGAGAGATTTTCAAATCACACCCCCCTAAAGCATCCAGGCCCCGGGTGACCTGCCCTCAGCACGTGGGGCAGGGTGGGAACCCTACCTGATGGCCTCTTTGCCCTGGAATTCGGAAGGCATGGGTTCCACGATCTCACTGAAGCTCAAGCTGCCGTTGACGCTGCTCTCGTACAACTCCTTGTAATTTTTTCTGCGCTTTGACCAAAAGGAGGGCTTCATGAAGAAAAAAGGTGTGCGGCGCAGTCCAAACTCCCCTGCGTGATAAAGGGAAAAAAGACAACTTTTTTTGTTGTTGTTGTAACTGCAACATTACAACGTGTTGTAAAAGTACAAGAAGTCCTGGGAGGAGAGTCACTATTCCGCAGCTTTGGGGTGTTCGCTGTAGGAGCCAGCCCACCCCCCCGTTTCTGGAGGGGTTTCATCAGCCAAGTCTCCTTGAGCTGCATTTAAGCCACGGTTCCCACCAGCACCACGAGCAGGTTCCAGTTTGGCTAAGTATATTTAAATATATGTGCAAATCTCTTCTCCTGCAAGAGGAATCCCCGGCGCTGAAATTGATTTAAAGATGGGCAAGAGAAAGCCCGAGAGACCAGAGGCAAAGGGGGCTGAAGGGCTCGACCAGGCACCGGTCACCAGATTAACAACTTTATTCTTTTATTCACGTGAAACTACCGCCGTCACAAGGAACGGGCTGGGACAGGCAGAGCATCCTCTAATTTTCAGCCCTGGGAGGGCAAATTCCCAAGGCTGAGGTTACCCCAGAAAGGAAGCTTTTCCTTTAGAAAGAGGGAAACAAAATTTATCTGGCATAGCTAAAGGCCATCAATGCTAAACAGGCTAACAGCCCTCCTCACACTTCTCAAGGTAAATTATTTCAGCTAAAAGTATTCCCAGTCACAGCGTAGAACGTGTTTGTAAAGAGCAGCCTCCCCCTTGTCCGCAGAGGGACCTCGCTCAGAAATGCCACCGGGGTCTGGACTCCAGGAACTGGTGATGCTGCCACAGCCCAGATCCCTTCCTCATGGACATACCTGGGATAACCTGGTCAAGGTAGACGGCCACGAGGAGGTAAAACACACTGTCCAGCACCAGCAGGATGAGGGAGATGAAGAGCGGGTAAGGGCCCTGATTTAGATTCGAAAACGTGGCACCATCTTCATAATCCTCCAGGTGCATGACCTGCCAACAAACACGGGGAGAGGGACATGTCACCCACCCGCATGGCACCAGCCCGCAGGGACACGGTGCTAAAACTCAGCAACAGGAAAAAAATAACCAGAATTAAAGAGCGACTGAGACCACAGCGACGAACACAAAGAGTAAGAGTTGCCCAATGATGGGCTCTGTTTTACTTGGTATTAAATTGCCAGGAGAAGCCATTAAAATAGGCATTTTCCCTCACCATCATCAGCGTATTCAAAAATAAATAATATATATATATGTAAGAATATCTACATCACTACCTATGTGAAAATGATGCAAGATGAGCAGAGCGGGGCTGCCGTCGGAGCAGAGGGTATTTATTTACCTGCGCGACACCGATCAAGAAGCTGCACTGACACAAGGGGCTGAAAATCCACACGAAGGACTTGGGGAAATCTTCCAGCAGGACGATGTTGAGCCCCACGAAGCCAAAAGCCAGCGTTGCCAAGAACTCCACTATTCCCACGTGCTTTGACTTCTTAAACAGAGGTGTCAGCATAAGAGCAAAGAAAACCTAAGGGCAGATTAAAAAAAAAAAAAAAAGAGAAGGTACTATATTAAAAAAAAAATAATAAAGAGTATAGAAAAACTAAAGTAAAAAGACACACAGTTTCAGTTTTGCTTCTGATAATCGTATCGTTTCCCTGGTAGGGTGACCACAGCAGTGACACACGTCCCACCCTTACAAACAGGTCAATGGGAGGGACAATGTCTCAAAGATGCCAGGTGACAGAGCACAGAAAAAGAGTTATAAAAGAGAAGGCTATATATATATATAAATATAAGGAGCCATGGGGCTGAGTGGACGCCCCGGTCAGTACCTCCTGTAAGCGACAGACAGCACCTTTTCTAGAAATAACCATCATTTCTTAGAAATAACTATTTCTGTGCTGGTTGCTTATGGACTCGGACAAGCAATTTGCTGTATAAATTAGTTTTCTGACCCTTAACGAGGGTGTTAACATGACACTGTATGTTAACAGCACAGGTTTGGAGGAGGGCAGGGGTTGGGACACTGAAATGGTGCTGTAAGGAGCGTGTCCCGTTGAAGGACAGACACTTATGAACTGGGACACTTCACGGAGCAGAGATGCTCAGCGAGGAGAGGACCCACCACCCCCCGCTCCAACGGAACCTTCCCTTGCTCCAAACGCTCCGGCAGAGAGAACACAACCGGATGGGAAGGAAAAAGAAAACCCAAACCAACCCGGGGTGGGCTGGCTGAACGCAACAGGAGCAGGAAAACTTACTGAGGAGATTCCATAGAGGAAAAAAAGGAGAAATATGACGAAGGCGCTGCTCTGGGGGAAGAGGGAGGAGGCCGTTGCAATCACCGCCATGAGAATGGACATGACGAAAATCAGGCTCGTGTAGAGCAGCACCCAGGAAAGCCTGGAGCAAACGGGGGAAAAAAAGAACAGAAAGCAGTCAATGAATCCCCAGCCTGAATTATTCCCACATAAAAATAGCTAAAACTACCAGTCTTTTAATATTCCAGACAGCTGCACCGAAGGACAGGCTCGCAGCAGAACAAGAGCCCCCAGACAAAAGGAGCTCTTGTAAACATCCCTGGGATTGTTCGGGGCATTAGAGCACACGCATCAATACCCACGGCATCAAAAAGAAACACAATTAGATGATTCATGATTTTTTTTTTTTCTTTTTCTGAACTTGCATAATTAATTCCCTGGTATAACCAAAAGAGAGTAACTGAGTAGTAGGTTTCAATAATTAAAGAAATTCTATTTAAAATTTAATACAGTAGTCATTCCAGTAGCTGGGCAGGGTAATAAAATCCTTTTCTTTTCAAAACCAGAGCTGCGAGTCTGTGAGCAATTCTGACCCCAGAAACAAAGGCGGATTGTGTCCAGGTAGTAAAAAAAAAAAAGATGCATTTTCCTCAGAAATGGGTTTCTGAGTTACACTCAGTGGCCGATCGAGGCTGCGTCACCAGCAGAACGGCTCCAAAGAATGTGTATCAATATGGGGATAGGCTCTTTATATAACTATATATATATATTTTTATATAGGTATTTATTTGCAGATCACTTCCATTTCACACTGGGAAAAGTAAAAATGATTTTCTCTAGACCTAGGATCTAGGATGGCAAAATGCTGTCGGCCTCTGGTACGAAGATAAAAACCTGTTTTTATCTCTGTAACTATCAGTGGTTTCAAATTAGTACATCCCCTCGTTTGGAAAAAAAACCCCACCATTATATGGCACGGGACAATTTCCATCACAGTAAGGAAAAGAATTAAAACCTGTTTCTGAGACTGCTTTGGCACATTAAAATTATAGACTGAGGTTCATTTAATTACGTGGGGGGAAACTGCTGCTGTGCTCGGAAGAGAGACTGCAGGTTACCTGCTGAGCCTCAGGAAAGGAGGTACTGAGCTAAAAATGTTTAAAAAACCCCAAACTAGATAAATATCTCACACGTCATCACATGCAATCCCTCCAAGTCTGGCATAACTTTTCAAGCATAAACACAACAGTATTACTCTGGTATTTTACTAAAATATTCCTATTTTCATGATACTGCAAGTATCTCTCCATTAGATTTTACAGAGTACCTCACTTTTTGGCTGCTTCCAGTTAATTGTACTGAAAACAATTAAAAAACTGGAGCAGGGGATAGAGGGGTTTCCCTAGAAAGTATCATTTTTTAATATTTCTTTTTGAAAATGTTGTGGTTTTTTTTACATTTCTTTATGTATTTTTCACTTTTTGAATAAAGAACGAGTCACACCAAACACCCACGTACCAAAAGGCGGTGTCGTGAAGTCCCAATATTTTTAAGAATTCCTTCAGCTTCCTCTCCTTTTCCGCCACGATGTGAATGGCCAAATAATACCCGAACGGGGAGAAGGCGATCACCAGGTAGATGAGGATGATGGCACGCGGGAAATTATCGATTTCCACCACGGCAGCCTCTCCCATCACCACGGCCCTCGTCAGCTGAAGCTGTTCCCACACCGAGTGGTTCGTCTTCAGCTGCCGGGAAGAGAAAGCAGAGCTCTTCTTGCATCGCTCCCCATTCCCAGCCCAGCTCGCCCAGTCCCAGCCCTGGCTCCATCCCCCGGGATGGGGAAGGACCCGGAGCCCCCGAAACCTTCCTGTCCCCAAATCCCAGCCCAAAAAGCTCGGGAAGTGGAGAACTTCTGAACACCTGGAGATAAAGTGATCCATTTTGCAATTCCTAGCACCGAAAGAGACGGGAGGTGCTCCCAGTGCGGATTGTGTCCAGGTAGTAAAAAAAAAAAAAGATGCATTTTCCTCAGAAATGGGTTTCTGAGTTACACTCAGTGGCCGATCGAGGCTGTGTCACCAGCAGAACGGCTCCAAAGAATGTGTATCAATATGGGGATAGGCTCTTTATATAACTATATATATATATTTTTATATAGGTATTTATTTGCAGATCACTTCCATTTCACACTGGGAAAAGTAAAAATGATTTTCTCTAGACCTAGGATCTAGGATGGCAAAATGCTGTCGGCCTCTGGTACGAAGATAAAAACCTGTTTTTATCTCTGTAACTATCAGTGGTTTCAAATTAGTACATCCCCTCGTTTGGAAAAAAAACCCCACCATTATATGGCACGGGACAATTTCCATCACAGTAAGGAAAAGAATTAAAACCTGTTTCTGAGACTGCTTTGGCACATTAAAATTATAGACTGAGGTTCATTTAATTACGTGGGGGGAAACTGCTGCTGTGCTCGGAAGAGAGACTGCAGGTTACCTGCTGAGCCTCAGGAAAGGAGGTACTGAGCTAAAAATGTTTAAAAAACCCCAAACTAGATAAATATCTCACACGTCATCACATGCAATCCCTCCAAGTCTGGCATAACTTTTCAAGCATAAACACAACAGTATTACTCTGGTATTTTACTAAAATATTCCTATTTTCATGATACTGCAAGTATCTCTCCATTAGATTTTACAGAGTACCTCACTTTTTGGCTGCTTCCAGTTAATTGTACTGAAAACAATTAAAAAACTGGAGCAGGGGATAGAGGGGTTTCCCTAGAAAGTATCATTTTTTAATATTTCTTTTTGAAAATGTTGTGGTTTTTTTTACATTTCTTTATGTATTTTTCACTTTTTGAATAAAGAACGAGTCACACCAAACACCCACGTACCAAAAGGCGGTGTCGTGAAGTCCCAATATTTTTAAGAATTCCTTCAGCTTCCTCTCCTTTTCCGCCACGATGTGAATGGCCAAATAATACCCGAACGGGGAGAAGGCGATCACCAGGTAGATGAGGATGATGGCACGCGGGAAATTATCGATTTCCACCACGGCAGCCTCTCCCATCACCACGGCCCTCGTCAGCTGAAGCTGTTCCCACACCGAGTGGTTCGTCTTCAGCTGCCGGGAAGAGAAAGCAGAGCTCTTCTTGCATCGCTCCCCATTCCCAGCCCAGCTCGCCCAGTCCCAGCCCTGGCTCCATCCCCCGGGATGGGGAAGGACCCGGAGCCCCCGAAACCTTCCTGTCCCCAAATCCCAGCCCAAAAAGCTCGGGAAGTGGAGAACTTCTGAACACCTGGAGATAAAGTGATCCATTTTGCAATTCCTAGCACCGAAAGAGACGGGAGGTGCTCCCAGTGCGGATTGTGTCCAGGTAGTAAAAAAAAAAAAAGATGCATTTTCCTCAGAAATGGGTTTCTGAGTTACACTCAGTGGCCGATCAAGGCTGCATCACCAGCAGAGCACGAGTCGGGGGGAACAGGGAAAAAAGCCTCGCTGACAAATACTGACAGTAACATTTTAAGGCAACCCCCCACCCCGTTTGGCACGGCACCCTAAATAACCCGGGGGGCCAGCTCTGACCAGCCTTCCCCTTTTGAGGGGTGCTGGGGTGGGCTTTGGGCACATTTGGATGCCCATGAAGACGAGCAACCCCTTTATTCGGCAGCACGAGACCACTTTTGCACAAAATACAGCAAAACCCACGGGAAATGGTCTGCCTTCTCACGGGATCCAAGCTAATTTCTGATAAGGCATTTTTCACAACTAAGAGGCAATATCAATATCAAAGCCAATACCAAAGCCCCGCAGAGCCCAGGGGCCCACGGGCTCGAACCTCCCTGCGTTCACGAGGTTATTTTTCCAGCTTTACCTGTATAATGGCAGCATCGATGCAGGCTTGCAGGGCCGTGAACCCCGAGCTCCAGTAGGTCACCGACTCGCACCCCTTCCGCAAGTTGGAGCAACTGGCTGCACAATAAAGACATTTTAAACGCAAGTTTTAAAGTGCTCAGCTCCAGCCACCCTACCCCCGGCACAAAGAGCTTGAGGCCATCCCTGAGGAACAGCGGAAAAAAAAACTTGCGAAAATCCAACCTATGCAACATCAGGCCACAAAAAGAAAAAGAGAGCGCGATTTTTCGGTTTATCCCCTGAGGGGTCCATACAAGGGGGGGTATTTACCTCTGGATTCGGTGTAGATGGAGGCCATCGCCACGGAGTCGGGAAACCTCAGCTGGTAGGACATGGCCCCGGTGAACACGACGCCCACGAAGTTGGAGGGTTTGAAAGCACTGGACTCCTGCAGCTCCTCCTCGCTCAGATACTCCTCCGTGATGATGCCTGGGAGGCAGCAGAAGTTACCCCCGTCCATCGAGGCGGCGGCACGGCGGGCAGAAAAACAGGGAAAGGGTTTTAAAGAAGCACCGCGTTAATTATCAAGGATATATTTCATTTTGGAGAGAGAGAGACTTGTATACATAAATATATACATAATATATAATTATATATATACAAATGTATATATTATATATAAATATATACAAAAGTTATCCATTTCATATATATGTTTATAGATAAAATACATTAAAAGATATAAAATATTATATTATGTTGTATATAATAATATAATATATAAATATATTATAATATATATATTTTATATATAAATACATAGGGTTATATTTTTGTCCCAATGAAGGAAACATTCTCCTGAACAGAAACCTGCAGGAGCGTCGCTCACGAGCAGGGTGGGTAATTCAAATTTATTCCTGAGCCTTCCCCCTTCTCCCTCCCCATTTTTTGCTGCTCCGGGGGGTTCTGTGCCCCAGCCCTCTGCCAGTTACCCCACAGCTCCTTCTCCAGCACCAGCACTTTCCAAGAAGGGCAGATGAACTGGTGCGGAGGGATAAATGTATGAAAATGGGTATTTTGCCAGCGGCTGCAGGGGAGGGAGAGGGGCTGCGAAGGCAGAACCTGGAACCCCCCAGCTCCCTGCAGGCGAGGGTGGGAGCGCCTTCGGAGCACAAACTCCACAAGGGAGAGCATCAAAGATACCAAAATAAAAATACACCAGCGCGGTTGTGGAGAGATGAGTTCCCAATAGACGTGTCAGCTGGGCAGGGAAGGCACTTTAAGAAAAAAAATAAAATAATTAAACCCAAAATGCTTTCAAAAGCAGAGGTGACACGGTGCTAATGGGAATCAGCATTAAAAAAAGAGGAAAAAAAAAATAAATAACGTTGTTTTGCTAATAACGACGGGAGAGAAAACGCAGCCTGATGTATCTGCAGAAGGAACCACCTCCCAGCCTGGTGTCCCAGTGCCAGGGCTGACAGCCCCAGAGCTCTGCAGGGGCTCGTTGGACTCTGCATCGGGCCCCCCCAGACCTTCCCGCAGCCTCCCAGCCCGCGCTGGCCGCAGCAGGAGCACGGGGGCTGCTCCGAGGGGGCACTGCCAGAGCATCCGCTGACCAAGTGAGAAAAAACAAAACGCCTTCACACTCTGTTCTCTCCCTGCCACGGAGAAGAAATGGCTTTTTTTGCCCTTTTTTCTTCCCCCCCCCCCCTCTCTTGTCAGCAGCAGCAGCAGCGAGCTCCCCCTCCAAACACAAGCCACAGCACGAGATATAATCAGAAGGACAAAACGTTCCCAATACCGTCTTCGAAGTTATCAAAAGCCACTTTCCGCATGATTTCTCGTGCCAGGGGGGTGGGCGGCGTGTACCCGATGACAAAATTCACCAGCACGGAGGTGTCCAGGCTGCCCAGGTTGGTGTTGGCCACCGCCTCGTATTTCCTGTGCGGGTGCATCATGCTCATCAGGATCAGCCAAAACAAGAAAAAGAGTGGGAAAAGGATCTCCTGCGCGGGGAAACAAACAAACAAACAAACAAATAAATATGAAAACTTCACAGAGCAGCCCTAGTAACAAAAAATCCCGAAAGTTTCCCTTAGTTACACAAAGCTTAAAGGGAGGGACCCTGAGTTTCATTACTCGACTGTAAAGTTCTCTCAACATTTCCAACGCAGCAGTGATTTTACTGCCAAATCCTCCTCTGGCACCGAAGCAGGGTTTTAATGGCACCCACCGGTAACCGAAGAAGCCAATTTAATGTACAAAGGGGTGACTCCACGTGCTTTAAATATCAGCAAACTGAGGCTGTTTGGGAAGCTGCAAGCCATGAGTCATTAACCAAGCGCAGCCCAGCGTTGCGCTGCCTCCTCCTCACCTCAAAACTCCCCTTCCACGAGCACACACGTCGCCTGTGCACAGGGCTCAACTCTCAGAAAAGAGAAAAATCTTTTGGAGAGGTCTAATCCTGCTTTTCTGCTTGGTTCCGGGTGCAAATGCTTTTAAAAGTGTGATAGGGTTGCAATATTCATCCAAGGATATTTTGGGGATAAAGCTTTACACATTAGGGTAGACTTTCAACCAAAGGATCACAAAATACCTTCTGGAAATGCCTATTACAGCCCCAAATTCAGAGCAGACCGTGAAGCTTCGGAATCATTATAATAAACCTGAGCGTTGCCCCCGGCTGGGGACCCAGGGGCACAGAGAGAGACCCCAGGGAGCAGGAAACAAGCCCCCCCCCTTACCTGAACGCTGCTTTTTTTGGTCCTGCACTTAATGAGGCAGTTCTTGAACAAGAGAGCCCGGGTCTGTCTCCATACTCCGGCTTCTCTCGGAGTTGCTGGTGCCATTTTTCAAGACTAGATTGTTTAAGGGAAAAAAAAAAAACCAAACAACAACAAAAATAAAATAAAATAAAATAAAATAAAATAAAATAAAATAAAAATAAAATAAAAATAAAATAAAAATAAAATAAAAATAAAATAAAAATAAAATAAAAATAAAATA
>JAOQGH010000003.1:35712343-35725399 GCA_025769975.1 Gallinago jamesoni | reverse complement strand
AAAATAAAATAAAATAAAATAAAATAAAATAAAATAAAATAAAATAAAATAAAATAAAATAAAATAAAATAAACCCCATATGGAATGACAAAATAATTTAAAAGGCAAAAGCCAGGCAGTTAGAGCATTCAGTACCTTGTATTTTCATATTTTTCATTTTCAGTTTTACCTACTCTTACTGCCCGTACATACACAGACACACACACGCTTCCCACGTTACGCCACGAAGAGCCTGTTACGTCCGAGGAGAGCTGGGGCCAGCGGCCGGGACATGCCTTGGGATGTCACCCAAAGGCAGGGTCAGCCCCACGGGACCCCCCCAGGACTCGGGCTGCCCTCGGCTTATTCTGATATTAACGAGATATAAATCCCAGCCCGGAGCATCTATCTCCAGCAGGATCCCACCGCGGGAGCCCCGGGCAGCCAGCCAGCGCCGCGCAGCCGAAACCAAGAGCCATCCCACCCCAGGGAAACCCTTCGATTCACCACGAGCAACCCCTCTCCACCCTGGAGCAGGTCCAATACTACTGATTTTCCCAATTTGCCTTCTCAGCACCGCGGTGCTGAACACAAGCTTCTTGGGGAGGGAGAAAAAAAAAAAAGAAAAAAAAATATATAAATGGAAAAAAATGGAAAAAAAACCCTCTTTCAGGAGGCAGCACCCCGTTCCCCCAGGACGTACCTGGCGAGTTGAGGGATGGGAGGCTGGGGGACCACCAGGCGTTTGCCAGTGCCCTGCTGGTCACGGCTCAGGCTCCATCGCTCCGGTCCCTCACCTCTGAGGGAGAAACGAAGCGTGAGCCCCTTCCAGCTCTGGCCACCTCCACCTCCCACACCCCACAGCCACCAGCAGAGTCACTTCTCAACCTTCCGGCCAAGGCACGGGGCAGACCGTGAGGATTTATCCACATCCCGGGTTTCACAGCCCCCGACCCCCACCCCCAAATTGGGGCGATGCCCTCGGGGGCGGCGCTGGGAGCAGCTCCGCGGCGGGACCCGCGTTATCTGTCAGACAGCACGTGGCACCAGCTTCCTTCCCCAGCTGCATTTTAATATGGAAATCTATTTTGGGAGCGCAGACATCACTTAACTAAAGGAACAGATGAGGTTGCTCAGATGTCAGCAGCGCCCAGAGCTTCGAACACACCAAGTGCCCGCAGAGAGCCCACCCTTCTCGGGGAGCAGGAGGGCAGGGAGGGGGGAAAAAGCACCCCTGAGCGGCCAAACCCACCCCTCACACCCTCCTTCACCCGTGCCAGGGTCCCCCCAGGACAGAGACACACACTCCCCCCCGGGTGCAGGCAGCGCTGGGGGGACACGGCCACACGTCACCACGGGCCAAGCCTTGGGAGGAGATGCCACCCCCAGCCTGGGGGGCTTCCCGTAAGAGCCCACTGAAGCTGCTCCAAAAATAAACCAAAATATTCCCCCCCCCCCTCCCAGCTTTGATTAAAAAAAAAACAAACCAAAACCTATAAAATGCTTAATAACTAATTTTTGTGGGGGAAAAACACAGACAGCCCCTGGGGACATCCCCGAGCAGGACCTGCTGCCAACGGGCAGCCAAGCGTTTGGGAGATGGCCACGGGCGGCAGAGCCAGCAGGGGACCCCCCCACACTCACAGCACCCCCCGGGAACTGCTCTTGGCTTCCAGGAGCACGTCCCAGGAGCACTTGGAAGAGGAGATGTCCCCCCGAGTGCTGGGGCAGCCCCTGCCCTCCCTCTGGTTTCACCACACTCAACCTCGAACGCCAGTTACCGCTTCTTTAATTATTTTCTATCCGGTTATAAAAACCAAACCCAGCAGCAAATACTTCCACGTCTCCACTGCAACACCTCCTCGCTGCAACTCGCATCACCCAGGCCGGAGGAAGGGTCATTTCCAGAATGTCAATTAATTGCTTGGTGCCAGCCCTGCCCTCCCCACATCAGCTGATGAAGCCACACACACACAGTTGGGGATGCTGGGGAGGCATCCCTCCAATGGGGAAAAAAAACATATATGTATCTGGGCAAAAAAACCCCAACCAAACCCTCCTAGAAACTCCAGATGAGGAAAATGAACACACGAGCAGAAAAAGAAGCAGCCAAGACGCTCATTTGAATAATACTGGCCAAAATGCAAATCCCCCCAACCTGCAGAAGCCCCCCCCCGATTCAGCCCCTTCCTTATGACCTTGTACCACCAGGAGACTGAAACGCCCGCGGGCATCGGCAGCAACGCAGCCTCCAGGGGATGCGGGGTTTGTATTAAATCCCACAGTGGATTTTTGGGGGGTGGGAGGGGGTGGGAATAACCCCCAGGTGATGCTGCCCCAGGGAATGGTCTCCAAGGGAATGGTCTCCAAGGGTCTGGGGTTTAGTGCTGCCCCTCACCCTTCTCTGGGGATTTAAGATCAGAACAACAACAGGCGGGGGGAGCCTCGGCTCAACGAGCTTGAGGGGAAAAAAAACCCCACACCTGCAGAAAATGGGATTATTTGATTTTGCTGCAAGACGACGATAGCCTAAATGATACTGAAAAAAACCTCTGACGTGCTCTTTACTGGTCTTAAATTATTTAAGCCAAATTACTTATTTATGCGTTTTTTAAAAAATGGGCTGATTTTTCCTCCTCCTCTGAAGGCCGGGGGGCACAGCCGTGTCCCGGGCTGCTCACCCCCGCCGCAGACACCCCCCGATCCCTCAGCCTTATTTAACCGCAGGGTAAGGGAGGGTCTCCCGGCCGGGCCGCAGCGGGCTGTGTCCCCCGCACAGCTCCCGCATCCCGCCCCATCCCCGGAATCCCGCACCCCTCCGAATCCCACGCCATCTCCCGGAATTCCGCACACGCACACCACCCCCCAGCGTAATCCCGCACGCCTTGGCACGCTGCACCATCCCCGCTCCCCACCGCATTCCCCCACTCCCCATCCCGAAACCCCTCGCATCCCCGCAACCCCCGGCATCCCCGCTCCCCCCCGCATCCCCGCTCCCCCCCGCATCCCTCCCATCGCTCCCCGGGGACCCCTAACTACATACGCGGGGGGACAGAGGGACACAGACACCCTTTCGGCTCTCCCTTCCCTCCCCTCTCTCCCCTCCTCCCCCCGCAAACGCCCCAAATACCGGTTTCTCACCATTTTTCCGCCCAGTCACGACCCCCCAGTAAATCCCTAGGGAATAACTCCGGAGCGTGACGCGCCCCGCCAGGTACGGCCAAACCCCTCCTCTTCCTCTCCCCTTCATCTTCCCCTTCCCGTTCACACACCTCGGGAGGGGGGACACGCAAACCCACGGAACATTCCTCCCGGCCCCCCCCCCCCCCCATCCCGCAGCAGCCGCTCCCCGCCTCCCCCTGTCCCGTCCCGTCCCGTCCCCGCACTCACCGGCCCCGCTGGGTTCGGCTGGGCCCGGCGCGGGGGGGGGACGCGGGGCGGACGCGGGGCGAGGGGCCGGGCTGCGCCGCCGCCACCCCCGCCCCGGGGCGGAGCGGAGCGGAGCGGGGGCTGCCCAGCGCCCCCCCCCTCCATCACCGCCGGCACCGGGCGGGGACGCAGCGCCGGGGGCCCCTCGCCCCATTCCCGGGGACCCACCGTTACGAGGGAGCCCCCATCCCGAGGATATCCCCCCCTTAACTCCCGGGGACCCCCCACCCCCGGGGATCCATCGTTCCCGGGGACCCTCCACCCCGAGGAAGCCCCTCGCTCCTGAGAAACTCCTGTTTCTCGGGACCCTCCATCCCGGGGAACCCCCACTCCCGGGGATCCACCATTCCCAGGGACCCCCATTTCTAAGGACCCCTCATCCCGAGGACCCCCTCCCACTCCTCGGGACCCACCATTCCTGGGGATCCCTCATCCTGAGGACCAACTCCCAAGGACCCCCCATTTCTAGGGATCCCCCGCTCCTGAGGACCCCCCCAATCCTGGGAAAACCCCCTACCCAGAGGACACATCGCCCCCCCCCTCCCCGCACTCCTGGGGACCCCTCATTGCCGGTGACCCCCACACACTCCCAGGGACACCCCCCGCTTCCCACCCCCTTCCCAGCACGGCCTGGCCGGGGGGGGGGAGGGGCAGAGGAAAAGAGCTGGAAGCTGGGGTGCCCGGGTACCCCCAGTGCTGGTTCCCCCCCCCTCCCCCGAAGGTCCCCGGCATTTTATTGCGTTACCCCACGCCTGACCTCCAGCTGCCTCGACGTTCCCTCGTGTTTCCCACCGAGTTATTCCCCCTCGGGTGGGTGTTCCTGTTCCCATCCCCCCCAGAGGGGTCCTTCGCCTTGGTCCCTGCCCGGCCTGGAGGGTCCCTGCCCGGCCTGGAGGGTCCCTGCCTGGCCTGGAGGGTCCCTGCCCACCCGAACCATCCTGGGATTCCCTGATACGCATGAACCCACCGCGTCTCAGAAAGGAAACGTCATTCACTTGAATTTCCTTTCTTTAAGTAGGCAGTGACTCAGCCTCGAACGTAAAAATAAAATAAAAAAATAAATAACCGGGTAGTAAAACGCCAAAGGACCGTTTCCAAATTGTTGGGTGCCCCCCTGCTCACCCTGCAGACCCCGCAACGGAGCTAGAGGGAGATGCCGAGAGCAGAGCAGGCTCCACGTCTCTGCCACCCCCAAAGCCACCAGCCCTTCGCCACCCAAAACCCACCCCGCATCCAGAGCAGGGCACGGTCACCCAGCACAGACCAACACCACTTTCTGCCCGTGCAGAAAGAAAAGGGGTTGAACCCACCGCTGGGAACGGCAGCATTTTGCACCCTGAGAATGGGCTCTGCAGAATGCAGGGTCTTTGGGAGCCAGAGCTGCCCCCGCCAAGGCAGAGGTTTCACCCCGTGCCCTCACCCCCTCCCTCTAACAACGAGCCAACTGCCTCAAAATAAAGCGTCAGGAAAGAAATTTCAGTCTTGGCCATAGAGTTGGCACCGAGAGTTTCAGCCCAGAATAGACTTCTATGGCAAGTCAGAAACCTCCCAAAAAACCCCCAGGTTTTCTGACCGAAGCATCAGGAGACACTGAACACCAGCAGCGCCGAGGGCACGAGGATAATATATACATTGCAGGCAACACGTATAGAATCTGTAATTACAGCCATGTCAGCACAAACATATTCATTCTGGCCAGGAATGATACATAATCTTCATAGAAAAAAAAGAACCAAAACGCCTATTTTTAAACCAGCAGAGTTGGGAGGGGGCAAACGTGTCCCCTCCCTGACGGGGACCGGGCAGACAGGAGGGATTTTCCATCGGAGCACCCCCAGCTGTGCCCCCTTCCCAGGGAATTTTGCTGTAGGGATTGTGAAATACGATTTCCCATTTTAAGAGCGCTGCAGGGGCTGGCTGTGTCACAGCCCACTCCAGATACACGGGCCATTTAAAGAAAATGACGCTTCCTGCCGCCGGCCCAACAAAAATATCCCTTCAGAGGCCACTACCTGTCCTTATTTAGCGCCGCTTTTCTCAGAACCTCACTTTTGGAGCTGCCCAACCTCATTCGACCATGTTTGAGCACATTTGTGCGGTGGATTCCTCCTCCTCCTTCTCCCTGCCTGCCGAAAGGTGTCAGCTTCTGACCCTCAATATTGGGCTTCTCCTCTCCTCGCTCCCTCCGTACCAGGAGCTTCCAGGTGGTCTCCCACCAGCTGGGTCAGACACCGTGTAGCTTTGCATCCATACCCAAAAGGTCACCGGGTGCCCACATCCGAGGCAGGGCTTTGCCAACAGAGCTGCTGTGCCAGGGGGAAGCCCCCCCAAAGCACCACGGGGGTCGCGGCCGCCTTCACCCTCGGTGTCCGAGCCCGAGATGCTGGCGTTTGCCCTGAGCCACCCCAGTTTGCACCTCGCTAAAGAGGAGGGCCAAAGGCTACGGCAGGCTTGGGACAAACTCTTCAGATGTATTCACAAAGCAAACCGGCTCCGGTAATTAACTCCATATTACCCTGGGAGCTACAGAAATATAATAAAAGGTTTGATCAACCACCTCGACAGCAAGACTGGGGCGGTGGGGGGTGTACGCACCCCGCCACAGAGAGCGTCCCTGCCCCGTGGAGCCCAGAGGAAGCCCTCAGACCCCTCCAAAGGATGCTCAGCCCCGTGTAGGACCAGGGACCCCCCTGTGGCCCCGCTCCTGCAGAACCCCCCGGTGCAGGAGCCACTCAGACATGGGTCTGCATCCAGGAGGGGTCCAGAGCAACTGGACTTTTATGGTTGAACCCTTCATCGTGTTGTTGAATCCTGCTTTGACAGGGGAGTCTCTAGAAGGTCCCTTCCAGCTCCAACAACTCTGTGATTCCGTGAATGAGCCTGAAACTCGCGTTGTTGAAAAAAAAAATTGGTGGAATGAAGGAGTCGGGGAAAAACAGAGAAATGAAGCCCAAAGTAGAGAGCAGAGCCACAAGGTGAGAGAAAGCCACCCTGAATGCCCATGTAAACCGGGGAGCCAGGGACAGGGGGCAGGCGACTGGCGGGGACTGCCACCCCCCCGGCCACAGGCTGGGGCTACACCTGCACCCAGACAACAGCCACCCACTGGCTGTCACCGTGGGGCTGGTGGCTCCTGGCTCCTCGGGGTCCTGTGCCCAGCCCTGCCGGGGCAGGGGGAGAATCCTCCCCGACCAGAGGCCGGCTGATGGGCATTTCCTTAATGCAGCCCAAAGGCGCCCTGGCTTCAGAGGAACCTTGAAGAGGCCACTCGATGACCTTAACGGTCTTTTCCAACCCAAATGATTCTATGACTTCAAGTCCTTCCCCAGCTCCCGGTGCGATGCTTCACCCAGTCGTAGGAAAGGGCTCGGGAATTGCTGGATGGACTCAATTCCCAAAAAAAGTCTGGATTTACTTTATAGCTCCTGCCCGTGGGCTGAAGCCAACCCACCACCGCTGGGCGTTCCACTGCTGCTTGGGGAGCCACCCACGGATCGTACCCCCCCGGGGACTAAAGGACATGACCCCAGGAGATATTTAACCCCCCGGCTCCCCCCGGGCAGAGCGGAGCAGCGGGGCTGAGAGCACGGAGCCCGCGGGACGGTGTCGGGCTGGGAAAGGACCCAGAGCCCAGCAAAACCAGCAAGAACAAAAGCTCTGGGACTGAAGACTGAACTAAGTGCTCCCAAGATGCCTGAGGGATGCATTTTGGTCCATTACTTCACCAAACGAACAGAGAACCCATTATATACATATATATATATGTGTTTTCATGGAGTGCAGTAGGAGGAAACTCGAGGAGTAAAAAAGGAAACAGTCTTTGCAGCATCAAAGGCCCCACCAGCAGCCCCAGGGCTCAGCTCTGCCTCCACCACCCCAGCCCCAACGTCTGACCCAGCAGCGGGACCTTCTGCAGATCCTCACAGGATGCCTTCTGCAGGCAGGGCATGTCTCCAGCGTGGACATCTCTGCACAGCCACACACACAGCCAAAAACTGACCACGGAAAACCTACCTGGTACAATTTCAAGCTTTTTTTCCCCAAAAGACAAAAGCAGTGAGAGCGTCCCTGCCCTCCTCTGCGGCTGCCGGTCTCAGGAGGGACGTGCATCGTACGATACACTGTGTAAAAACACCTTTTCCCCCAGCCCCCCAGTAAATGATTTCCAGTGCTACGAGGCTGCTTTAGCTCATCTGTGCACTAACCTTACTTTAAAAAAAATTGAATAAAATAATCCTATTTGGTTCTTGCCCATCACGGCTCCCCACCCCCACCTCCGGCCCTCTGCTCCAGGGGAGCAGACACCAGCATCGCCCTCCCCCCTCCTGGAAGAGGAGCTCAACCCATTATTATCATCATCATCTCGCTGGCTTTACGGCTCTAAGACGTTATTATTACTTGGGTTACTAAGTTGAAAGTGGTTTTCATTTACTGGCCTCTGCCACTTTTATGAGGTGCGTGTACTTCTTGGGCTGTTTTATCCCCCCTGCATTCCCCGGTTTTGTGGTGAAACCCACAGAGAGAGACTTCCCCAGCTCTCCCACCCTGCCTGTCCCCGGGCAGCACCGCTGGGTTAGCTCCTGCAACGTCCTCCCGGGCTCCTCATCCTCCTCCTCCGGATCCAAGGAGGGAAAACACTGCAAAAGAATGGCTGCAGGAGAAAACACTGGAGGAGAAGGAGAAGGAGGAAACTGAGACAAAAGGCAAGAGGTGGCCGAGCTCTCGGGAACTGTGTGAGGCTGCAAACCCCCGCTGCCTGCAGCGCCCTGCGAGCCGGGGAACAAAGGAATGCAGGATATGGCTGGGCACCATTCAGGCCGGAGAGGAGCAGATGGTCCCCGCTCGGGACGGCTCATTGTTCCCCCCTCCCCTCTCCTCCAGCATTCTCCTCCTCGGCATCTGCACCCGCTCTCTGCCTCGGCTTTTCTTCAAGCTCCTTCCGCCCGAGCGGTCCCCGCGGGGGCACCCCCCTTTTCCAGCTGGTCCCTCTTGTCTTGGGGAACTTCCTGCAGATTCTTCATCTTCTGCAGCAGCGAGCCCTGCCTCGGCTGAGCCTTTAGCCGGCTTATTCCTACTGGTTTTCATTTCCACCTTGGTAGCCTGAGGCCACCCTGCCTCGGGTGCAGCCTCCTTCATGGGGGCTGACTGCTACCTCAGGTAAAAAATGATGGGAGTTTTCATGGGATGCTGCCCGAGGGATAGGATCACCCTCGAAAACATCATGATCTTGCCTCTTGTCTCCAAAAGCCATCGTTAAACTCTCTCCCGGGACAGACCAAGCCAAGCCCCACAAGTGTCCTTCCTCCTCCCCAGCTCCCGTTCCCAGGAAGGCAGGCGATGGCTGGGGGCGGCATAATCCAAGAAAAACACGGACTGGAACCAAAGGAAACCGAAATAGCCACCGGGTTCTTCTGCAGAGGTCCTGCTGGAGCCCGTCCCACCTCCTGCCCCACGGAAGGCGGCTCCCCAAGCTCCTCTGCTCGAGTTCTTCACTTGCAAAGCCTATTGTTTTTGGAAGGTCCCACTTCCCAGGCACCGTGACTTGTGTCCGTCCCCGTGCAGGTTCTCATCCAAAATACACCACCACTTCAGAGGAACAGCTACGGCACCTTCCCACCATGTGACACGCTGGGAAAACCGGCGTTTGAGCCCAAAATCCTGGCCCCGGTGTTCAGGGACATACAAGGAGGCACCAGAGGTTTGCGCCTTTTTCCTTCTGTCTCACACCATCTGCACTTGGAAGTACTACAAACTCGGGACTGGCGTGTGAATTTCCTAAAGGATTCTTGGCGAAGGGAGGTGAACCAGGGGAAAACCCCACGGGGGGCAGGGGACGGGGGCTCAGGCTGCAGCTCTGGGGCGGCTGCTGCAGGAGCGAGGTGGGACGGGGCTGAGAAGCCAACGTTTGCCCAGGGAGCTCCGGGATTAATTCTGGGTCTCTGGACGACCCACCAGCCATCGCTCGCGCAGACACTGAATCCGAAGCCACCGACTGTATTTTTCCTGGACAAACCCAGCACCGACACGGCTCAGCCCTCCCAGCGCCCCCAGCAAAGCCACGGCTGGAAAGGAAGTCGTGCCTAAAACAAATACATATTTTCGGCGCAAATCTCCTCCTTACAAACGCGGGGAGGAGATTTTGGGTTGGGTTTTTTTTTCCCCAGTTGTGCCCTGAAACCACAGCGTTGTTTGTCCGATTCCTCTGCAGCGAATTTGTTTCTTAGCAATGAAGGAGCAAGCTGGAAGGAGGAATAAACACACCATAACACGTATAAAAATCAAAACGACTGTACACGGAGAGTAAGTACTAGAAAAAAGTTACATCCAGAGCCAGATGCAGAGGTCAGATCTCCAGGTTCAGCCCAGTGGGCTCGCCCCAGCAGGGACCCCCCTCCCTCCCAGCTCCTCTCTCCCCGGCACTTTGCAATGCTGCTGTATTCCACGACCGCCCATAATTTGGTGATTTGGTCCCTAAAAAGCCATTGCAGAGGGATGCACGTGGCACGGCACTTATTGCCACAACAGGATTAAAGCCACGCTCCTGGAGAATTCACTTCCTTGCACCTCTGGCCGGCTCCTCTCCCCATCACAGCCTTTAGGGACGGGACCATTCGAAAAGGGGGTTTGCTGTTCTGCTTCAGCCTCTGCTCTCCTGAAGGCAGTGCTGCACCGCGAGTCCAAAGCGCTTTACTGGAAATAAATGTAAGTCATGTCAAAAAAAAAAGACTCACCATGTCCTCAGAAGTGGCCTCTTTCTGCAGCTGGGACACCTCGCTGAGCACAGGAGCGGGGCTCTGGGCAGAGGTGGGACCCGAACCTCTCGCTGGACTGGGGGGCTACCACGGGGAAAGGGGACCCGGTCACGTTGTCTGCGGAATTTAGACTTAAAAAGATCATCTGCCAAGAGCAGACTGGACGCCGAGCCTGAAGGCTGGCCCCTGCGCTGGAGCAATCCTGGACAATAAAGATAATGAAGCCTTTTGGCACCACCGGGCTCGAAGCCGATGGCAAGTGGGAGGCAGCACCCATGGGCGCCCACTCGCACCGACACCGGGTCCCCCACCGACGTCCCCACTCGGCTGCGGCTCAGGGCATCCTGTGGGCACCGGGGGAGCTGCATCCCCCCTTCCCCCCTCCCCGGGGGGACCCCTGGGGCCAGCGCCGCCGCTCGCCCCCCCGCCTGGTCCCGGCTCAGCCTGCTGAGACTGGCCTGGCCGAGCCCCACACCCCTCCAGCCCCACACGCAGCACATGGCACCCGGCAAGCCTCGGCAGGTCCCGGCTCAGCCTCAGCTCCTTCAATCCAGGAGAAAATTCCCCTGGGCATCAGCCGGGCGCCGAAGCGGGGTGCCCCAATTCTGAGGAAGGCAGCGGGATCCCAGGTCCCTGCGCGCCTTTGGGGAGGGGGGAGAGGGAAAGCATGAAAAAGTCACTAAAATTTGCATTTGCTGGGCTGGTGTTCCAGCCCCTGTGGGTGACAGGGATGTCCTGGAGCACCGGGGACATGGGCAGCGCTTCAGGAAACCGGTGGGGAACAGGGACTCCAGCCTCTACAGGAAAAAATGCCTTAAAACAACTCAGCTCTAGTTCTGGCCTGATGGAGGCTCTTCCAATGATCATCCAACAACTTCCCAAAAACCAGAGGAGCATCCCCCACTTTGCAGCTGGGAGTGAGTTGGGGCGAGGAAAGCCCACCGGGAAGACTAAAGCAGACCAGAAGCCATCTCCTCACTGCCCGTCTTCACCCAGAGCGGGACGGTGATGCTCCTCCCGGCGATGCCCGAGATTCCCTCAGAGCTCCCGAATTGTGCCACTGCCACCCGCACCCTCTCAGCTCAGGGTTTGTCAGCGTTTCCATCATAAACCTTTCATTTTGGGGATTCGTTGCTGGGCTGTAAGGGTTTGCTCCAGCTGCAGGCTTGGCAGGGAGGATCCCGCAGAGCAGCGCGTTTCCCTCACCCCGAACAATCGCTCCTGACCCCAAACCTTCCCGAACATCTTCCTCCCTGGGGTTACAGCCTCCTCCAGACTTTGGCCCCCGCACCTAAAACCGGCAGAAATCCGTCGCGAGTCCAGCCTGGAGAGAGCTGAGCCGCGTGGGGCCGGCTGGGAAACCGAGCGGCATCAAAATCAGCCACAAGAGAGGGTTTTCAACCCAAAACCCAAGGCCGTGAGGAGCAGGAGCACTCCCTGCCACCCCGGACACGCTCTCCATGCACTCTCCTCGCTGGATTTTATACACAATACACAAAATTTGTGTATTTCACCGGGGTGTAAACAAACATCCTGGGCACTAATGTACCTGGAAATGCTTTTAAATCATATGTTTCTCGGTGCTTATTTATTTTTTTTATTCTCCCAGTGTTCCCATAATACAACCTGTATTTAATGCAGAGCGCTGATTGGGAAAGGCCCATCTTTTCTTGTCCTCAAGGGCTTTTCCCGAAGTGGGGTTCCTGTGGACAGAAGGGGGTCCCCACCTACCACGGCCTGGGTCTCTGGGCCGGCCAGTGTCCCCACCTCAGGGGGACGTCACCTCACCAGCTCCACCGCCTCCTCCCGTGGGGAACCTCCATCAGCCCCAGGGGCCGAGCCCGCCCCCTCGGAAAGTGCTCCGCTTCTGATTTGGGATAAACTCAATTCATCTGCTCTGCCCCAGGGGGAAAAAAAGGAAAAAAAAAAAAACCAAAGAGATTTAAGAAATTGTCAAAGTTGTGTAAGGTGGCAGAGACAGCAGGGCACCGCCGCGCAGCACAGAGGGATAACCCCCCCGGCATCGGACGAGCACAAAAGCAAGAGGTTCCTCTCCGATGGATCCTGGAAATCTAAACTCAGTGGAAACAAAACAGAGCACGTTGTTTTTCCCTCTTTCGGCTGTATTTCACCTCCCTCTCTCTCTTGTGTTGACGCACCAGGACACGGCCAGGGCTTTCCCTGTGCCCTTTGTGGGGTGACGGGCGGCAGAGGCTCCGGGGGGCAGCACCAGCAGCACCCCAGTGTGTGGAGGGGGCGATGGGGTGATCACACAGGGACCCCGTGGGCACCACTCCCGCACTGGACATCCTGCCATCCTTCCACCCACCCGTCTGTCCATCCGTCCATCCATCCATCCCACCACTCACCCATCCATCCATCCCTCCACCCACCAGTCCATACGTCCGTCCATCCATCCACCCATCCCACCACTCACCCATCCATCCATCCCACCCGTCCGTCCATCCATCCATCCATCCCACCACTCACCCATCCATCCACCCATCCCAACACCCATCCGTCCGTCCGTCCGTCCGTCCATCCATCCCACCACGTTCACCCCCAGCCTGGGACACGGAGCCGTCCCCTGGTCCCCAGGGAGCCCCAGGCCCCTGCCCCGGGTGGCTGCCACCTTCCCCCCGCAGCCGGTAGGAGGAAGGGGCCATTCCGCAGCCCCCGCCCCGCCCGAGCGCACAGGTGGGGGGGGGTCAGGGGGGCGGGCAGGGCCTTTGCTCCCCCGCAGCCCCCGCAGTTTGGGGTAAAACCCCAGGCGAGGGGCCGCGCTGGCCCTGCGGAACCACCGCCGATACCCGCGGAACCTCCGCGCATCCCCCCGCCCGGCGCCCCGGGAAGGCAGACCCGCGGCGCTCTGCCTGCGCGCTGTTTGCGCGCCCCC
>JAOQGH010000003.1:35698657-35711133 GCA_025769975.1 Gallinago jamesoni | reverse complement strand
CCCCCCCCCCCCCCCCCCCCCCCCCCCCCCCCCCCCCCCCCCCCCCCCCCCCCCCCCCCCCCCCCCCCCCGCGGGGGGGGCGGTGCGGGGCGGCCGCTGCAGCAGCTCATTGCAAAGTGCAAAATGAAAAGGAAACTTTTTTTTTTTTTTTAAAAAAAAAAACAGAGTCCGCGGAGGGGCTGGAAGGTGAAACTCGAGTGGAGTTTGCAGGAATTAAATATATACCTATGTTTCCATGGGAAAGTATTGTTCTTGTGCCAGGGCTGAGATCATTTTCCACTGATCCCCCCCCGCCCCCCCCGCAGCCCCCCCTTCAATATTGGGTCAGTTTGGGGGGGGCAGCGGTGCGGTCTGGAGCCCGGGAGCCCGCAGAAGGGCTGCTTTATTTAGCCCGGAGCGGAGGGCTCGGCCCCGGGATGGAGCGGGAGGGGCGGGTTTGGGCAGGGGACAACACTGATTTATTTATTGTTTTATTTATTTCTCTTTGCCAGCGCGGGGGGGGGGAAGGTTTGATATCGCTTTTTTTTTTTTTTTTTTATTTTAAACTCCCTGATTATTCCGGGGTGGCTCTGCCGTGTGTCCTGCAAGGGGGGGGGGTGGGAGGAGGTGGAGAATTTAATATTGCAAAAATGCTGCGGGAATGCAATAGTCCCTGCAGGAGCAAGGCTGGGACGTTTCGGGAGTCGCTGCTGGGGCCGTTCATTGTGAGAAGGGATGTCCCTGTGTCAGCGCCCGGACCCCCAGACACGGCCCGGGGAGCCCCTTCCGACGGGTGGGGTGATGGGGGACCTGCCCCCGCCCCCCCGGCATCCCACAGCCCTCCCATCTCCCGGGGGGTCGGGGGCAACGGAGGGTGCAGGGCCCAGTGGGAGAGCAGCTCCCAAACTGGGACTGGGGTGATTCGTTGTTGTTTTGTTTTTTTTTTTAATTTTATTTAAATATTTTATTTAAAAAAAGCAAGAGCTCTGAGAAGTCGGTGGCCTTCCTCTGGGAGCCTTGCAGGGAGGACATAGGAAGGAGGTGCTTTCACAGCTCTTGCCACACAGTTTTCCTTTGTAAGAAAAATGTAAAGTTGTTGTATAATTTATTCCTAATTTGGGTTTGCTGCAGTCATCTTTTCCAGCCAAGCAGAGAATTGTAAAAGTTTCCAATAGAAAGAGCCAAGGAGGTTTGATAATGCAAAATTGAACCGAATGATACCCACGGCCCGCTGCGCCTCGCCGGAGGGTCCCTGCGAGACCCACGGAGGGGCAGGGGCCGGGCAGGGGGGCGGCCCCTTCCCGGGGGTCCCCAGAAGGTCCCGGGCTGGGAAAGCCTGACGGCACGGAGCCGGTGACGTGCGGGGACCCGTGGTGGTGGCCCTGCAGCCCACCCTCCCCGGGCGCCGCTTAGCCCCCACGCTGGCCAGCTCTGGCCTTCTCCGGCCTTCCCAGTACCAGGAAAAGGGGAAAATGCGAGTGGCCAACCCACAAAACACGATCTCAATGAATGGCATCATTCTTGAATCCGTTTCCCGTCCATCGCGCGCTGCAATTCCAGCGTCGAAGCGGGAATTCCTTACGCAGATAAGTTTTCCAAGTTCAGCTGTTCGGGCTGAGGTTTTGCCTGGGAAGGGGTTTCAGCTCCAGGGTTTGCACCCGAGGTATCGTTCTTCAGGATGAATTAAGGGAGGCATAATCTGCATTTCAGGATCAGCTTTCATGTGTTGCACAGGAGGTTCCTCGTCAGCTTTCTAAAATACTGCCCCGAGCCCCAGCCAGCTGCCGGGCTGCAGAGCCCTCTCCCTGCTTTGAATCGCTTCCAAAGTTGTGCTGAGAATTTGCCAGCGATTAATTCTTTTTAATGCTGCTTGTCAGGGGGACAGTAATTGGGAGGGTTGTTCTCTCCTACGACTGGTTCCCTGCAAGGCACCTCGCCCAGCTCAGAGGGGAGAACCTGGGACCCCGTGCCCCGCGGAGCAGAGAGGGGGTCTGCTTTCTGCAGCCCGTGGCTCAGGCTGCAGAGGGTGAAACTCTCCCTGGAGCTGGGAGAGCAGCGGTCTCATTCCGGCCCTTCCACAGCAGGAACCAGCAGATGCCATCAGCATCGTGCCCGTGCTGCTGGGCCACCTTCCCCGCACCCCGGGGGGCTCCCCAAGGGGCCCTGCAGTCAACAAAACACAGATAAGTCAGAAAGACATCACCGGGTCCGTGCGCATTTTTACCTCCATCCCCTCTTTTAAATTGCCAAATTTTTTTTTTTTTTTTTTAAGTGTCATTCCGTAGAAAATAAGATTCCCCCGAGCACAGCAGCGGGTCCCTGCAGCCCATTTCTCACCTTCAGAGGGGAGTCTGCTCCGGACAAGTGGGACTCGATGGGAGCTCTGAAGAAGTTGAATCACTGCCCGAACGTGGCACACTTGGCTGTCATGACTAATAGGATATTATTCTGGAAGAGAAAAAAAAAAAAATAATGCGGAAGTCCGTATTAATTGCGAGCTAAACACAGTTTGAGGCTATAAATCTGGACTCTCGTGACAGCAGATACATTCAAGAGAGTTCAAAATTCATTGTAGTGGGGGAATTACTCACTGAGGAAGCCCACATCAGAGAAGTGAGCTGCAAATATGCAAATTTCTCCATTGAAATAAGAAAAGGGAAGGGGGAGCAGTTCCCGTTAGAGCACTAATTCATAAATACTGCACTGAAGTGAGGTACGTTGAGACAGTCAGTACTGCTGCCCGCTGCTCTCACCCCTGGGGCTGAGGCTGTGGTGCCTCACACACCGTTTTTCCCCGCTCTGGCTGCGGAGGAGACACAGGTTCTGAGAACCACGTCCCACGTGACGCTGGCTGAGCGCGTACCCTGCGGACTTTGACCAAAGGCCCTGCACCCATTCAAAATACTACACTTTATGTGAAATGCTCTTTTTTTTCCCCCCCCCAGCTAGTAGTGGAGCAGATGTAAAGCCTAAATGGTAGGTTGGGTTGTTGGTTTTTTTTTTAATTTTTTTTTTTTTAAATTTTTTTTTAAAAAACCCTAACCCCATCCTAGGAAGGTGGCAGGTTTCTGCAGGTGTGAAGTGAAGCTGCCGGGGGTTGTGCAAGGAGCAGTTTGCCGCGTCAGCACCACCTCAGCCTCTGGCCAGGAGCACCCTCCCCGTGGCACCGGGCACCCAAGGGCAGGGCGAGCAGAGCCAGGGCACGGCCAGCGAGGTGTGAGCCTGGCACGGCCTCGTCTGGCACCAAACACGGCCAATTCCAGGTCAAGCTGCTGATTTATTTTTTATTGGAGACCACGTGGAGCCCCTGTTCTGCCCCGCTCCCGTGCTGGAGGTGCCTCTGTGCTTGCCGTGGGTTAAGATGGGTCAAACGTTTATAAAGAGGTTTAAAAGTCTTATGCAATGGAGTAATTAACCAGTATGGGAAAAGAAACCCAGCTAGTTGGGGTAGAAGGTGTTAGGCTGGAAATGATGCCAAATCACTGCTGTACGCAGCTGGGCAAGCGGGGACAGGGACACCCAGCCCAGCCCCTCCAGCTGCGGGGCCGTGTGGGGATGGAGCCCTCATCCTTCGCCCCCAAACTGGGGGTGCAAAAAGCAGACTGCATTCGCAGGGTGCCCTGTCCCCACGTCCCGACAGCCAGCGACAGGCTGGAGAGGGCAGCAGCCCCCCGGTGCAGGGCCAGGGAGACACAAGCATTTAACAAGCTGAAGCTATAGAAGCAATTATAGCAATTAAGGTGATAAGTTGCAGGGAAGAAGGAGCAAAGATCTACTGTCTCCTCCCAGCTGAGGAAAGTTGAGGTTTCTTGCTGCCACACTAAGGGTTGCTCATTTGTTGCTTTAGTCACCAAAAAAAAGTGGCACTTCCTTTGGGGTGAATTCCGTCCCGTGGCACGCACACAAGCTAAGGTGAAGCAGATGATACTCAATTAAAACCACAGGAGTAATTTAGAGAGATGAGACACTTCATTCCTGCAAGAGCATTGGCATTAGTGGAACACAATTACCTCCCAGGTCACATGGCAGGTCTGAAAGCTCTGTCTGCTCAGGTTGTAGATCCACCAGGGGACTAAAAAGCTGCCTTTTTTCCCCAAACACCACTCGTGGTTGCTGTCACTTGTCCCTTTCTCTCGCTGCAGAGCCCTAACGGCCCCCAGAGAAGCCTCTCAGAAACGGATTTTAAAAACACCACCTCTGAAAAAAGCTCAGATACCCATTTTTAAGCTGGAAAAAGAAAAATAGCACAGGAGTTTGGATAGCATGGGAGGGGGAACACCCTTGCGACCCTCTTCTGTGGGTGCAGAGTGTCTGTCACCCAATGAGGGGCACGGTCGTGATTCCCAGCCCTTTCCCATGACGTTCCCTGCCTTCACCCCGTGGACCTGCCCTTCCAATGCTCCCGTGCCCGAGGCAGAGCTCCACGCTGGGCTCCCGGGGGCCAGAGCACCCGCTGGGCTGCCCCGTGCTGGGTTCGGGCAGGTCACAGCAATTCCCAGTAGGGGAAGGGGGGAAACCAGAGCACACGGGTGTCCCTCACCACACACACTGGTTTGGGGGACGAGTGGGCAGCGTGGCCACCGGCAGCATCCTTACAGAAAGCGTTGAGTCAGTCTCCGGTGGCCAGATAAGTTGCAGGACTGTTCTTTTAATTTTAGACGTGGCCAGAGCTATAATTAAAAAAAAAAAAGACTGTTTCATTACCTGTGGAGTTTCTCAGGTCCCTTCCCCAGGGCCTGGCTGGGAGCAGTTGGAGGGATGAGCGTTATCAGCTGGAGCGACGTGAGCAGGGAAGCAGAGCCAGGGCCCTGGAGCGGTGCCACGCTGGATCTTGTGCTCTGTGGTGGCAGAGTGGTGAAGGACACTCGGTGCAATTTCCATATCTACTCACTGTGCAAAGAGATTTTTTATTGCCTTTGTCTTCCAAATCCACAGTATTCTGTATGTTGACAAGTGCAAATGGAAAAGCGCCTTCTGCTCAGTAAAATGCAATTTGGAGAGGAGAAGCCCGAGACTCTCACTTGTAGGGCTTTCTTCTGCCTCAAAGCCAAAGTTAAAGCTATTCTTCGTCCTTCTAGCTAGAAATTCCGAGCACCCAGTTGATGTTTCAGAGGGTTCATCTCACCATGACAGGCTCTGGGGTGCTGAAGCGCTTCCGAGTCATCTTTACTTTGGAGACATTGCAGACAGATGCTGAGCATCCTTTAGGGAAGCTCCAAGAAGCCACTTGAGCATCTTGATCTGCTGGGGCTGGACATGGCCCTGGATTTGCATCCCATAGCAAAGTAAGGGCCTGGGTTTGTATAAACATGGGAAGAGCAGTTTGGGGTAGGAATCGTAGAATCATTCAGGTTGGAAAAGACCCTTGGGATCAAGTCCAACCATCAACCCTACTCTACAAAGTTCCTCCCTACACCATATCCCCCAGCACTGCATCCAAATGACTCAAACACATTCAGGGATGGTGACTCAACCCCCTCCCTGGGCAGCCCATTCCAGGGTCTGACCAGGAGCTGCCCAGTTTCTCCCTGTCCCCGGGTGCAGTGGGAGTGATGGCCATGGCTCTTGAGGATGCTGCAAACTGCAGGAACCCAGGGAGCATCGTGCAAACAGCTGGAGGGAGCAGCCTCTGCAGCCCAGACAGAGTTTCATATTTGTGAGAAAGATTGCACAGAAAGAAAGCATTTTTTCCCCCCCTCCTCTTTGAGCAGGAAAACTTCACTGAACAGAGCTGATCCAGTTTCTTGCTGTTGCTGTTTTGTTAGCCTACTTAGCCTGCAATTTTATAATCGAGGGTAGATTTTCCTAGCCTGCACCCAAGCAGATCAAAAATCATTAGAGGAGCTGAAGCCCAAGCAGCATCCCCTTTGCCTGCACTCAGATGAAACCAGTGGAAAAAAAAAAAAAAGCAGCACAAGTTGCAGATGAGATGCCAAAGATAAGGCAGCAACAGAAAATAGTACAGGAGTCAACACTTCACTGTGTCTGCAGCAAGAGACCTTTAATGAAGGCTGAATCAGCACAGACTCGGGAGCTGCTTTTGAAGGAGAATCTTTCTCTAAACAAAAATCTGTAATTGCACTCAATGAAACGGTGCTCATCAGCGCCAAATGGGCACGGAGCATCAGCTGCCTCTTCCTCTGTGCAAGTCCCAGGCAACGCGTTTTTGCGCTTATTTTCTCCTGCAACGGGGTCTGAGCCCCAGGTTCCTCCTCCGTGTGTTCCCAGGGGGGTCTGACGCTCAGCAGCAAGTTCCATTTCAGAATTACAGCTTCACTCCCTGTTATCATTCCTCTTAAGAATGTTTATTGCTTCTCCAGTAGTTCAAGGTCAGACACAGAAAATGACTCAAAAGTCTTTTGTTGTTCTGACAGCTGTAAAGTAATGGAAGTCCCCATCTGGCAGAGACGGACTTCCCAGAGAGCTGGCACTGGAGAGGAGAGGGAGGGAAGGATTTCTGAAGGCGAGGGCAGCGATGGCCGGGTTCCTTCCCTGGCCTCGCTCCATGGCATCTGCTCCCAGCACCATCTCCCATCTCCTGCACAGGAGCCCCGCTGGACTTGCCTGCTCACACAAGGGCTTGAGTGTAGGAGGGGGAAGCATTCACTGGAAAAAAAATAAAAAAAAGCAAACCCCCAAAACCAGGGCAGGGGAGATGAGAAGGTGCTTCTGGCCCCGGGTGCAGAGGGTCTGTCCGTGCAGCGCCGCCTTTGGCACCGGCTCCTCCGTCCCGGGGCACTGCTCCAGCCCTGGCAGTGGGCAGCCCCGCAGAGGCACACTTTCCAGCTTTGATTTCAACACAGCCCTTTCTTCCTGGGGCTGCTTTAATTGCCTGCAATTAGGGTCTCCGACGCTGCGAAAGTATGGAGAAACAAACCCCAGTCGGGCTGCGTAAGGACGGGAATTGAGTTCTTCTTTCCAAGGGAGCCGGTGCCGCAGGCTGGGGGAGAGGCAGTGCCAGGCGGTGGGCACAGCGCTGCTCTGGGCTGCTGCCTGGGGAAAAAAAGCACAGATTCCTGACATTTCTTGGTGCTTTATGCAAAGAGAGAAACACCTGTAGGAGCCCAGAAGAGCCATCCCCCTTCTTTCACTTAGGAGGGAAAAGGCAGGGACTTTACGTGCCAGCATCAAAACCTACTTTAGATGTAGCTTTGCCCAAAGGGAAGAACCCCAAAGGGTTCTACCTCAAATCTAAAGTAGATTTAAGCCCTGAGCCTCAGCAGAAGCACAAGCCACACAGCACAGGGCCTTTGCCAGCCCTGAAGGTGCAGTGGGTCACCCCAGCCCCTGCACAAGGTGACCGAGGGTTTGGCCGGCTGGGACCCCCTGCTGTCAGTGATCCCAGAGTGACTTCCCAACCCCACCACGGGTTCTAGAGGTCGCAGGGGACCAGGACAGGGGAAGAGTTTTCATCCTGAGCTCAGTCACTGCTGAAGTTTGGGATGTGGGCACTTAAAACCTGCCGCCCCCACCTCTTGCTCCCAACTGGGAGATGCTGGTGGTGAAGGCAGAAGCTCGCTCCCGAGCAGCCCTCAGCACTTAACCGTACTAATTAAATGTTTTCAAAAACCACAAGATTGACCTTCACTGCATGCCCACAGATTTTTCTCTCGTTTAACAAGCAGAGGGCTGACAGAGCCTCCTATTAAAGGAGAAGAAAGGCAATGCTCTGGAGACTGTTGTTTTTCAACCTGTTCCAAAGCGTTCTCTGCTTTTTAACTGTAAGAGATGGAAACCGTAATCCCCTGACAACCTACCAGGAGGAACCAGGCTGCAGACAGGGAGTGCTTGGCTCAAATAAAGCCCAAAGTCTGATAAAATAGTGAACATACTTAAAAACTGAAGTTTACCCAGAGTCGTCTGCAGTGAGCCCCTCAGCCATTATATAGACAGGTCCTTACACAAGCAGGGAGCCATTCGGTGTGGCAGAGAGTTGTCCTTTGGGAGATACCCTCTAGAAAAAAAAAAAAAAAAATAAAGGCAATTAACACAGAGTCTGACTTCCTTACCTTTCCCAAGGACACCAGTAATTTGCTCATTGCTAATGAAACTTGTAAGGTCTCTACGGAGAGCTTTGAATTCCTGCCAGGGAATCCGTTTTACAAATGCAGTGGAAGGAGCAGCTCCGGTGCGTGAGAGGACACGGGAAAGCAGAGCAGCATCCGAACGGAGGGGGCCAGAGCCCAAAATAGCCCCTGGCAGGTGGGGAGGGCGGCCCAGGCGCTGCGTTCAGGGGTGGTTAGCAGTAAGCTGCTGCTCTCTGGGGACAGGAGAGGCTGAATTCGCAGCAGACACCTTTTTGGCAGGAGAGGGACCCCTGGGCTCACACCTCGGTGGGGTGACAGCCCAGGGATGTGCCCTTGCTGGAAGCCCCCAGGGCTCAGCAGCCCGTCGAGCTGGCTTCCACCTTAGCACCACTCCACTCATTCATGTCATCAGGCAGCTTCCTTCAGAGCTCAGCATGTGATCAGGGTTTTTTTTATTTTATTTTTTCTTCCCTTCAAAAACATTTGGTACTTCCCCCGCAAGGAATCAGAAGCTTTATGTCTGATAAGAGGCTGGAAGAGCTTCCTGCAAGAGGAGAGCATTCCTCCTCCGGCTTTTCCTGCCCCGACCCAGAACAATGCCAGTGCTCCCAGTGCCACCCACCTTACCTTCTCAGGGGCTCATTTAGGGCCCATCCTGTGGGAGCATCTCCCCCGGCCAGCACCTCCTGCCACAGAAAGGGGAGAAGTGGGGGGCAGAGCTTTTTTTTCCTCCCAGGAGCTTGCTTTAAAAAGGCATCGCCACAGCTGAAAGGCGAGGAGCAATCTGGGGGATTGAATCAGAGCTGATGCCGAGCAGCTGCAGCCAAGCAGGGCCCTCCTTTGGACCGGTGGGGTCTCAGGGATTTTTTTCATTCCCCTGAAAAGAGGCACTAAATAGGATTATTTTAATTTTTTTTTTTTTTTTTCCATGCTCTGATCTTGAAACCACTTGTGCACGTGCTGGAGCAGAGGAGTCCTCGTGCGGGAGTCGGTGGGACCGTGCTGGGGGCTGAGCACACACGCAGCTGGGCACCAGGCTGGGGGGGGATTTTGACCCGGGTGCCGGGTGGGATGGACGTTACGGATCCGTGTGGGTGATCTCTGCTCCCCTGCTTCCTCTGGGTTTCTTTTTTTTTTCCCCGTTTCTGCTTATCTGTTCTCGGGAGGTAGAAGGTGGCACCGTTATTTGGGAGCGTGGCTGCACAGAGCTGAGGTGACAGTCCTGCCCCTCGCACGGGGACTTCTGGGGAGGCTTCGGCAGAAGGGCCCATAAAGGGGGTTCTGTGTTCACAGCTCCTGAGTTAGGAGGCTGGGTGGAGGGATGGGACCTGGCGGGTTTGATCCACGTGGACATACGTGGAGAGAAAAAAATCTGCCCAGTTGTGTCAGAGACGCTTTACTGAGGGGAAAAAAACGGACAAGACTTGCTGTCTTCTGCCACAGGACCATGCTGTCACGCAGCTCTTCAGCGTGTTTTCCAAACGGCAATAAAATGGCATGATAAAAACGGGGGAAAGACGTTCGGTCTTCACATACTGCTTGCTTGGCTTTACCGTGTGGCGTGGAAACACGTGTGTGCTCTGAGCAGGTGTCTGGAGGCAGAGCTGGAAGTTCATTGCTCTCTGACCTCTGGCTAAGATCTCTTTGAACTTGGAAGAGGATCCCTGGGAGCTGCATGGGCTCATGCAGACACTGAGCTCCCTCCTGCGTGCAGAGACATTGCTGAAGTGGTCACGGGACCGAGATGGCTATGGTGGTGGTTGGACCACTTGCTGGTGCTGCACTGGTGGTGGAGCAGCTCCAGGGCTCACCCAACTTTGCTGCCAGCGGGTTCTTGGGGTGGTAGCTGTCATTGTGGTTTTTCTCCGTGTGCCTCCTGTCCTGGTCTGGTGTTGGGGTAGTGCTCAAAGTCACAGTGATGGAGACCTCCATGGGTGCCGGGGCTCTGAGGGGACATGGGTTTGACTTTCCTGGGGTTGCCCTTGGCTTCTCGCTCCCAATAGGGTTGCTCCGTGTTTTTAAAGTAGGACCTACACGTTTGCTGGGAAGCATTGCCAGCAGAGGGAGCATGAGTGAGTTCCTCCCATCTCCGCTGCCCAGAACTGTCAAATACCATCTTTAATAATTTAGGCACAAAAATAAGCAAGTAAGCTCTTAAGTCAAGAAAAGACTAGCAAAGGAGAGCTGTCTAACGGGGTAGCACAAAGGCAGATTGGTCAAAGTCTTGACCCTGTTGAAAACTTCATCACAATATTTGGCTGAACCTTGATGGAAGTTCCCCATGACAAGATGTTCAGCAAGGACTCAGGTCCTCTGCTCCCATGCCAGCGCTGCGGGCGCCACGGTGTTCTTCTCCTGCAGGAAAGCTGTGGGTGAGATGCCACCAGGCTGCTCATCAGCTCCTGGGGTTGGCCCCGGCCGCGAGTGAAGGACGGAGCGTGAGCAACATTGTGCTGGGAGGAGAATTAGGCGTTGGTTTGAAATTCTTCCTGAGTGTTATTTGCACCACAGAAGAGGAAGGTGGCCCTAAAATTGTCTTCAGTTCAACACTTGGAGTTGAAACAAACCATTGCCAGCTGCCGAACAGAACAGCACAGCTTGGGGACCGAAATCATTCAGTCCAGAGGTGTCTTGTTGTGCACCTTTGGTGCTATTTATTAGATGTCTTCAGCCCCGAGGGGCACAGTGGGTGCTAGACCATGTGGAGTAACGTAGCCCTCCTGAGCATCAGGGACCTTCTGCAGAGGGTGAGGACACTGGCACATTCCTCTATTTACGTGGATATTCCCATCTGGCTGTAAAAGTTATCGATACTCCAGAATTCGCAAAATGACCGGATCAACGGGCAGTTTCCTCACTTGGAACCTAAACTGCCCATTTTGTCCTCAGGTGGCTTTACTTGTGAGCAGGACATGATAAACGTGATAAACCCGAGTTCTGCGTGCGGCGCGTCAGCAGAGGGAGATGGCTGATCGCCGCGTGGTTTGAGTGCCCACCATTTACAATGTGCTGAGCAAATTAAATCTCTGCTTGGTGAAATGAGACTCCTGTGGCTGCCTGGAGCAGCCGGCAACAGAAACAAAGCCGTAGCTCCGGCTGCCCCGTGGCATTGATTAGATTCTGTCCTGTCCTGCTGGCAGGGTGGTGGCAGCGGGACGAGCATCCCGCAGACACGCTGTGACCCTGCTCGGGGAGCAAAGCTGCAGGGAAACAGGGCTGCGTGGGGAGCTGGAGACAGTGACCCTGCAAACCCCAGTTTGCTGAGCTCCCCGGGGGAGACCTTCCTGGCCCATCACACCTCCTGACGTGGCCAAGTCCCGCTTTTCCCCTCTTGGAGCCTCCGGGCTCCTTTATGGCGGAACGAGCCTCAGCCCTCGCCCATGTAGCTTTACCAGTGGGTGCTGTGGGGCAGCATCTCGGGTACATCTTGGGTGAGCAGACACCACCAGTTGCGGAGGGACGTCCACCAGTGCCCGTGTGCCTGTGGGGGACGTCCATTCTGGTGGGGACTGCTGAGGAACGGGCTGAAACCTGCCGCCGGGTGCCCCTTCCCGCAGCTGCTCAGCCCTGTTCCTGCTCAGCCTCGGTGGGAGCGGGTGCTGCTGCTCAGCACGTGCTTGAAGGAAAGCACCCCCGAGGCAAAGAACCTTCGTGGTGGGAGCCACACGCCTGAATCGAGCTTTTGACCCCACAGCACAGCAGAGAGGAGCGAGCGGTGGGAATGTCCCCTTCGTTCTCCAAAGCCGTTCGCGTTTCCCCCGGGCTGGCAGCACGGCTGGGGGCTCCCGGCGGCCCTGGCTCGGGAAGCGGGTACCGGTGGTGCTGGGGACCCGTCGCCCCTGGGCAGCCGGGGCAGAGGGAGAAGCCCATCTGGTTTTTTTTTCAGGAGAAACGAAGCTCTGCTGCGGGGTCCTCGCTCCGCCAGCCGTGCCGCTGTGAAAGCCACCGTGCAGGGAGAAAGTCCCAGCCGCACCGAGTGCGTTTGGAAAACCCGAAAAGCAAAATTGAGACCGGAGGGAGACCTGGAGCAAAATGCCTGTCTAGAGGGGGAGGGTGACCCTCCCACTGCCTGCAGCCGGACCTGGGAAGGCTGGGGTCTGGGGCTCCGCGGGGAGAGGAGCTGGATGCTGCTCTGGTGTCGGTGAGCAGGGGGTGGGAAGTGCAGAAGTGTTTGCAGCTGGTGGGTTTTGGGCAAATCCTGCTCCCACGGTGGCGGAGGCAGACGGGGCACCTGCTTTTGTGCTGAAGGTGGGAGACTCGCTGCTGCCCGCGGGGTGTTCTTGAGGGGGGGGAACTGCCCGGAGCCCCGGGGCTGCCTGGGGTCACTCACTGCGGCGCTTTGAGGTGACATCTTGGTGGATAAGGGGAAGTAAAAAACCAAAAAAACACAAGTGGAAGAATTTTGAGCAACCTGGTGCAGTGGGAGGTGTCCCTGCCCAGCTCAGGGGGGTTGGAGCTGGATGATCTTTA
>JAOQGH010000003.1:35636523-35688743 GCA_025769975.1 Gallinago jamesoni | reverse complement strand
GAACCATTGCCTGTTCTCTGAACCACTGCCTGTTCTCTGAACCATTGCCTGTTCTCTGAACCACCGCCTGTTCTCTGAACCATTGCCTGTTCTCTGAACCACTGCCTGTTCTCTGTACCACTGCCTGTTCTCTGTACCACCGCCTGTTCTCTGTACCACTGCCTGTTCTCTGTACCACCGCCTGTTCTCTGTACCACTGCCTGTTCTCTGTACCACTGCCTGTTCTCTGTACCACCGCCTGTTCTCTGTACCACCGCCTGTTCTCTGTACCACTGCCTGTTCTCTGTACCACCGTCTGTTCTCTGAACCACTGCCTGTTCTCTGTACCATTGCCTGTTCTCTGTACCACTGCCTGTTCTCTGTACCACTGCCTGTTCTCTGAACCACCGCCTGTTTTCTGTACCACTGCCTGTTCTCTGTACCACCGTCTGTTCTCTGTACCACCGCCTGTTCTCTGAACCACCGCCTGTTCTCTGTACCACTGCCTGTTCTCTGAACCAGGCTGGCAGCCGGAGCTTGCAGGTCTAAATGAAGCGGTACTGAACAAAGGCACTTTATGTTTTGAACTCTGTGCCACGAGTCTACACCGCCAGCCTGGCCGGGCATTTATGTTAAATAAGGTCAACAAATATAGGGAAGCTGTGTTTTGCAAATTAAACCAAAACAAAATAACAACAACAACAACAACAACAACAGCAAAAAGCGCCTTTCTTTAATTCTGCCTCTTTCTTGTTTCTCAGGCAAGAAGAGAAACCCTGGGCTGAAAATTCCTAAAGAAGCATTTGAGCAACCACAGACGAGCTCCACGTAAGTCTGCAAACACTGAGGGAGAATGAAAAGAAAACCACGAGCCCCAGCTGCCTCCCAGCCCCTGCCAGAGCCTGCGCTGCCACGGCCGGGTCACGGCCACCCGGGGCTCCCGTGTGCGGGGCTGGGGAAGGGGCAGGGACACGAGGGACGGGGACAGGACACCCAGGTTAATGCCAGCACCGTTACGGGGGGGTGGCCCTTGTGTTCCTCTTGTCCCCCCAGGGACAAGCAGGGGGTCTCAGCCCATGGCCCTCTGTCCGTCACTGCCCCTGGTACATGTCTCGTGGCTTCGTGATGTGCCCAGGGAAAGGGACAAGCAGAACGGGCACCCGATTTTAACCCCTGTGGCACTTCTGCCACCCCGTTTGAGTGGCGTGCGTTTGGTCAAAGCATAAAAATGCATCCCCTTCCCTGCAGACTCGGCCTTGCAAAGGAAAACCCTGGGTTTTTAAGGCAATTTGTGCAACTCCAGCCGGCTTGGCTTTCTTTGCTTCCTTGAGGACTGGCTTTTATTAGGCTGTTAAGCTGTGCTGGGTGACTTGGGTAATCATTTACACTGCTGGGAGATCTTTATGTGCGTTTAATCCGTTTTTCATACAGGCTGGCTGGGATTTGGTGCTTGCCACCTGGCTTGCCTTTCACAATGGTCTCTCTGGGGTCCTGCACGGGGAGGTTGGGTGTGAGAAATGCCAACTCCAGCAGCTTCCTTCCTGACCCTTTCTTGGGGTGACTTTGTGGATCTTATCTATTGATTGCTGGCCTGGGGGTATGAGGGGAGGGTTGTATTTCCTCATTGAGGGGAAAATTGGTCTTTGTAAAGAACATTTCCCTTTTCTCTCCTGCAGGCCACCCAGAGATCTAGACTCCAAAGCCTGCATCTCTATTGGCGAGGAGGTGAGTTCTGGTGAGAAGACCTCTGGGGACAGGCAACCATCCTGGGTTGTGGTGTTGGCAACTTGTCCAGGAGGGCTGCTCCTGGGATTGATTAACTTCAGCCCTCCCCAGGAAGGGCAGATTAATGGAAAATAGCTATTGAAAAAAAAATGTAGCCCATTTTACTTGAAGTGGAAGGCAGTTGCTGGATGAGTAAGAGCTAAGAAGAGCCAGCCTGGGAGCTTGTGTGAGCCTCGACAGCCACCTCCACCTCCAGCCACAGACAGACAGTAGCATCTGGTGTTTGTGCTTCTCCAGCAGGGCTGGCTGTGTGGGACCGATGGCCCCATGGCCAGCTGCAGTGTCACCTACTGGCTGTCACCACTCTGATGAACGTGTCCCAAACGCTCACTCTTTGCATCCCATCACACCTCGGTCCCCTTTGTGTTTTCCACCTTGGAAATTCCTTCCTTGCCTCAATAATGTGGAGCTGATCCCCCAGAAATAAGGATTATAAAACAAGGGGATTGCTAGCAGCAGATTTTACTCTCCTTTGCAGCTCCTTAGCTGATTTAAAGCCTTCATCTAAAGTATTTCCCTTCACTAATACTGAAGGCCATCTCATCTGGAGTCTAACTCAGGGTAGATCCTCCTGTCCTGGGAGCAAATCCTTCTGACAGCATGGAAACCAGTCCACCTGATGTTCTAAAAAACATAGCAGGGAAAAACAAAACCAAGGACAGCTATTTTGATAGGAGAAAATGGCCCAGCAGCATTCATAAAAACACTTTAAAGCTGGGTATTAAATTTATTAGGTGCAAAAGATAGGTCTTGGTGTCAGCGAGTTAATTTATGAAGTGAAATGCTAATCCAATAGTGTTTTATAATGTCTATCTTTGGATGCTTTTCTTTCATTTTGTATTTTGTATTTTCCCTGGTATGAAGCGGGGGCTGGAAGGTGGAAAGAGTCTGGGATGCCTTTGGAGTGAAACGGTGCAGCACCACGGCAGGGAAAACGCCTGCTGCTGGAGCAAGCGCCCGCTCCAGGAAAATAATTTCTCCCCTGCTGTCCCAGGGGCGAGAAAAAGCTCAAACGCTCCAAAAAGGCTCCATGCATGGAGACAGAGAACTCATGTTGGATGGTGCAAAGAGAAATGCACTTGCAGAACCCAGAGCTCAGTGGTTTTGGCGCTGGAGATGGGTGGCTGTCTCAGAGGGTCTCCATGGCTTGCATTTCCCATGGATCTGTTACCTGTTTGTCCAGCCGAGTTCCTTTAGGACCTGCTCCCTCTTCCACCAACCTTTCTACGCTCCCCCCCATCCCTGGGGAAAGCCACTTGCCCTCCTCTCCCTTTTAACTTCCCCGCTACATTTAAGAGCGGCCTTGAGAGAGTCCAAGTGCTTTTCTGGAGAGGGTCCTGTTGAACAGTCGGAGCAGTGTCAGTCGGATGCTTAAATCTCTGCCCTTGAACACAAAACTGTTAGTCAGGGCTCCTTTTGCAGGCGGCGTAGCTGGGAGGGAGTGGTGGGGCACACAGTAGGGCAGTGTATGGGCCCTGCGTGCCACGGCATCCCCAGCCAGCACTTTTCAGGCTGCAGGTTTTTCTTTTTTTTTCCTTTTTTCTGCTGTGCCGGCAAAAAGCGGTGTGGGATTATGCGCCGTGAATCAGTTCATTATAACCCGCTGCTTTCTGGAGGATGATTGACTGATGTGGTTGTGCGTTCAGCAAACAGAATGGCTGGTTTTAGTAGCGAAGGCGTATTTTAAACATCCAAAAATAATAATAAGCAAAAAATAGAGCCTGCTGCACAATATCACGGCAGAAGGGAGAAGGGCAGGTTAGAATGCAGGGCTCCAAACAAAGTCATCCTTTGTGTGAGGCCAGGAGAAAGAGATCTCAAATGCTAGACAAAATAAATCCTCCATAGTTTGAAAACGGGGCGCACTCAACTGGTATTTGACCCATCCACGGATCTGGAGAAATGAGCTTTTACAGGCCTTAAAAAACCCTGGAGATACTTCCATGATTGTTTGTGGGAGGAGGAGGATGGAAGGGGAAAATGAAAAAAAAAAGACTGAAGGTGATTCCTACAGGAGAAGCTGCTGCGGCATTTTCCATCCCAGCCCTGAGAGGATGGAGAAGCTGAAAGTGCCGGTGGTGAAAGGTGGTTGGGAGGGACACGCGGGTGTGGGTGGCCCAGGGGACAGCATCCCGCCGAAGGAGCAGTCCTTCCTGCGCCCGGGATGCTCATCAGGATGCTCATCAGGATGCTCTCTGCTCCTGCCGTGATGAGGCACGTTGTTTTCAGAACTCTGCTAATTACTGCGCAGGAGTTAATCCTCCTGACAGCCCCTGAGGACTGTGATAGTTTTGCTAGATTATTTTTTTCCAGCTTTTTCTGCCACAGCAGGGAGGGGGATGCACGGAGGTGAATTTACGTGCCAAGCGGGGCTCGGTTCCAGGGGCGCTTGGCTCCTTGCAGAGCACGTGCGTGCGGCCCTCGCCCTGATGGTTCTTCTCCCCCGCAGAACTTTGAGGTGAAAGCCGATGACCTGGAGCCCATCTCCGAGCTGGGACGAGGTGCGTACGGGGTGGTGGAGAAGATGCGGCACATGCCTAGCGGGCAGATCATGGCAGTGAAGGTAGAGTGAGCCTCCCGAGGTGCTTTCTGTCTGTGTCGTCGTGCGGGGACACCCTCTGCGCTCTCCCTCGGGCACATTTCTCATCTCGCTTGCTCTGACGCGTGCCTTTCCTGGGACCCGCTCCTTTCCTTACGGAATCCTCTTTCTATACATGGGCAAAAAAGTGCCGAGGTAGATTTGGGCCATTTAACCATGAAAAGGGGTTTGTTTTAAAAGTATGATACTCGATGTGTTTCCAGCATCGTGGCGCACACAAACATATTGTTCATCTGTGTCTGCAATATTCCTGTTTTTGCTAGGATTTTACGAGCTATTTGCCGTCATTTTTTAAATACCTGTATTTTTTTCTAATGTACATATACACTTGGACTCAGGGCCCTGCACACTAATTGTAATTGCAAAGAAGAGTGTACTGTAAATTTAATTGCGTAAGATAATTTTCTTCAGCAGGGACTTTTTTAGTCTCTTTGGAACAGGATATTTTTGTTGGGATTTTCACCTTGCCTGCTACACTGGGGTCTCGATTCATCTCAGGCTTGTAGGTGCTATTATGAAAAGTTTTCATAACAACACTTTAGATGTGTAAGCTTGCAGCTTGGGGAAATAGTCATGGGAAAAGTTGTATTTTGGGAAGGACCAATTTTTGCTTGGCTGAATTTTAGCTCAAGTTTCCTTTCAGAGTAAGAAAAAATAAAAAGAAGATGCAGAGCTGGAAGCTGTGAGCAAACTGAAGGACAATTCTTAGCTCCTCAGTTGTGGATAGACTTTGCTGGGGATGCTGGCAGGTTTCTCAGGGCTTCTGTGCTCTGCATTTGCTCTTCTTGTTTGTGCTGGTGTTCAGCAAACTGCTGAAGACCTCTCTGAGAATGATGGAGGATCTGCAGGGGGTTCTAACAGGAACATTCAGGCTATTACTTGCATCTGCGATGCTGAACAGTTTAATTCTATCACATTACTGAGCTCGAGTGGCTTTGGCAAAGGAGCCTGGAATATATGTGTGACTCATGTTGGACTGTGCCGTGCCCTGTTGTGGTGGTTCCCAGCTGAGGGTCTTGAGGTATTTCACAGAAATGACATCTCTTCCCTTGGAGACTGGGAGATGTCCATTTTACAAAGCCATGGGGAGCTCATGGCTCCCTGGCCAAAGTCTGCTGATGTAAATAGATGTCACTGCAGCTCCAAAAGTCATGGGATTCTACCAGCCTAGAATTTGATTTCCTGCTCCTTTCCCCTCTCCCAAGCCACAGTGACTTTTGGCTGTCTAAAAGGAGTTGTGTTTGCAGAGAAAAGCAAAATCACCTGCAGTTTGGGTTGAGGTGAGAAGATCCCTTCACCCCGCACTGCCTTCTGTGGCACCAGGGTGCTCCTGCCATGGGTGCTGTGCTTGTGATGTGCCTGTGACAGAGATAGGATGAAAGGGTAACACAAAGAGGTGTGATAAAAGGGTAAAGGCCCTGTGGCCAGCACAGGTACAGCTGTGGTGAGTCCTCTGCAGCAGCAGCTGGTATGGAGGTGCTGACAGCCAATGCTAAAATGCTTTGTCTTCCAGCGGATCCGAGCCACAGTGAACAGTCAGGAGCAGAAGAGGTTATTGATGGATCTGGATATCTCCATGAGGACAGTAGATTGCCCCTTCACTGTCACCTTTTATGGGGCACTTTTCCGAGAGGTATGGCATCCTGGAGATCAGCTGCAGTGTCCCCCTGGGAGACTGGTTCCTCGCCCAGGCTCTGAATTCTCATGCCTAGACTCCCTCCAAGAGCCAGGGGTTTAATCTCCATCTAGACATGGAGACTTGGTGCGATACGGATTTGTTCAATCCCAGCCTAAGGATCTGTCACGTACAGTTTTTTCTTGGTGAGTGAGGAGAGATGCGGTCCTACGCGAGGAGGAACCAAGGGCAGCCAAGCCCCAGTGCCAGGAATGTTTGAGGCCCCTGGGCTGAGGCGTTGGGGCTTGGTGGTGCATTTGAGTGATGGGGACAACCAACTCACAGCCTGATCCCTTAGTGTTAATATTGTCCTGACTTGCAATGAGAAAGCCACATGGAGGAAAAATGTGGAAAGTTCTGACGAGCAAGATTTGTTGAAGAGTTTTAAGCGTTGCTCTGCAGAGCTGAACTTTTCCTGGCTGAGCATTTGCGGTGACCTGAGCACGTAGGGAACCTCAGCCCCGATAACATTCAGGACTCCTAAATCACTGGGACTCTGCTTTGGGAAAAGACAGCAGAAAATACACCCTAAATGGTAGTGGACAGCACTTCATTCCAGCTGGGGAGGAGGGAAAGAGAAGGCCCGGTACAGCTTTGTTGGATGATTTTTAAAAGACAGGGAAGAGGCAAACAGGCCAGCAAAAGGCAAGTGCCAAAGACCTTTGTGCGTGAAAGGAAAGGATGCTTCGTTCCAGTGGGCAGATATTTGCTTTCTTTGTCCTCCAGGGAGATGTCTGGATTTGTATGGAGCTGATGGATACCTCACTGGACAAGTTCTACAAACACGTCATTGACAAAGGCCTGACGATTCCTGAGGATATCTTAGGAAAAATAGCTGTCTCTGTGAGTATTAGCAGGGCGAGGAGGGACAGGAAAGGGTGTTTCTCTTCTAAACCAAGCCCTCCAGCAACTTTGCTTTCCCATGAGTGTCCTGGTGCCCCTGAGAGATCCCTGGGTGCCCGCTGTCACCTCGGAATGCTGTGAGGGTGCAGGACTTGTGGGAGACGTAGTTCCTGGTCTCCTGGTGGAGAGGAGGCCCAAGGAGGTCTCCAAGAAGGTCTGGTGAGGATGGGGCTGGTGGAGATAGCATTTCCAGGTAGCATACCAGGTAGCATTTCCTTCTCGCCACGGTGTTGCCAGCTGTAATTCACTCTAGATTTATCGTTTCAGATTGTAAAAGCACTGGAACATCTACACAGTAAGCTCTCCGTGATCCACAGAGGTGAGTGCCAGGCACACAGCCACGACCATGCCGGTGTCCGTCTGCCCTGTGCCATGTGCTCTCAGCCTTGGGAGGGCTGGCCTTGCGGCCAGGCACAGGGCTCCCAAAATACCTGAGATAAAACGGGTCTTTGACAGCAAAAAGTATTCCCCAGCACCTCATGACTAGCAAAGCCCAGTCAGAGGAAATGTCTGCTGGTCCCAGCGTTTCCCCAAGGGGCAGGAGAAGGGAGCTCCAGCCTGATGGTGCTGGCGAAGAAAGGGCTGTTTCCCCCTGGGTTGCATTTCCCTAATGCACAGCCTAAGTCAATGTTCTGCTTCGACACCTCTGCAAAATTCAAACAGACTTTTCCTACTGACCCTGGTGGGCTTTGGATCAGGCTCTGGGGAGGCTTCTCCCCTAGCTTGGCGGCTCCACATTGATGTGGAGTGAGAGGTGTCTCCATGCCAGCGCGATGCCTCACGCAGTGATCTAACCATCCCCTTCTGCGAGCTACCCAGAGCTCTGGTGGGGCAGGGTAGTGTTATGTCTAAAATAGCCTTGAGCAAAGTCATAAATACCCTCCTTAAACTCTTCTGACATTTTCCCCTCTGGAGCATCTCAATGTTGCCATGAACATGCTTAGGAAGAAACAAATTTGCAGTGTTGCTGCTTGACGCCCTTATTTTTCAAGGATCATTTTCAATTTTGTGGTGAGGAGGAAAAAGCCCTCTCTGGAGTGTGTGAGTGCTGGGGAAAGGAGCATCTGAAGCGAGCGGGGCTCAGCTCTAGCAGGCAGTCACATTTTGTACATTCTGCTTGTGGCTGGGGGTTGAGTTTCTGCCTTCTGTATCATTGACAGTAGGTGGAAAATGCTGCTCGGCTTCTGGGTTTCTGTTTACTTGTTTGATTTCCACTGAAAATTGTCTCATTTCAGCATAGTAACAGATGGGTGAGGATCCGAGATACCTGAAGCTTTTGATTGCAAAGTGCTGATTAGAGACCAGATGTTAAGGCATTGTAAACCACCCAACCCTAATAAGCAGGACTCAAAAGCAGCTTCTGGCCTCCTTCGGATGGTGTTTCAGCTCTCCTATTTAATAGGTTATCACGTGTAGACAGAGGACCTTCTTGCAGAAGAGACCTCTTATTTCTGGCTGGCAACAGGGAAGGGGTTGCTGCATTTTGAGGATCAGTGCTGGGACAAGAGAGAAGGGGGGTAGCCTGCGCTACCTGTACTGTGTTGAGGTTCCACCTGGGGTCACCTCCATGCTCTTGTGGCTATCACTTACTCGCTCCTTTCTGTGCCTTAATTTCCCTTTCTGATGGTGATTATCGCTGCCTTCATGAGCGTGATGCAAGTGTGACTGCTCCAAGAATTAGAAGGCCGTGATGGGAAGCAGATAAATCTGGCAGTAATAAATAGATGAGACACTGGCCTGATTTCCATAAGGTGTGGAGCACCCACACACCTGCTGCTGTTTGTGTTGCCTTCAAGCTTGGTGTCCTTAAAATTAGAGGGCAATTCTGAAATCTTGATCCTTGTCTCAGTTTACGGCTCCCTCCTTCCCCTGCAACCCCTGCTCCTCTTCACCCTTGTTCACCCCTCATCCTTTCCCCATGGGTTTTCCGTTTTGCTGGCATGAGACCAGCTTCAACTGGGGACTTCCCAGAGCTCCAGCCCTTTGCAGACATCCTCTGGAGGTGTCTCCAGCCCTGCTGTTCCCTTGGGAGAGCTCTGATGTTCGTGGCCATCCCCTGCTCGATGGGATGCGATGGCTACATGCAGGGTTACCTCCCTCACCCCCCTCCAAGTCAGGGAGAGGAGTGTGGAAGTGAAGGGACTCTTGTGGGAGCTATGACAGGTCCATGAGAGGCCACCTGAGCTTGTGTAGCTGCAGCCAGCGGGGTTTCTGGCGTGCACAGTGAGGGGTCTGCATGGGCAGCTCTGGTGCCCTCTGCTGATAGAAACCTCTTTGGCTTCTTTTTTTTTTTTTTTTTTGGCTTGGCACAGCCACCTGCTCATGACAGTGACTGTGGTATGTGTTCCTTCTTGCAGATGTAAAGCCCTCTAACGTGTTGATCAATACGCAGGGGCAGGTGAAAATGTGCGATTTTGGAATTAGCGGTTACCTCGTTGACTCGGTTGCTAAAACCATGGATGCAGGATGCAAACCCTACATGGCTGTAAGTTGAGCCGGGAAGAAGCTGTGTGTGAAAGCTGCTGCAGGACAGCCAGAGGAACATGAGCCTGGGCATGGGGTCATCCCAGAGGGGGATGGATCAGCCTCCGGCATGTGTCCTGGGGACTCATTTTGGAAGACGGATCCAAAGTTACTTGTAAAGGGGCAGAGAGGGGAGACGGATCTTGTGGGTCAGATCAGATCTCCTGGGCACAGCTTCCTGCTGCCTTATCACCTCCCTGTGACCTTGGGGGAGGCTCTGCAATTGCTCCGTCTTGCATTTTTGCTGTTTGCCCTGTGGGGACAATAGTACTTTCAATCTAGGAGGAAAAACAGTCTGCAGGGAATAAGTCCTTCAGACTCCTGTTCAGGTTTCGCTCTCTGTGGAGCACTTGAACAGGGTCCTGGAGAACTGGGGCTTGTCACCCTCTATGTGCCAGATGTGCTGGGTCAGTTCCACCACCACAGTCCCTACCATCTGCTTCTGGTGACCTTCACTGCTTGCCTTCACTGGCAAGGGTGTGGGACCAGATCTGGCCCCATGACAACCAAGGGCACAAGCTGGTGGCATGGGCTAAGTGGTCCTGGCCTGCCACCATGAAAGACCCCACTGTGGTTGGTGAGTCCTGGGTGCGGACATCGCATTGGGGCCATCTCTGTTCCTCAACCACCTTTTGTCTCTGTTCACAGCCAGAAAGAATTAACCCGGAGCTGAACCAGAAGGGGTACAGCGTCAAATCTGATATCTGGAGCCTGGGGATCACAATGGTAGGGTAACCTGGGGGCTCACAGTGATGGCGGGAGGCTTGAGGGTTGCTTGTGGGTTCATTGTCCTCCCCATAGCCCCCCTGCCACTGGAGGCACCGGCTCCCTTAGAAGGTGGCAGGGTGGGAGTGGGAATACAGGTGTGGGAGTAGCGGGGAGCACGCTGCAGGGTTGAAGGAAAGGAGGATGGAGCTATTTTGTCAGCTCCTTGCTGTCCTTGGAGGCGTTGGTGGGGTGCCACCCTGGTGGGGACCACCCCACTGCGGTGGCCGTGGGCCACCGGGAGATGGCAGCATGGGCTAAGGCGAGGGCGTCTGGCGCCGCACGTCTGGCGCCTTGGAGCAGGTTGGATTTCAAGCACAAAAAAAAATAAATAAATGCTCCCAGCACTCAGCAATTAGCAAAGTTCCCCTCAGAAGAGGAGGGATGGGTGGTGTCTCCCACGCAGCGTTCAGGGGGAACCCATCTGCTCCCGGAGCTGTTTTATAGAGCAGTTACCCTTTGCAACGTGGGGTTGTTTTTTAACTTCTAACTTCCCCAATCACCGACACGAGGGTATGGAGCATTGGATACGGAGACGGCTGGGTCTCCTCAGGCCTGTCCCTTTTGCTGGGGGAGGTTAAGCAAGACATTGGGGCCAGGAAATGCCACTTATTTGTGTGGGACCTCAAAAACCAGATCCCTGGGTGGGCAGGGAGGAATCTGACATCTGTGGGGCCGGAGGGTGAGCCCTGGGGTGTCTGCCCCCCATGCCTGAGGTGCGGGCTCTGTCTCCCCAGATCGAGCTGGCCATCCTGCGCTTTCCCTACGACTCCTGGGGGACGCCCTTCCAGCAGCTCAAGCAGGTGGTGGAGGAGCCGTCGCCGCAGCTCCCGGCAGAGAAGTTCTCAGCAGAGTTCGTCGATTTTACCTCGCAATGGTAAAATACCCCCTTGGCCGTGCTCCCCCCGGTCCCCCTCACCCCGCCATGCTGCGGGCAGGCTGAGGAGGGCAGGCCACCAGCCGCCTGCTGCGTCCCCATCCCCACAGGTGCAGGGCTACAACCCAAATTCTCAGGGGTACAACCCAAATTTTTGGACACAGCCGTCCCTTTTTGGGCCTTTATGGCCTCACTGGGCTGTGAGAGCCGGGCTGGGGCCTGGCGCTGTGCAGGCGAGGCACACCCTTTGTCAGAGCAGCGGTGATGGCGGTTGTGGGGAGTCTTCTTCCCCACCTGGAGTGGCGAGAAACAGGCTTGGTCACTTTGCAGGGGACACTCAGGGGGAAGGGATTGAGGAGGCTTCCTCCATCCCCACATCAACAGCACAGGGTGTCTGCGGCTGGGCCGGCATCGCGGGCAGGTGCGGGCAGGCCAGCCCTCCAACGTCCCCTCATGGCTGCCTCCCCCTGCCTCCCGCTCCCCGAGGGGCACAGCTCTGAGGGCAGGAGGGTGCAGAGTTCACCCCGCCATGGCCCCCCTGGGCGGCCATCCCGCTTTACCAGGGCTCTCCAGCTGCTGGGACTCGGAGCTGGAAGCAGCGGGAGAGTTTGGCTGTGGCGTAGGAAAAGGGTTGGAGCAGATGCGTGCTGTCTGGAGGCTGCGGGGGCTGCATGAAAGCCCAGGCTCTCCCCGCGCCTGAGGAGACTGCAGCTGCCCTCGGCGTACGGTTCAAAGAGAGCTGGCGGCCTCCCCGTGGCTCCTGACTGCTGCTCCCTCCAGCTTCCCTGGAAACCGCCTGGGAGGCGTTTTTTTTTTTTTCATTATTTTCCAGGCGCTTCAGTGCCATCCGCCGCTTGCCAACTTGGCAGGTGGCTGGTGGGTTTGCCTGGTGGCCAAGAAAGGACGGCAGATCGACAAATAGAGAAATGTGAGACTGTTCCCGAGCTGCCAGCGTCGGGGCCTGGAGCCCGGCCGGCTCTGTTGTGACCCAGGAAGGGGATTATCAGCCACTCCTGCCCGGGGACTTTAAGTACCGACATTCAGATTCTTCGCAGTCTTGTTCAAACATGTTTTCGAGGTCTGTGTGATTCAGCCGCACGCCTCTCCGCCGACCCGCGCTGGGGAATACCTGCCCGTGCCCACACTGCTCTGTGTCTGTCAGAGGTGGGAGCTGCCTTGGAAAAACCCTCTCACGACATGCCTACCGTTTTAGCAAGGCCCACGCTGAGATTTTGGGCCGGCTGCCTTTCTCCCATGCTGCTGGCTTGCTCCTTGTTTTTGCAAAGTTGCCTGCTCGTGCCAGGCAGGCTGTTGTTCCCCACTGAATATTTTGCTTTTGCGAGCACGGTGTCTTGCAGCTGTAGCTGTGGGCTGATCTGGGAGTAAGATATCCACAGCCGTTCGTAATGGTTGCAGTGAGAAGAATGACCCCACTGAGCAGCGCTCATGTTTTTAAAACTCATGCTTTTTGAAGCATGTGGCGGTTTCTCTCTTTGCAAATCCTGTCCACCAGGATCACTGAAGATTCTTCAACGCCGGTGGAGTGGCATGGACTTGGGAAAGCGAGCTTTGGCTGCAGATTGCACTAGTTTTGTGTTGTTGGAGTCTGAGAATTTCTTCTGACACCGAACCAGGTCACATCAGCTCAGTGTGTTGAGAATGGCCTGGCTTAGGCCTGTCTCAAATGCAGGAGGTCGCAGAGTGAATCACACCATCTGCTGCCTGGGGCAGCCAAATCTGATTACCTGTAGCCACTGCAGGCAAGTTCCTGGGATGTCTGAGTCAGGATCAGATCCAAGTATGACTCTTCATTCCTGAAGATTTGCATTGATCTCGTTAACTTGTCACCAGATTTCCTGGTATTAGTAACCTGGGAACAAAGTTTTTGTTTGTAGAGAGTCTACGTTAGGAGGATTATACCCAAATCCTGCTTCTGGACACACCTAACCTTCAGATTCACCTTAGCATCTCAGCTTGGGCTGCTTTTGAGCTCAGAGGATGTGACACATCCCGTACCTTCAGTTCGGCAATATTGGCACGTATCGTTACTAGGTTCCTCTCTGTTCATTCACAACACAACACTAAACATGAGCCCGCTACACACAGCAAGCAGGAAATATCTATTCAGTGTGTGTCCTCTGCTTCCTCTGGGCTCCGGCAAATCCCAGCAGAGGAGCGACTTATCATCGCCGAGGTTCTCACTTTTGTTTTGCTCAGTGTGACACCTTTTCCCCACCACCGACGTGTACGTGTGTGAAGATCTTTTCAAGTTGCTCCAAGTGTCTTTCCCCTAAATACACTGTCAGGAAGTGAGTAGAGATTACGTCCTGTCTTTTAAAAGCTATTTTCTGCTGGAGGGAAACCAAAATAACTTCCAGCTACAACCCTCCAGAGCCATCTGTTGTAGGAGAGGAGAAAAAAAGGATGTCCCATGTAACCATCCCCGCTGATAACAGCACGGTGATAAACAAATAGTTGTACACGTGCTTCAGAACCACTCGGTCACCGCTCCCAATCAGAGGTTGGAGGCTGATTCCATTCCCTTGGTCACTAGCCTACTTGGTAGTGCCCCAAAAACCAGTTGTACCTGGCCCCCAGCAACAGGCAGGGCGTTGACTGGTATATATGGGGTCTCCAGATCTCTTGTTTGACTGTGACCGGGCTCACTGGGCTCGTGTGTACCCAGCACTGTGTACCATCCGTGGCCCATCTGCAGCCTCAAGGCCCTAGCTATTAATTTAACATACAGATGAGTTGTTGAATTTACTCTACAGGGACTAGGAACCTTGCTTTTGTCACGGTATAATTTTATAGCCTTGCTTAATTGCATAAAGAATGTAACTTTTAATATTTTTCTTCTTTTTTTCCATTAAAGCTTGAAGAAGAATTCCAAAGAACGGCCAACATACCCGGAGCTTATGGTGAGTGTGCCTGCATTAAGCAGTGTATTGGCTTAATCATGGCTCTTCAGGGTTTTGGAGGAGTGACTGCAAATCAGAGATGCTCTTTGAAATGCCCTTCAAGTGCTATTCCAGTCAGGTCAAGGAGAAAAACATGTAAAAGCAGTTAACAAATTTGCTAAGGGAGAAGAGTGAGGATGAAACCCCCTTCTTGGGTTTGTGTGATGGCTTCAGACACCTACGTGAAATGCATGCTCCATGGATGCTCCATGGGGGCTGGAGGAGCTGAGGGGCCTGCAAGGCTTTACGGTTGTGGTGCCTTGGAGAGGAGACTCTGTGGGCAGAGTAATTTCTGGACGTTAGGGGCAGAGGCGAGTTTGTGAGTAATAATTCCGGTTATTGAATTTCATCTGCTGCTTAGAGACTGTTTGCAGTGAGCACGTCTAGGACAGAAGAATAACTAAGGAAGAAGATGCTGATAAAGGCTTACAAGGAGGGAAGAGCAGGGCAGTGTGGGGCTCTGAGGGCAGATGCACTTAACGGGTGATGAACTCCCAGCAGAGCAGACGCTGGTGATACTCAGCCAGAACTCTGGGCTGGAGCTGGCAAGAACAGGGTGAGATTTTTCTGCTAGGGCTCCACAGCTTCGTGGCCTCTCTCTCTTCTGACTTTCTGATGTTGGCCCTGGTGCTCCTAATGGTCAGCAAAAAGCAGGCGAGCTTAGGAAGTCAGTGTTTCACTCCCATAAGCACCTAGTCCCTTTGTCCCTCTCACCTGATCACAGCTTGCTAAAGGCAGGAAGGTGCCTCACTTTGTCATTTCTGAAGACGCTGACCTAAATGCTTGCCTGCCCCTACATTCCCACCCCTGTCGGTGCCACTAGCAAGATCTTCTGGGTTAAGGGTGGGAACTGCTGGAGAATTTCCTCAGGTGTCGGTGTCTCCTGCCCCATAACTTGTAGGAGATAATGCATCATGCCATCCAGGGGGTCAGCTTCATTGCTACCTCAGGCTGCCTGCTCCGAAGTGTTAGGACCCCTGTGGTGTGAAGGTGCCAGGATTTTCAGGTGCTTTCTGACTGCAAGACGTGCTGGAAATCCATGGATCTTTTGAACCTGAGTTGTTAGCAATGAATAATTCCTGTGGCAGGTTTTGCTAGGACCTGTAATGCAATTAGACTATATATAGATCTGATTTACACACAGTTTGCCCAAATACTGGTTTCAAACAAAGGAAGGTCCGAGGTTTATGGCTTTCCCCCCCCCTCCCTTTTTTTTTATTATTGAGTAAATACATATATATTTAAAGCAAATTTCTAAAGTTTGCCAAATGGCCTTTTATCAAAAAGGTTCACCGGAGCAGCTCCGTCTGTTGCAGCATTAATACCCATTGGCAAGCGAGTGCATTTCTATTGAATTAGGTTCTTGGATCACCTCTGCGGAGTATCTCAATGCTGTGGTATTTTATGGCTGACATGAATGTTGTGAGGTCCTGTGGTTGAGGGTTGCTGTTTTGTTGGGTTTTTTTTTCTCCCTCCTCTCTCTCTCATGGCATTAAGTTGCGGTACTGGATTGGACTTGTCATTTCAACCAAGACTGCTCCCTTGCTTTCCTGTGGAATTGAGGTTTCTCATGGAAAATATGACTCTGTGCTATCTTGAGCATCAGGAAAACTGATACGGATGCTTAATTTCATTTTAAAACCCACCTCCCCAGGTGAAGTGGAGCAGGAAACTACTGCAGGACTGGTGGTCTGCACATTGCATGGAGCACATCCCGCCTGGCACGGGGCGCTTTGTGCTATAACCAGACTCAGTCATTGCAAAGGGGCTGGGTTCGGTGATAGACAGGGCTGGAGGCCACCCTTGCCACCATGTCACGCTTGCGGGTGCTTCCAGGCAGTGGTAGCTCTGCTTTGGGTGTGATTTAGCTGGGACGTGAAAGCAGCGGCGTCACACTGGGATAATAACTCCGCAGGTCATTTGGGCCATCTCACCGAGAGTTATTCAGGACACTTCGATTCCCGTGACAGTCTGACCAAGGTAGACCTTAAGTTATGTCTGGATCCGTGCCTCAACCCATTTCAGCTCTGGTTCCCACATAATTGTGCTTCCTCTTCCTTGCTAGTGTGACTTTGGGTCGCTTCCCGGCTGCTCAGAGCTGCCTCTTTATATTCACTGGATAACTTTCTGCTCAAGCCCACCTTGGAAAGTCTTTTTTTTGCTTTTCTTCTCCCTCGGCCACTGCCGTAGAAGGTCATTGAAACAGACAGTGCTCAGGGACTGAAGTGAGGGGCAGCTTTGAAAAACCCTGGAAACCCCAAATTCTCTTTAAAAATCTGGCTTAAAATGAGAGGGTTGGGAATAAAACCAAACTCCTCCTGCATATGGGAAGCACAAGAGCATTTAGCACAGAGTGGAGGTGACCTGTGAGCCCCGCAGGACCCCAGCTGCCTTTTGGTCCTCTCTGACACACTCCATGCAAATAAATACAATTAGCTGCCAGGACTGCGGGTGTCAAACCGTGTTTGGTGATTTCAGGTGGAAGTTGGCTGATCTCAGCTGATGTTTTGGATCCCCCGGTAGCAAACTGAGTCACCGGTTCTAGCAGAGAGGGGCTTTACTCTTGCTGTCAGGGGGCTTTTGGTTGTGGTTTTTTTCTGCTTGCAATTATTTTTCCGTTTGTGCTGAAATGTAGGCAAGATTTTCTGGCAGGATGTCTTCCCATGTTGGTCACGATTAAGTAGTTAAACATACAGCTGCGGATGGCTTTCCAGCCGGGATGGCTTTCCTCTTTGCGGTGGTTAGGGGTAAAGTAGCCATCTCCTGCTGGGACTGGGAGCAATTGCAGGGAAGAAATGAGACTCAGAAGTCACCAGAGGGTAAATACACAGATAAAGCAGGAAGCTGAGGGAAAACGCACCGCAGTCAGCCTTCCTGCAAGGCTTTCCTTGCTGCCCTTGGAGCGGTGGGGTGGGCAACCACCGTCTCAGGAGGAGCACGTCTCCTCCCGGGGCACCGCAGAGCTGCGAGCCAGCGTGTGCCGAAGGGCACGGCGTGCTGGAGACGGAGACGGTGTGTTTGAATACTTCCCCTTGCTTCGAGAGCAGCCCAGCTCAGCCCTCCCAGCCAGGGCAGGCTCTAGAGGGAATCCAAGAGGCAGCACAAACCTGCAGCCTTCGGGCAGTGGCCCCTCGGGCTCAGCTGCAGAACATGGAGAGCCCAGTGTTATAATACAAGCAACAAAATCTTTCTCACTGTCTAGAAGATTGTCTGAAAAGGTTTTCAGTTTGGTCCTCAGCGTCGTGAATAATAAATTTTTCTACTTGTTCTCTCTTTTCTCTCCCAGCAACATCCTTTCTTCACCCTGCACGAATCCAAAGAGACAGACGTCGCCTCTTTTGTCAAACTCATCCTGGGAGACTGAGAACTGGACTTGTAAATGAATTGCCCTTCTGTGGACTGGTGGGTGCCGGGGAGGGGCGCGTGGCAGGACTTGTCATGAAAGCACCAACAGAAAGTCGCCGTGTTTTGTTTTGTTTTGTTTTTATTCTGAGAAACCCCCGCCTCGCCGAAGTTTTTCAAAGGGTTCTTTGGTATCCATAGTGACATAGAACGAGCTGGTTAGTGAAATGAATTTTAATAAGGTTGGTAACCTTAAAACAAAAACAAAACAAAAAACAATTTTAAAAGAGTGATTTACATATTTAATGACAGTCGAAGTCCCTCTTCCTAACTTTATCCTCATCCCCCTTCCCTTCCCCCTGAACCACAATTTGCTTTGTCATGGTAATAGGTGCTATGGTAGTCATGAAGTTGTATGTAGATTTATATTTTGTCCCTTCCATTATTTTAATATTTATGTTAAGTGCTTGATGGAATAGATTTCTGTTTTATATGAGGATGAATGCGTGGTGACGATGGTGATGCTAAATGAGGCCACAGCAAGCAATAGTCGTAAGGGCTTTGCTGGGGAAAAGGCGTCAAAGGAAAAGAGAAAGAAGAGAAGAAGTGTCTGTGTTGTGGAAAATATTTAATGTGCATCATAAAAAGAATTTATAAACAAGGATCTCAGCTCAGCTACTCCAGCTGCTTTCGCAGCACGTGAGGAAGCATCACTGTGAGGGAGGGAGGCCCCAGTGTCCCGCGAGGTCACCTCTTCTCCAGACACCGCGCTTTGACTTGGGCCAGCGTGTCCCAGCCTGTCGCTGGTGGGCACTGCCAGCTCCTGCCCGGGGAAAGCCCCTGCCCTGTGTCCCACCGACTTAACTCTGCTCGATCGGGCGGGTCATGAGGTCTGGAGCAGGAACAGATTGCTGGTTTAGTGTCTGGGACAAAAGCCCCCGAGGGAAATAGATTGTCAGAGAAGTTGCACAAAGCTCAGGAGGAGGCTGCAGGGGTCAGTCCCCGCCTGCCCCCGAGCCCGGCAGCGTCTGGGGCTCCCTTGGGCTGGGGCTGAACTGCTTTGGGTCTAAAAGGGAGTTCCTCTCTCCTCCTCCAGAGAAAGGATAACAGTCTGCATAGCACGACGTCTGGGAAAAATGGGCTATCTCAGTGTGAGTTTCCAGGGCTCTCGGCACTGCACCGGCAGCAGTCCCTCTGTGCTTGCCCACAGACGGGCAGTGACACAGCGAGCTCCCCCGGAGCCCGTGCCGGGATGCGGTTTGGGCCGTGTCCAGCTCTGGTCGGGATGCCGAAGGCAGCCAGGAGCACGGGGCTGTGGCGTGGGCTGCAGGTGTCCCCCACAGGAGGTGCAGCAGGGAAACCACAGCCCACCCATACCTGGGGCTCGTTGCTGTTGGCCAGGTCCTCAGAGAAAAGCTGCTAGCCAAGGGCAGGGGGGCGGGAGCTGTCAGGGTGGGAGGGGAAGACGGCGGATCACGCTGCTTGTAGGTAACATGGTTACTGTCTACAGAAAAGGGAGACTGTGCCCTGCAAGGTGTTGCTGTGAGCCTGGAGCAAGGCCACTGGCTCCAGGTTGATGCTGGTTTGACTGAGCCAAACCTGTCTAGCTGCCTCGCTTGGCTGTGGGGTCCTTTGCCTTTGCTCCTTCCCCCGGCCCTGCGAAGGAGAGTGCCTGCGTGTGTGGCTGTGCCAGAGCATGCACACGTGCCTCGTGCCCCTCCACATGCTTCTCTTCCCCATCCATCGCCTCACTTTGACTCTTGGAGTCAAATCCCAGCGAGAAGCATGCCTTGCTCTGCAATATTTAAATTGTGCAGGATGCCATTCTGCCTGGAATCCATCCTTTTCTCTCCCAGCTGAGTGGCTGCAGTTGGTTCTTTGTTGGTGAACGTTGGGCTTCTGGACTGGCCTGAGTGTCTGTTTGGAAAGCGACCCCTTGGAAGGACTGGTGGGGAGGACAGTATTTGGGACAGGGGATCCCCAGTGGTGGTACCTCTTGTGCTAGGGATGTGCGGACCACTTCGAAGAGGTGCGTGTAGAAACCAGCAGTGCCTGAGCTGCCACCATCACCGTCACCGCCGTGGCTGGCAGTGCCCGCAGAGGTGGCTGTGAAGCCCAAAATTATGTAGCTCTGCCTTGGGGCCAGGATCGGAGGAGATTAGAGAAGCACTGCTCATGGGGATTTGTCGGTCCCTGTGCCCCTCAGCTGCAGAGTGGGGCGGCTTGAGGAAGGCTTGCAGGGCTTTCCTGGCTCTGAAGAGCTCATGGGTCGTGCAGACTTTGGGGAAGAGTTTCCCCTCCCTCAGCCCACGTTCCACAAGCCTGGCCCTCGGTAACAATAACTCCATATTCCGCTTTGTGTCGAGGGGAGCCTTTCAGGTTACATTTTGTTGCGGATGAAACACAAGGATGTTTTACTTCGCAGTGTAATTTTAAGAGGCCTCGCATGGCTCATAATCTGCCCTCTCATATTCCATGGTGTATGTGTGTGTTTTCTCTCTCTCACTTTCTCAGAGTCGCAGAGCTGTTTTGATTGATTGTCCTCAGCTGCAGCTAAAAGTCCAGCCAGCCAGTTTATAGACTTGGTTCCAGCATCAATTCTCGCTTTGAAAAACATGACATTTAAAACCACCCTTTGGTTTTCCTACATATGGATCTGATGCTTTTGTTAAAGATTGTTTTTGCTGCTTTTCTCCTGGAATATAAGTCTCATTTGGACACCGTGTCTCCTTGACCTCAGAGCACCTTTATTTCAGTGCCATTGTAATTGACAGGTTGAATTTATGAGATACTGTCAAAGTTCAGTATTAATAGCAGATATTAATGTCACCAGCGTTTTCCAATAGAAAATTAATGTCAGTGTTGTCTGCGGCTAGTAACCCTCTAAAATGATTCCTACATGCCTCGACACTACATGCTGAGTGCTTTCTTTTATGCTTTTTGCTCTTGGAGTGCTTGGGCCGTCTAATCCCTTTGTTTTAATGACATTACAATAGGGCGTGCAACAAATCACTGCACTTCCCTCCTGATTCTCCATGATTTGTTCCTTTAAAAGTCATCTGCGTCAGCCCAGAGTAAGTGCGGATCCATATGGCCACTGTGAATGAGAACAGTGATCCGAGTGGTCAGCACTACGGAAGGTGGGTATGGCAGGAGAGGAGCGTGGAGGCTGTCTGTCTGTCTGTCTGTCTGTCTCTGCATCCCTCGTGGCACGTGTGGACAGAAAGCTTGGCCTGCCCCAGGATTTTCTTAGAGAGAAGCCTGAGCTGGTGGCCTCAGCGCAGGGAGGAGAGCCAGGGACTCCTGTGTGCTTAAAAGCTCTGAAACATGCTGGGCTGCAAGATGGAAATCAGACTCTTTTTCTCTTCCATTTGACTGTAACCTCTGTGAAGATGAAAAGCCTTTGGTGAGTGCTCAGAACTCGGCTTGGCTGTAACAAGAGCACAGCGTTGCTGAGGACAGGCCTGGTTTCTGGGACATTAAGCCTTTCCCAACAACTGTGTCCCCTGTGGACAGCCAAGGTGTTGAGGCTTAAAGCTCAGTTTTTCAAAAAGCTCTTTTGTTTTCAGACTGCGCAGGACTCTGGGCGGCATCTTAGATTGTTCTCAACTGAGATTTTTGAACCACAAAAGTAGCAGATCTTGTGCCATAGACCCTGAAGCAAACCCAAACCACACCAGGGAGTGAAGAGGTGCTCGGAGCTCAGCACTGAGCTGTGACCTGGACCAGCTGCGGGAGTTGATTCCAGCGCGGTCAGGCGTTTGTGAGGCAGAGAGGGCCTCTCTGCTCTGCCACGCTGGGCTTGGGCTGCACGGAAGGTGCTCAGCCCATCCCTGTGGCAGGCAGTGGGGGACCATCAGGTCCCTTTTTTCCTCCACTTTTTCATCCTTTTCATCCTCTTTTTTTCCTCCACTTTCCTCCTTCCTGCAGCCTCCTGGATGCTTGTGGCCTTGCCATCATAGAGCTCTTGAAGTGGCAGGAAAGCTATTTTCTGGGTCCCCAAGAGCCCCCCGATCCCTTAAACCTGAAAGAGGAGCTGGGGGACATTTGCTGGTTACAGTTTTTAAACACCAGGTTCATGCTGCTGCAGTGGGTGAGATGCCCATCTTTTCTGGAGCTTTTCCAGGTGTACAATCCTTTACACAGATATCTATGTACTGTATTTCTGCATTTTTCCTGACTTTTGTCAGGTTTACCGGTGAGGAAGGAGGCACTTCTGACTTGTTCCAGAGGTGGGAATACCATTCCTGGAGGCAGCTGGCCTCCCGCGTGCGACCGAGGAGGCAGTCGGTGGGTCAGTCTCAGAGCAAGCTCCACAAAGAGAAGAGTTGAGCTCCCCGTGGTTCAGAGGGAGGTGACTGTGGGTCTCCTGGGTCAGTGCTGGCTCCACCTTGTCTTGGTGGGAAGGGGCTGCCGGGCCCTTCGCCCAGGCAGTGGAGCAGTGCCTGGTGCCAGGGCCAGAGGCACTGGTGTGTACAGCCTTAGCTGGGATCTCTCCGAGTCTGCTGCGAGCTGAGTATGTACCTGCACATCTCCCTGCTTTCCTAGGCATTTTGGAAGAGCAAATCCTGCTTGGCCAATGCAACATTGCTTTAGTGGCTGGTCTGATGTAGTTCGGACAAGGTTCCCACCAGCTCCCTTGTTTAATAGACCTCTTTTTTATTAAAAACAAACCCCAAACTCCTCTTTTGGAAAAGCCAGCCAAGATGCTCTTTTCTTTTTTTTTCCTCTCTCTTCCATCTTGTTCCTCTTAGAGGAACTCTGGGAGCCTGTCTTGGTGCTTTCACTCTTTCACATGCCAAAGATTGCTACATCCCTCTTAGTTACGCTCCTGCCAAACCAGATCTTATAGTCTTGCCTCAAAAATCATCCACTTCCCTGCTCCTTGGGGTTCCTTTTGTTGCTGTTGCTTTTTCATTGAATTTCCTCATGTTTATTGACATGTCTATTGTTGAGCTTCCTGGACACATGCGGCTCTCTTTTTCGGATACAGAGAAAGACAAATAGTTGCCTTCCCTGCTCTGCCCCTGCTGTTGGGGAAACACTGCTAGTGATCCCCATTCCTACCGATGGGGACGGGTCTTATTTAGAGCTGGGGTCATGGAGGGTGTAAACTGGCATTGCTCCATTGGCTTGGCTGGAATGAGGCCAGTTTTGTCCAGCTGAGAATCTGTCCTTAATGTCTAAACAGTTATTACGCACTAATAAAGATTAATGATTGTAAATCCCCATGGATTATACATAAAATGGCAAGTTTTACTCATTAATCTTTATTGCCATATTATAGCTGTTTATGTTAGAGGAGTCGTCTCTCTCTGTTCTGAACATGCACTGAGGAGGTGGGGGTCGAGCGTGGGGGAGCTGAAGGGTGGACAAAAGAGACCAGATGTCCATGTGTTTTACAGTCTGTGTCCTTCCCCCAAGTTGGTTGTTTCCTTGAAAGCCGTTAACCAGCAGCAAAGGATGTATCGCAGAGCTTTGTCTGCTTCACTGGCCTCTGGCTGAGCTATAAAATCCAGATTGTTTCTGGTGAGAGGGGATCAGATCTCCTAATTAATATTTCAACTCAGCCTTTACTGGAGCAGATGGATAATCTGAAATTTGACGTGTGCTCTGGCAGGCCAGAGCTCTGCACTCCAGCGAGATTCCACTCCGGACTGTGGCTGGAAGGGAAGCTTTCTCTGCAGCAGGCAGCTGTGCTACAGGTTGAAAGGACGCTGCTCCTTCCTGTAACCCCACACCATAGAAGCAGCTGATTTTGTTAATGAAGAAGGCCAGAAGAAAGCTCAATTGAATCTCAGCTTTTATGTGTTTGCAGGTAGAGACACAGCCAGGAGGCGGTGGTGCCGGTGGTCTGGGCACAAAGGTTTGTGTGCTCTATAAAGGAAGAGGACTAAAGAGAGTGCAGTGAACTGCAAGGGTGATTTTAATGGCATAGGGACAAAATGAGTCCTCCCTAAGGCAGCTGATGTCAGTCCACCCTGCCATGAAGGTCTGGAGCCCATGAGGAAGGCTGGAGCAAAAAGAGAGGGCAAAAGAGACAGCCACAGACTTGATGGCGTAGGTGAGAGCCCCTGTCTCCTCCTTCTCCTGCCAGGTACTCCTTCAGGCTCAGATTTGTAGGCGGTGGGTTTTCTCACCAGTCCCAGATTGCCACTGTGTCCCCACTTCCAGCAAGAGAAACAGGGTCTAAAACCCACAGGGAAGAACTGCAAGCGAGCTGGTGCTTGTTTCCTGCTGCGTGGGCTTGTGCGTTGCTGCTTCTGCTGAGCTCGTCAGTGAGACACGGGGATTGGACTTAAATGATGGGGAAAGCATGGGAAAGGCCTCTGTAGCTGAGGAGGAAAAGAGTAAACATATTCTGGTGGTCTCTAACTAGCCTAACGGTGGAAATATCTAATTTACAGGCCACAGGGATAAATGAATTCTTCAGGGCCCCATGCAGGCAGGCAGTGCCGTTCCACCGGGAACTCTTTGAGCTGCATGGTGTTTATTGCACGGCCTCCTTTAGCGCGCTCCTGGGGTGCTAGAAAGCTCTTTGCCTCCATCGACGCCTCACGTCTCAGTCACCTTTAACGTTTGGTATTTTACTGTCTGGGATTTTACCAGCAGCCTTTTTTCGAGGCGGTTGGTCAGAGCGACGGTGAGGGAAAGGGGCGCTGAGCCAGGGCTCCGCCGAGCGCTTTGGGAGAGGAAGGAGCTGCCCGTCTCTTATCCGGTGCCTGCTTCCCGGGAAGCTGCGGCCAGAGGTTTGCTGCCCTGCAGGGATCCAGCCGAAGAGGGAGCTTCTCCTTGGCGCTCAAAATCCCTTCCTGGAAGCGGAGCAGCGCTGGAATTGCAGCAGCATCGCTCCGAGGTGGCTCGCTCTTGCCGGCAGCCGGGCTGCGGGACGGGCCCCGTTTCCTTCCTCGAAAGGCTCTTGGGTTTCTCTCAACGATGGGGCAAAAGTCCAGCGGCTGCGAGGTACCGCGAGGATAAGCCGGGAAAAGCTTGGAAGCGTCTTAACCGCTCTGGAAATAGAGATGGAAATCTCAAAAGATCAGACGTCTTTCGGCAATTTCCAAAGCTGTGTGGTTTTAGCCAGACCTGAAAACCCTTCCTAGAAGTTTATTTCAGAGTATTTTGATACGTTACTTTCGCTTTTGGGCCCGGCTAAATCCAGGAAACTCAGAATAGTGTAATTTTTAAATAAAGAGTAAACACACCCCGACTATTACTGAACCAATCAGGAAAGTTTCTGCTTGGTTTCTCTTACAGGAAGAATTCAGGCCAGCTCAGGGTTTGTCCTAATTCAGTCTGGTTTTACCCCAGATTGTTGTTCTTTTTGAGAAAATAGGAGATGAGACCATGGACTTTCCAAAACACCATGACCCGTCATGCGAGGGTAGGAACCGAATTGGGCCAGGAGGCAGATGGAGATGATAAGTGCTCAGTAAGAGGCGGCCAATGTCTGATGGCTGGAAGGAGCCGTCTGGCAGCGAGCGTGCCCGGGGCCTCCAGAAACAGAGGTAGATACAGTTTCCCAGGCATTGCGTGATGGAGCTATCAGCGTCTGCCACGACTTGGTTTCTTTCCTCTAGTGAAGAACACTCAGCCATCTCTGAGAGTCCAGGAGCACTGTCTGAAAGCCTTCGGTGTTTCTCAGCCCCGTTGTATGGGTTTTTTCAGGACGGATACTGTGAGAAGTCAGGGAGGGCCAGGTGTCCTTGATTTACGCAGCCGGAGCGAAGAGATGTAGATTAAGTGCCTCGTAAGAGCCAACAAAGGTGTATTTAAAGATAAATTACAGTCTCTGTCATAGCTGCTAAGTCAGGATCAAATTTTCACATACACAGGTGCAGCCGCAGAGCTCTCCCTCCACACGTAGCCCAGATTTAGTTGAGTCTTGCATAAATATCTAATAGTGTGGACCGTACCGTTTGGTGGGCTGCTGGGCTCTCCGGGCAGCAAAACGCCTGGTTTGAAAGAAAATATTGCCAAAATGAGGATTTGGCTGTAAATGTTTCCTATAGAACCTAAAAATGAAGTGGATTTCCAGAGCTCTGCCACCATTTCGTTTCCTCCGTCATTGTGACGGGGCGGCGTGTGGCTGGGGAGAGCTGCCGCTGCGCCGGGGGGGCTGCTGGAAATGGGCACAGCATACACAAGAGTTGGGATTTTGCCTTTATATTTTAATAGCAATATACTGGGGGAAAGCTGCTAGCTGGAGTTTCTTGCAAACTGGAAGTGTGTTGGAGTAAATCTCATTGTTTCTCACAAAAAAACCCCAAACCAAACTGTCTAAAAATGCCCAGAATCTTCAATTTGAGAATTACAGTTTTATTGGCAAAGATCCATGTTTAGCGTGAAAATGTACGAAGTTTTTAGAATTTCCGTTTTACGATGAGAAACCTGCTTTTTCTTGAGATGGTGGTAAATTTGCTACAAGGATATTTCTACGCACTTTCAGCTGGAAAAAAATGGAAAAGCTAGGAACACAATGGGAAAGCAGCCACTTCCCAGTGATCTGCTGGTACTGGAGGGGGCACGGGAAAGCACCCGCGTGTTCTGAACATGTCGGAAGAGAAGACTTTCCAACCTGCTGCAGTGCAAGTCCTTAGTTTTAGGATTTAGTCCTTTATTTTTAGGATTATTTTTTTTTTACAGTAACATCATTTGTTTTGTAACTGTGAAAGTCTCTGCTTTTCCTTACATGTGGAAGGCTGATTATTCCTTCTCATGTTCTTAGTATTTATTATTTATCCATTTCTGGTACTACCCAAGATGTGCTGAAGGCATCTCCCAGCCTGCCCTCGAGCCATATGGAATCCCTGAGCGTCTCCCAAAGCTGGGATGGCGAATGGCAGTAGATGGCTAGTTACGATTTTAAATTATATTTTTAGCAATTTAGATTTTCTTTTAGTGACCTGGTTTGCTCTAGAATTAGGCCTGGGGATAAGGAATTTTTTTAAAATAAATAATTTTTCAAATTTTCTTTAAATGTCTTGGAGGCTTCTGAATAAACCTCCTCACTCTTTCATTTTTAATAGGAAAAGCAGCAGTTGTTTTGTAATTGTTCCTTCAAGAGGGGGTTGACAAGTATCAGGGTTCAGTTTAACTGGTAAAAACTCTATGATGTCACAGCATCATTAACCAAAAGCGCCCTGGAATTCTGAGAAAAGGAGAGTTTTCCCCCTGAAAAAATAAAATCTGGTTTGTGATGAACTTGGTTTGTCCAAGTGTCATGCCAGGCTTTTCTCTAGCGAATTTACCTGGAGCTTTGGCTGGCGAGAGCCGGGGTTGCCAGGATTGCTTCGACGCGGGGCTGGGGGCCACCAGGCACCCTCTGGCCCAAGGTCTCCTCTGGGTGGGGAGGACACGAGTCCTGCAGAAATGATGGAGGAACAAATGGATGGTTGCTTCGTGCTCTGTACGAGATGTTGAGGTGGAATCCCGCAAGCATGACTGGTGTTAGAAAGGTGGGACTGGGGGCTCCAAACCAGTTTTTTGTTCTTTTTATTCCCTTTCTCCACTGCGCAAAGGTGCCTTGCTGCTGCCCCGCCGCCTCCTGCGCCTCCCCAGCTCCCTGATAAAGAATGCTGTGGTGCATCTGTTTTCAAACAGCTTGCTTTGGTTTTCTGGTTTGTTTTTTCTTCCCCCTATGTATAAGAAACGTTGGGTAGCAGAATATGGAATTCATTAGAAGTTCATAAAGCAGGGACCTCAGAAGGATGTGGGTATAAATGCTTTTCAGGCATCTGAGGTGAACTTTAAATGGAGCTTTGGCCCTCGTTTGCTTTCTGCTTTTCAAATACCATTTATGAGAAAGTGGAGCTGTCAAAGCCATGCATGAACTTTGCCTTCTCGCAAATAACTTGTCTCAAAGTAAATTGTCAAAATGCACAAGAAACTTGTCTCAAAGAAAATCCAGTAGCTCTACAAAGCTGGAAACGTGTGTGCATTAGAGAGTGTGTGTGTGTGTGTGTGCACGTGTTGTGCACGGGTGGGTGGAGCGTGTGAGTCTACCATTTTGGAGATTAAAAAAACACAAAGTTGAGTGTTTTTTAAAAAGGCAATGTAAAGTATTTATTTCTTGGCAAAAGTACATCAGACCACATCTCCCATCCTTCTTTTAATTGCTTGGTGTTTGTTTTTGTTGTCTTAAGTCTTTGCTGGCCCCTTTCCTCCGTGGTGCTGGTTGCTCCTTCGCAGCCCGTAACCCCACACAACCCCTCCGGCAGCGGGGGAGCCCTCGGGGGTCTGCGCCTCCTCGGGACAAGCACTGTTCCCATCGAGGGCAGGAACGGGAGAGGAATGGGATGAAAGGGCAGGACAACGCCATAGGAGCAATTCTCGATTTTTAGCCTCGTTGGGGAAACTCCGTCCTCACGAGGTTCAAACCTTCCCACATCCTAACGCAAGACCCCACACCATGGCTCTAGGGAAGGGTGGGTTGTTCCAGAGATAGGAGGCTTTGAGAAAGACTCTCCCTGCCTTGGCAGGTTCTAGTGGACACGTACTAGCGGTATATCTAAAAGAAATGAAGTGCCGTCGTCTTTGTGAGACGTCACCCAGGTTCTTGGTGCTGGTTGAGGTCCCCTCGGGCTTCCCCCGGGGTGTGTGGCAGGGCAGAGCCAGCGGCGAGGAGGCAGCGCTGCCCCACGCCGTGATGAACCATCACTCCCACCTCCTGTTCCTGTCTGCAGCCGGGCAAAATGTCACAACGGAGTCACTCAGCTATTGCAAAGCTCTGCAATAAAATAACAGGGGGCCCCTTCTGCCCTCCAGAGCACTCCGGTGGTCGCCCGGCTGCCCACCCGCGCGGCTCCGTGTCCACTCCCTCTGAATCACTGCTCCTCACCTGTGGTCTCTTCACTCATCTCAAAGCCGTTCCTCCTCCTCTGAAGATGATAAATGGGAGACTGACAGTAGGACCATGTGCGTAGTGTTAGACAGGCTTTTATTTAATAATGTTGTTTTTTTAACCAGATGCTTTTAGGATCCGTGTTGTACTGGATTAAAGATATTGGTGGAACGACTGAACTGGTATTCTTTAATCTCGACTGCCCCAGGTCCTTTTCCTCCGCTTTCTTCATTAAAGACAAAAAATTAGATTGGGAGAATATGTTTAACTTGAAAAAAAACCACCCCAAACCTTGCTGATGGAATAAGTTCATCTTCTTTACTATGCTTTGATTTTGTTTCTCAGGATATCCAAAGGTTTATCACTGCTGCTGAGAGAAGGGGACAGTACACCTTTTTGAAACTTCAACCACTGTAACCGTTTTCCAGATGTGTGTGTGTGTGTGTGTGTGTGTGTGCGTGTGTGTTTGTTAAACTCCGCACTGTGTGTGCGTGTGTTCTGCTGAATATTGTGTGCATCTAGGAAATGCTTCAAACAACTGCCTGGAAGTCAAAACCAACCACCTCTTTCCAGTCATATGTTTGCCGTGACTTTTCATAACCACACTTGAACTAGTGGTCTTGGATTAAATATTCAAAGAGCAGGGCATCTTTATAGCAATGGTATGTCAGTCAGATTTAAAAAAAAATGTACACAAAAATAAATAAATGAAATTTAAAAGTAACCTGCTGTCAGTCTACCTGTGTTTGCCCCGTGGAAGTGCTGCCAGTTGTTGGGGACAGGCTTTGTGCTGCTTTTGCTATCTGTCTGGAAGGTTTTTAAGAATCATCTTGTGGGCGACAGCTTATTGTACGTTGCTGAAAGCTCAGGAATGCTCAAGCTGCTCTACAGAAATTACTGTCAGTTTTTCTGCCCTTGGTTTTTCTTCCTGTGCTTCGGCTGGCCTGGCCAGGGGGAGCAGATGCATCCCCATCCCCTCCAGCCCACATCAAAGCTGGGAGCCCCCACTTCCTCCGGGGCTCTGGCAGGGCTGGGGGGAGCAGAGCAGCCGCCTATCGTGCCTCCCCCCCGCAAGAAAAAAAAGGGATGGGGGGATGGGGGGTTTGAGAGGCTGTGAATGGACACAGCCACCAAGCCCAGCCCCGGGGGCTGACACCAACCCGTGCTGGTGGGGTTGGTAGCCCGGTGGCTCGCTCAGCGCCTTGCACTGCTCTGCCCGAAGCGAGTGGTTGGGGTTTTTTTGTGGCTGTCGGCCCCCGCTCTCTCTGGAAACCAGACACGGGGCTTTGCTCCGTCTTTCACCAGCTCCTGGATCCAGCCCGCGATTCCACTGCCAGCCCCAGCGCTATTATCTGCAATTAAGCCTTACATTTCTTTAAAGGTTAACGATTGGGCTGTGCATTTGTCATGATGCAAAGCCAATTTTCACCCTTAATTTATTAGGCTGGGCCAAATAGCATTTTTCTTGAGTAAAGCATGCTGCTCTGGGTCATACTGAAACATGAATCGCTATTTCCCTCTTTCTCCTGTAAATAAAATTATGCTTCGTTTTATATGAGAATTGTCAAAACCAATGGATCAGCTCCCTCTGCTGATGCTGCAGCTCCAGTTAAGGAGAAGAGCACCAGTCGCAGAGCTGATGCGCTGAGGATGAGCTCACCAAAAATAGCCCCGTTAATAAAATCACCTTTGAGGGCACAGGGAAGGGATCGATGCTTATCGCGTAGAGGAGAGCGCAGTGGCCGGGGCTGCATGCTGGCAGGCTGCAGGGGGAAGGGTCCCCGGCGTCGGTGGTGGGAATGCCATCAGTGATGGGAATGCCGTCGGTGATGGGAATGCCGGGGATTCGGAGATGGCCATAAAAACGTCTGAGGAGAGGAGGTGGAGGAGGCACATAACCATTTCTGGGAATCCTACGCAAAACAGCTGCCCAAGTTCTATCTGCACTGGGGTGTGTGTGTGTGTGTTTGTGTTCTGTCTAAAAGGAAGAAATTAAGAGCCATGCTTTTATTTTATCAAATCAAATTACCCTTGTATGTTCAGAATATTTATGCATCAGTGCTTTTTTTTTTTTATTAGAGCTTTATCTTACTGTAATCAATTCCAAATACAAAACTATTTTTATCGCTGAAATGCAGCAGTAATTTATAAGATGTAGACAGAATGCACACGAGATGCCAAAAGCAATTTTATGGAGCCTCTTTTGTTGTCATCTACAATGCATCAGCTCTTGCCTTCAGCCTCTCATCAATTTTAAAAGCCCCAAGATGAAAAAAAAAGATAAATAGGAGTAAGTGTACTGAAGCAACTGCCAACCCCTAGAATGGTGTGGAATACGTGTGCACCTTTGGGAGAGTTTGACTGAACACGGCACAGGAAGGTAAGCCGTGCTGAGCTTTGGAATACAAGTATTTTAGTTGGCGAAGTGGCAGATCTTGTTCCCTCCGTCTCCCTTGCCTACTACACACTGTCTCAGGTATGTGCAGAAAATGGAATTGCAAAATAATGTCCCACATTAGCACAACAAACGTCACACTGAAATGAGGAAAAGAAGAAGAGTGGAAGTTGAGGTCCTCGCAGCCGAACAGGAACTCCAGCGCTGCAGGAGACAGCATTTCAACACGTCCAGGCTAAAGCATGGCTTTTATGTGGTCCTTCTTTGGGTAACTTTCCCCAAACTGAGCTATTCACGCTGGATGTGACCTGAAGGGTCATCGTTGGGTTGGCAATGGGTTGTCAGAAGTTGCAGACACCCATCTTAATCCTCTCTGACCACCACTAAAGGTAAAACTTTCTCTCAGAGAAATGCAGATTAAGCTGGGATGAGGGTCCAAGTACCTTCTGGCAGCAGCGTCTCATGGAATTGAGTTAAAAATGAAGAAGAGCCATTTTCACACGGCACAAGAGCGAGATCAGAGATTATAAAAATGAAGAGAGGTTGTTTCACATCTCGTTTCTGAAGACAGCCTTGACTATCTAGAATCCAACTTCCATTTGTGACTTTGGCCTAACAAATGGCCTTCTCCTAACACTTCTCCATGGTGACAGATGTCCGCAATGATGGACCAAGGAGTTGAAGAACCTGCATGACATTTTCCAGGTGACAGCACTTGACCAAACACAGCCCTTGCTCTGCGGGTTGGCTCCACTGCTCCACAGTTTTATCCCTCCAGCACCCTTCTGGTTGCATTCCTGGCTCGCTGGTGCTGGAAGCTCAGGGTTTGATGCTCAACCCAAGATATTGCAGAGTTATCTTAAGAATACCTTGCATCTAGAGGTGATGTAGTTTACTGATGATAAAGATGCCAATGTTTAATTCTGTTTCATTTGCTTGCCAAATCCTACTAATGTTATGAGAGGAATAGCCAAATTTGGAGTATTTTCAGTCTTCAAAAAGCATCCCATTTTAATACCCAGTGATTGGTTTTAACATATTCATGTTAATAGGTCTCTTTCACTGTGCTCCTATTAACTGTAGGTATTGAAAATAAATGGAAGGACATTACAGAGTGTTAACAAATTATTAATGGCAAACTTTACTGAGGCACCTTTCTTGTTTGCCGACCACTTTCACATTAGAGTGCTTTTGGGAAATAATAGTAATAAAAAAATCCCTCTTGAAGGAATCATTACTAAAGCATTTTGCATGCAGATTACTTCAGGCTTCAGCCTTGCGACTCTCGGCGAGGTTAGGAGAGGAAGGCCAAGATTTGTTGATTGAGATCAGATGGTTGGTGGCGAGAAGGAATCTAGATGACTTAACTGGAGGGATTAAACTCAAGTCTTTTGGCTTCCATTTGGCTGTTTTATAAACTCCACCGCTGGGCCAGCAAGTTGGGCCGCGTTCCCCCCGTGGTGCATGTGTGATGTTAGCGAGGCGGGTTGTAGCATCAGCCAGTCCATCAGTGTGAGCCCGCCAGACGTTCTGGGTGAGAAAGGGAAAGACAGTGTAACTGAAAGCTAAAATTAGTCCCCAAGGCGCCCGGCCGCACACCTCCAGCTCGGCAGCTGACCTACTGCTCGCCTGCTGCCGGCCCAGGAAAGCAGGGCTGAGCCTTCTCCAGCCTGGCCACCACCTGGGGTTTTTGGTGGTTGATGACACGTGTTGGGCTCCCCAAGAGCTCCGTCCCCATTTCCCTGCCCTGCCCAAGGAGATGCAGGTCTCTGTGGTACCCAAGCCACCAGCGATGTCCCCTGGCAGCACTTCACTGCCCGGTGACGCACCGTGGGACACGTGAGGAGGAGCAGTTTGTTGCTGGCAATTCCTGTTTGAAGCCTCACCCATTAGACATACCCCCACGGGAAGAGAAGGAGCTCGCTTTCTTCTTTCTTTCAAAGCCCTAACCTTTAATTTTACAACGCTGATTGAAACCAAGAGTGGAAATAAAAAGTCAGAGGCTACTCTCTGTTTTCCTTCCCCTCCCTTCCATTATCTTCTTTCTTTTCCATCCATCCTCGTTTCACATGCCTCTCAGATTGCGTCCCCCTGGTTTTCCAGTTATTTATTGACCCAGACCTAATTCCTTATTTCCAGAAATGTGTCATGAATCCTGCCTTTGAGTCATTTGCTCTTTGCTTTCCAGTCTCACCTCCTTGACCACGTTTTCCTGTAAGAGATAAGGATATAGGGTTTGCGGAGTAATCGCAGCAGGATGCCTGGGTTTCATTCATAGAGCTGTTGCCACTGGCTCATTATGGAAAATTAGGAGAGTTATTTCACCTTTCAGTGCCTCACCTCAGTGTCACCATCTGTAAAACAAGGCTAATAATTGTTATCTCTTCCTTGCAGGAGAACTGGGGAGCTTCGCTAATGACCATCTGCTAAATGTTCTCAGAGCCTCACATGAACATTTCTACTGAAGTGCAAATTATTATTAGAAACCAGGGATTGTTACTGGATTGATATCAAATCATTGTCGACAGCTTCTCTGCAGGGAAAACTTAGGCTCAGCCAACAAGAACAAGCTGCATGTTTTGAAGTTGTGCAGTTGATTATATTGGCTTTCATCTTCTGGTAAGAGGATCCTCTGCCATCTGAACTCTCTGATCTCTGGGAACACAATTCATCCAATCAATCTGGAGGAAAATAAACCTCCTCAGACAAAAACATAAAGTATCCACCTGAGATCACATGAAGATGGAAGATGTCAATTAACTCCCAGTCCTTAACTCTTGTAAACCCGGTGTTTTCCCGGCCCACCAGGCAGTGCTGAAGAGGAAGATATCATACATCCATTACACCGTCCTGGGGCTGCAAAGAGCCTCACGAGCCCGCCCGGGCTATTTTATAATTGAAAACATGCAAATATTTTGCAATGAAATTGGTGCCGCTGAAGGTTTCTATGGACTGTCTGAGGGATACGTATTGGTCTCGTGCAGCACAGAGAGACTTGAGGTGCCAGGACTGATTTTGGCTCTGGTTCCTCCCCAGCATGAGCCAGCCCGGGGTGAAGGACTTCTCTGTACCCCTCCTGAACCTGACCTGGGGTATTTTCTCCCTAGGTCAGCCCCAAGATGCCCACCCAGCTGATGGATTTGGTTGCGAACTGAATCTTGAGCCCATGTTGAGCACCACAGAGATAGACAGAAACTGCCACTGGGCCATGGTTGGTGTGTGCCCCATGTGCCCGAGACCCAAATGAGCTCCACTGGTGACTTTCCAGGGAGGCACTGCCTTCAGCGAGCGTGGCCTCCCACCCCTTTAGTGGCTGGGCTCGTCTGTTGTGTTTTCCCTGAGCTGGAAATGGAGAGGGAGGATCGCTGGAGGCTACAACCCATTACCAGGTATTCAATAGCAACGGTGTCGTAGGGACAACCAACCAGCCATGGGGATAGTGACAAGGACCAAGTTGTGAGGACCAGGGAGCTCCTGTCTCCCACGACACTAAAAATGATAACATATAACTGGTGAGATTTGACAACAGCCCCGAGTCTTCCCCCTCCAATCCCATCACCTGCTATTATGATCATTGTCTTAGTTTGCTGGGTTTAAGTAAAATAAATGTGTTTTAACAATATTGCTGCATCAGCCCGTTCCGAAGCAGTGCTGTGAGGGCTTGCAGGGAAGAAAAGGGGTGAGTCTGAGCTTTTGGGAGCTGCAAGGGGGATATAAAGGTCCCTGGTGCAACCATCTGCACCGCGCTGGGCACCCTGGAGCAAAGGCTTGGTTCTCTCGAGCAGCGCAGAGAGTATTAAACAGGGAAAAAAAATAGCCCAGTAATTTTTTAATTAAAAAAGGATAATAACATATTGTGTTAAAGTTTTAAAAAGCAACCCTCTGCATTTAAAAATATACCTGTAAAAGAATATGTGCCTTTTGGCTATTTCCTATAATAATGTAACTTCGGTCACATGGCTCTCATTAAGACACCAGAAAATGTCGTAAACCAGCATTTATAAGCTCAACATAGGAAACTTCTGTATTTTTATTTTGAATTTATAATCCCGGTCCAAGATTTGCTGAAAGATATGAAACTTTATTCAAGGTTTTGGAAATGGAATAATTTCTGAGCAAAACAGTCTTTTGGTAAAAACTCCCATCTGTTCAAATTTTGACATTTTCTCCAGGCAAATATGATTTATTTTTTTTTGCCTACAAATATGCAAATATTAAAGAAAAAATATTTCTGGCTAAAAGCACAGTCACTAATACTTAAAAAAATGCAATGTTATGAAATGTTACCAGTTTAAGGTAGAAGCAGTTAAGAACGCTCTGCCCGGCTCTGCCCCCATCCCTGCGTGGATTCACCGCTGAAGGTGAGGGAATTTTGCTCTGAAAAGGGACAAGAACATTAAAAACAAGGACAATATTAACCACATCTTTTAACACCACCCCCGGTAGTTCATGATTCATACTGCCCAAGCATGGAACCGGGGGGAAACTTTCCTCCTTCCTCCGAGCTCACATCCCTGGACAAAGGGCTATAATTTGAAATAAAGTGAACTAATTGACTCAAGCAATGGTGAGACAAGGGCTGATGCCCGTCGTTCCCGAGTAACCCCGGGATTTGGAAGGGTACAAGCAGGTTCCAGACCAGCCTGGGGTCTGGCTTCAGCAGCTCCCTCCCAAGCGTGGCTCTTTTCCGAGCAGGCTGCAGGTGGCAATCCGTTTATGTCCGTGTCCCGCAGCTTGAGAGCGCTCCCCAAAACGCCCTGCCGGCAGCGGAGCAGAGGATGTTGCTCTCAAAGATGAGAGGGAGGGAAATCCGATAAGGATAATCACAGGGATGGGGTCAGAGTGAGATCAAATAGGTTTGCTTTCGGTGGGAACGGCTCACTGCTGAAGGCAGCCGCTGTGATTTTCCTGATTTCTGACGTTGTGGTGTACAGCACCCCGAAGAGCAGCATGGTGTGTCCATCCAGCCCTCCCACTGCTCTAGGTGCTATCGCAGGGCTTCGCTCGTAACTAAAGGTGGTTGTAAGGGGATTTTTGCACCGGGGTTTTGCTAGTGAGCCCCCATGCAGTGTATTTAATCCCGGGAGATGCAGGGTCACTGGGGGAGGCAGCCCGGCAGAACAGCCTGGGAACACGGAGGGGAGAAACACCATCCCTCCCCACACGGAGAAATGCTTCCGAGAATGGAGCAGCTTTGCCAGGAGGGCAGGGAAAAGTGCGGAAAGGGCAAGGAACTGGCTTGTTGAAGCCTTATGGGGTCTATCTCAAGATGCAAACAGGCAGGTTGTGTGAGGTTCCTCAGCATCAGTCCTGCTGCCGGAGGAGTGCGTGCTGCTTTCTGCCTTCTCCTGAATCTGCAACCTCTGTTAAGTGCCTCCTCGGGAAAATGGCCCTTATTTGCTATGCCCTGGGAGCAGGAGTACTATTAAATGGTCACAGAGAGTAATCGCTTTAAAATAATGTTGTGGAGTACTCACTGTGCTCTCGCTCATTTTCTCCAGTAACAGGTTGTCCAGCCCCGAGGTGCCACCCTTCATTCACCGATCGGAGCACACGCCAGAGCCAACCCAAAACGGCACTTTCTGACAGGGCAGAATACCCTGCTCTGCTGAAAAAGCAACAGTATTTTGATGAAACCACCCTCGAGGAAGCAGCCAGCCCGATGACACCCCTTCACCTGAACCCAGTCTCTGCCAGAGCTCTGCCCGGGGTGTCACTGTGTGTGTGGAAACTCACGGGTGCATCCCCTGCACGTGGGTGACACGATCAGCACCCTCGTGCCCAACGGTGGCCAAGGAGATGTTCAGCCACCCCCTCTTTCCCCACCTCGTCTTGCTCCTTCCTTCCAGCTTCCATCATCTTTGAGCGATGTTCTCCCCCCATCCCCACCTCCCCCTACCCTCTCCTCATCCCTCCCCCCGCGAAGCCACCCAGCCAGTTCCTGTGTTTGTGGGTTCAGCATAACCCTCTCCAGCTAAAGGCAGAGCTGGTCTGGGCGCAGGAACCTGCTCATTAGCGGAGAGGTTGTAATCAGGGGGTGGGACCCTGGGGGGTGGGACGGGCAGGACACACCAACAGCCTCCAACCTTCACTGGGGGGAGTTTCCAAACTGAAGAACAGGTCGACGGGGTGACCAGGAAACCAGATGTAATTTTCTCACCAGGCATTGCTGTTGGTGGTGGTGGCACCGGGAGGGTGGAGGGGGACAGATCGGGGGGTGACTGCGGACCCGCTCCCCGCGTGGGTGCTGCCCCTCTGCTCCCATCCCCATCCCATCCTGCGTGAGACCCCCGAGCAGGGCAAAAGGGCAAATTCAGCAATACCTTTGGCTTATCAGTGACAGAACAAATTGATACCAGACTTTTAAGAGGGTGGGGAAACGTCTCTCCATAAAAAGAATCTAAATTTACCATCGTGTTAACAATTCTGTAAGACTTTTTGGCAACTCCTAATGGAAATTTCAGGAGCAGATGGAAATATTTGGAAACGTATAGAACACATGAGCCTGCAACATCCATTTTTATTTTCTCATTGGGAGTGTGGAGTGGTTTCATGTTGCCTTTAATTTTTTTTTTCTTTCTCTCTTCTGGATACTAAGAAAAGCAAGAGGGGAAGCAGGCGATGGATATAGGCAGGAGGGGCTTTTTTTGGGTATTGCTCACTTCATTCCCCTGTGTGGTCTGTGATGGGATTCCAGAGAACACGACACCAGCGACGGCAAGGTGACTCGGTCCCAGGTTATTTGGGAGCTCGGCAGGAATGGGAGGGCACCTGCCAGCCTGGTCTGTGAGGTCTGATGAGCCAATTAACCTTTTTCAATGTAAATTGAGGTGGATAACCCGTATCTACCTCCCAAGCAGCAAGTGAGGTTTAACTAATGAGTGTAAAAAGGCCTCAGGGATTCTTTGATGGAAGATAATGTCAAAGAATGCAGAATGGTTTTTACTGCTCTCGATGGGCAATGCCCAAGGTCACAGCCTCCCAGGGAGAGGAAAATCCATGGAGAACATTGAAAAGGTAGAGGAAATGTTTCCAGTCCTTTTGCCCACAGAGCAAGAAAAGCTTTTGCTTTTCAGGTCCTGTAACCCATCCTAGAGCACGGAGTTCAGTGCAGTAGGACAGGAATCAATAACAGTAAGAGACACTCTTATATACAAAAGCTGGGAAAAAAATAACAGCTCTCAGTTCCCAAGTTTCTGGAGCACTGCTGATCAGTAACCATCAGGAATGAAGGAATACGCCGTATTTTTCCATCTCCCCTGTGGCTCAGCAGAGCGAGGGCCAACACACTGGCTTCGCTGCTGGTCTGCTCTGGTGGATCAACCGGTCTTTATGTGGGGAACTCATTTGGAAACTGAGGCATTTTCCAAGGTGTTTACATTGTCCCGCTTCCACCGGATCTCGGCGGCCCTTGGAATATCCGTACCCAAAGCCTTTAATTAGAAGAGAGACTTCTGGGGCTGGTGGTCGCAGAATTTATTGTGCTTGGAAGAGGACTGCTCTTCTATTAGAGCAGCAGCAAAGCAGCCCAGCGCCAGCCGCAGTTCCGAGTTATCACATCCAGGGCTAGATGCGCTTCAGGATAGCGCCGGCTTTGGGAAAGGGCTGCACGTTTCCCTTGAAGCCCACAGAAAAGAACCCGGGTGACGACAGAGCAACTTCTCTCCCAACCACTTGGGCAGCAAACAGGGAAAAACGAGTCGCGAATCCCTCCCCGTCTCTAGAGCCTGACAGTAGCACCTACAGCTCCTTCCATTTCCCCAAACTGAATCCAAACATGGGCTGGTTTAGAAATCACTGCTCTTTCTGACGTGTGCTATTGTCATCCCCGGAGAGCAAACGCTCCGCAGTGACAGGGAGCAGCTCTGTGGCACCAGACAGGGGGTTCAGGAGCCAGCCATGGTGGGGACAGTCATCCCCACCATCCTTTGCCCCCCGCCTCCCCCTCTAACGCAGACAAACCATCCGAGGGCAGCACGCAGCCCTCTCCCTCTCTGCTTCTGCTGCACAAAGTCTTTTTTTCCATCGTGGGATTAATGCAAGGGAATTGGGTTAAGTTTTCTTGTATGTTGGCCGCAGTACAGGACCACATCTGCCCAGACCTGCAGAAGTCGTTTTCAGGTCCTAAATCCTCTCAGTCGTGTCACTTCCTAGAGATTTCCATGGCAAAGGGCCGCTGGCTGGAGAGCTTTGTGGGCTGGTGCCCGTGCCCAGCCCTGGGGAGCTGCCACATCCCCTTTGGTCCTGGCACCTTCGCCGTTGCCCGAGGCAGCGGGTGCTGAGCCCCAGCATCTTCAAGTTGTAACTTCTCCCTGGAAAGGCTCCTCTCAGTACCCTGTCAAACACGAAGGGAGCATTTAGAGTGATTAACTGTGGGCTCTTCCCTCCTAATTGCAATGTGATCCCATGTGCGACATGGAAGCTGTTATGGTAATTCCTTTTTTATTGACTAGTAGTGTATAATTGTATTATAATCCCTGATAAATATGCAGAACACCCTTGCAACTGCTTCGAGGCAGGTTTAACCACAGGCTCACACAGCTCCACCAGATGCTGTGTACTCCCGTTCACCCCAAAGCAGAAGAAAAAAACAAACAAACAAATTCCAAGCTCTGTTTTATTCAAAGCAATCATCACATTTAAACCCCCAGCAACTGAAATGAAAAAGCTTCTGTGAGTTGAGAATAATACGTCCATGAAATGATTTGATTATAAATGTCTTAAAAGAATCTCTGTTTTGCTTGTAAACCACTTTCTATCTCTAAAACACTGAAATGAAATCACCTGGAGATAAATCTGAAACCCACCCAAATTTATTTTATCCTCAAGTGCAAGGCGCTCAAGTAGAACATCAATAATAAAAAGCAGTTGTGTTTTTAAAAGTTAATCATTTTTCGTCAGCTGAGGCAGGAGCGTTATTCATAAAGCAGACAAACGTCTCTGCCTGTCCCTGTGATTCACGCGCTGACAGTGACCCCCCCTCTCCCAGCTGTCCTTCCTCTCACCTGCTTCACCTTTTTCTCCCTCCTTTCTTGTACAGCGTGTTGCCAGCCAAGAGCATTCACATTCAGCACACACGAGGTGAGGCTGTGTGTGGCTGGAGAACGGCTGGGTCACCTTCCCTCTCCTTGGGCACCGTCACCGAGAAGATGCTGGTGTAGAAGGACGTGTCCACATTAAAGAGGGAGCCCCATGAGCTGAGCTGGAAGGGCCACAGTGGAGGGAGAGCTGCCAAAACAGACACTAGAGAGAAATTTCCTTGTGACCTGGACCAGCTCCTCATCACTGATGCTTTCCTGCCGTCTTTTATTAAATTCCCTTCCTAGAGCTGCATCGAGTCCTTCCTGTGCAATTCAGCTCTTCAGCCTTTTCCTCTCTCCGTGTTGGTCTCCCATCAGCATAAACACTGCAGAGCTACGCTCCCTCTTTTGTGCCCTGTTGAAGATATTTCAGTACAAAAGCCACAATGGCAATTTTTAAGTCTCTCCATGTGTTGGGATTTTTCTCCTTGCTAAGAGATGCTGCTGCTTCCCGCAGCGTGGGGCCTGCTCAGGACCAGCCCCGAGGCAGAGGCGACACGTCACCTTTGAAAAAAAGCACATGGAAAGACAAACCACCATTTCCCCCTTTCAGGGAAGCGTGGAAATCTCTGACCTGCTGGGGAGGGGGATGGGGGCAGCCCGTTAGACACCCTCCAGGTAGTGGGGTAAGATGAGCCTCCCCAAGCTGGAGGAAATGACGCTGGGTGCTGAGTGTTTGACAAAAAACTGGCTAGAGTTACACCAAATTGTTTCCTCATCATCAGTCAAAATTATCCTTTCCTTCCTCCTCCTCCTCCTCTCCCTCCTGAAATACAAGAAGCTAAAAAGAAGAAGGGAGGGGGACAAGAGGAGGAAATCAGGACGGCTTAAGAAGGGCAGATGTTTCTCCTCGGAGAAGCTGTGATGACTTTGCCATCTCCCCAGGACCACGATGTCCGTTAGTGCCCGATTACCCTGCGCGAGGTTATTTGGGAAGTGTCGGGAGCTAAAACCTTGCAGCAGACTTTGCACTAAACTCTGTAAACACTTGGGGGAGGAAAAGACTCATTGCCACCAGGACGGGTGATGTGTCTGCAGTGAAACGGGGCCAGCTGGGCTGGGCTGGTGCCGTGGTGGGTCTGGCTGTGGATGGCATGGGGCTGGGGGGACCAGTCCACGTGTGACGATGCTCGGGTGGGAGGTCCCGGGATGTTGCACGGGACAGAGGGACCCTTCCAGGAGCCCTTTCTGCAGCACTGCAGGAGATCCCGGAGCAATTACAATGAGGCTAATCATGGGGTTCGGTTTGGTGTAACTCCTTCACAGCGGAACAGCCCCATTGGTTTTCCTGCAAAATCCAGCAGTTTTATTCCCTTTCTATTCCCCAAAGTATTCCCCTTTTTTTAAAGAAAGAGCCAAGAGCACCAAGGGTGATCTTGCAGTTTGGGCATCTGCGCAGGGTTTGGGAGATGCTCTTTCAGAAACCCCATCCCTCATTTGTGGTCCCTCCCCACCCGGGTCAGTGCTCACCCGAGTCCCCTCCGTGTCCCTTTCAGTGCTGAGCCCTGGGACCACCACAAATTCCCTTCTAAAGCTCTTTTATTTCTTTTTTCCTTTCCTGGAGGCTGGAGAGCTTATGAACACAGGTTGTAGGTGTATTTAAAAAGCTCCCTGTCTCCCCGGCGTGTGCCGGACCATCGGGAGGAGCACCCCAGAACAGGGAGTGGGTTTTCCACTGCCCAGAATAACTCAAACTGGTGTGAAGGAATCCTTTAGGACAACACCAGCAGCCAAGCTCTAACCAGGCAGGAGAGGGCTTACAGCAGCCGTGGCACGGGGCTCCGGCCAGCAAAACAAAACCAACCTAGTCAGCGTTTTGGCTGTGACTTATTAAAAATGACAGAAGTTAAAACACTGCCTGGCAAGGTCGGTAACTGAGACCAACCGGCTCGGCTGGGAGCAGGCTGGGAACAACAGGGGTGCTGCAGGTTGTGCAGGGCAGCATCCCTGGCAGGGGGACGATACCCTGAGCCTGGGGAAGGGGGGCTGTGGCAGGAGAGGCTCAATTCCATCACTCAGTCCCGGAAAATGTGCCGACCTGATTAAAAATGTCCCCAAACACGCACCAGGCAGTAAAATCTTTGCCATGCCACCGAGCCTGTTGCACTGAGGGACTGGGACCCCGGCTTTCCTCACCCTGATTTAATTCCAGGACTCCCGGGAGCTGCTTTTTCCCACCGGGGCCAGCCCTGCTATGCAGAGGTAACCCAAATGGAGTGTTCCTACCAAATCTTGGAGCTGCCCAGAGAATGGCATAACAATGCCTAGCTGTGCTATCCGTCCCCAGGGAAGGGAGGGGAGGGCTGCCAGCGGGCTGTGACCAGAAACGACTGTCCTGGCTGCAAGAAAAACCAGTTTCCCCAGCTGCCGGGCAGAGGTGGTTTTTGGAGGATTTTTCTAAGATGCTCCAGGGTCTCGGGGTACGAGCGTGTCCCTGACAGACAGACGGATGGGCAGACAGACGGATAGGCGGGCAGACAGACAGACATGTGCCGGTTGCTCAGGGCTTGGGAGGGCAGTGGTCTCTCCACCAGCAGAGCTCTCCCAGTGACTCACCAGTGCCTCAAAGCCAGATTTCCTCAGCTGTAAGACATTAGCACTTTGACTTCAAGGCAGCTCTGCCGCTTCACCCCAGTCACTGACCTGGCCCCAGCAGCCCTGCATTTTTTTTGTGGGGGGTTGTTGTTTGTGGAAAATCTGTGAGCAGATAAAAATTTCCCTAAATTTCTTGGCTTGCTGGATAAAGCCCCTTTATCGATTGATTTATTTGTGTTTACTTTGGTGATGGACAGAACCTGCTCCAGTTGCAGGCAGGCTGGCTGCCCGTGACCCGTCCCAGGCAAGCTGGGGATTTTTCTCTTCTCTCACAAACACCAACTGGTGGAAAATGAAAAATTCAGCTCCTCCTTCTCTCTGTGGCATGATGGGCCCTGGAGTGGGATCATCGTGGCTATTACTAATTCCTGTAAAGATCTGCAGGAATAACGGTGGAAAATACTTGGCATTGCTCAGCCCCAGATATAACATGATTAAATATGTCTCGCAATTATGCTTAGTCTAAAATTATAGGCCCTTAAATACCTTGCATACCCCTCGCAGCTGGTCATGTCTAAATATAGGGGGTCTGTCCACCGTGACAGCGTAGCGGGGTGGCGCAGCATTGTTCGAGGGGACCTGGTGGGGACACCCAGGCCAACCTGCAGCACCAACCAATGGCATCTGCTTTTCTCAGCTCCTCTGTGAACTTCTCCAGCCTGTTGCATCCCCCGTTGTGTGGGGATGGGACCACGGCTCCGGTGGGCTCATGATCTTCCCGGGCTCAGGCAGCACCTTCCCGCCTGTCCCACCACCCCCAGGCACGGCCCTCGGGGAAGGAAAGAGCTCTTTCAACTTCTTATTTCCCAGTTGGGCTTTATTTTTCTTTCCACCACCTCTTGACCCTGGATGTGGAAATAAGGGCTGGCGTCCACAGAGCTGAGAAAGTTCTCAGCATCTTCTTTCCTTCCTGCAGACATCAAAAGGGGATTGTGGGCTCGATCCCGTTTTACATCACGGCCGGTTTTGATCCTTTAATCATAGGAGACATAAATCTTCTTCCTCTTTCTTTCCCTGTTTGGGTGTCGATTCTTTCCTGTGTTGTGAAGTTTCCCAGGAGAAAATGCGAGCGGGTTTATAAGCTGATTTTTCACCTTGGTAATTCTTATCATTCCTGTTGGACAATGTTTGGAAAGGAGCCCTTTCCAAAGGGAAAGGTCCTTTCTGCAGGGTGCAGAAGGCAGAGCAGGAGCCTGAGTTTGCCAGCGAACAAACCTGGTTTAGTAAACCCTTGGCTGCTCTGCCACGCCAGGGAGATGCTTCCAGCAGTTCCCGGGTGCTGAGAACGATGGTGCCAACTTTTCAGCATGGCCAGGCAGGAAGGGAAGCAGAGCCAGGCTCCCAACATCATCCCCTCCATGGGCTGGATTGGGGCAGCCCCACAGAAGCTGGGGGTGATATTTCTAATTGATACTTCTAATTTTACTCCAAGGGAGAGAAGCCACGAGCCTGGGTATCCCATTCCCACAGCTGCCTGGTTTGGCTGTGGGGCTGCTTCCACCATCCACTGGGAGACGGAGCAGAAATGATGCCCTGGTGTCTTCTTAGGTGGGAGGCATTTGGTCCAAGGGCTGTTTCACTCCGTGTTTAAAGTGCCTGAGATCTTTAGCCTCTACATGGGCTGTGGCTTCCCTTCCCAAAGGGGTCCATCTGTAGAATCATGGAATCATTTTGATTGGAAGAGACTTTTAAGATCATCAGGTCCGTGCGTTAACCCAGCACTGCCAAGTTACCACTGAACCCTGTCCCTCAGCACCACGTCTACACATCTTTTAAATACCTCCAGGGATGGTGGCTCCACCATCCTGCCCCCCCAGTGTCCCTCGTTCAGAGCTTCCTGCACATCTCACGGAGGCTGAAGGATCCGGAAGGGGGTAGGAAGGTGAGAAAAAGGTGGAGTCCAACAAACAAGAGTGAGCAGGGCCAGATCTGCAGATGTCAGAGCGTTTCTCAGCACCGTGCTGCTGTAAGAGTGAGCATTGCCTTCATCGCTGCCCACAACTTCACCTCCCACATGCTCGTCCCCAGTGTCCCCACAGCAGCCGCAGTGACTCCAGCCTGGACCAGTCACCTTAGGACAACATTGATCTATTTGTGCTGCCGTTTTATTCTGCTGGAGAGGCAGCCATAGAAAAGTAGATGTCACACAGAGAATTTTCTTTTTTTCCCATGTGCACGTCTGTGAACTTGATTTCCAGACAGGACGGGGGCATGGACCACGGATTGCTAACTATCAGGAGCTGGTCATCCTCATCCTCATCCTCCTCTGAGCACTGCTGTGCTGCCCAGGGCCGGTAGGCTGGATGTGCAGGAGCACACCAGGCATCACCCACCACTGGCTGTTCCCTGGGCCGTTTCTAATGGATGGCAATCACTTGAATGCAGAAATTGCAGTGATTTACTGCCAGGAGCATGAAAAAGAAAAAAAACAAACCAAAACTGGGAATGGAGGTGGGGGGAGGGAAGGTCATTCCAGTTTCTTCCTGCTTACAGCCCGCGCAGCTTTCGGATACAGGATATCGCTGAATGGCAGCCTCCATGCTGCATTTATTTTTAAGCCACTGATAGCTTTCTAAGTGACCTCGCTGTACATGAGCAACATCAGCCAAGAAGCTGTTTTTTTCCGGCCCTTCGACGTCAGATTGCTTCCTTTGACACCTCTGAGAGCCAAAAAATGGGAAGCATTCTCTTCCCAAGGTGACTTTATTTTTTTTTCCCCTGTGATACTACCGCTGGGTCTCTCTCAGGCTCAGGGGCCAGCGCGGCATGAATGGCACTGCCCTGGGGACACGGCCCCGAGGTGACAGCTGGAGGTCACCGCTTTAGGGCAAAGGTGCCCAAATTATCCACTCCCTGGGAAAAAAAATACTGCCTTGGCTGGAGCCAGAGTTAGGGCAACTTCACTTCACTTTAAAGGACTCTGGCACGCACTTGTAACATTCTTTTATATTTTTTTTTTTCCCTTTTCAGGGAAAAAAGCAGCTGGGGCTTTCCAGGATATCCCAGCTCACATGGCCATAATTTGTTTACTATAATCTTAGATTTAGTGCAAGTTTTTCAAGCTCATTCACAACAGGGTGCAAATAACCAAGCGCTGCTCCAGCAGGAGAGATGCTGAGACACTGGGAAAATGCTTCACTTTGAAAGCACAGGGAGTTTTAAGCACCCTCACATGAAAATAATGATAAAGGCTTCTGGAGTCTACTTTGGGCTTTGCAATGGAGCTGGGAGGGGAATTAAATGAGTTGTTTGCTTGGTGCCCCGGTTTACCCTCTTAAAAATCAAGGCTTCACACTGATTAACGACTGCTGTGCCCTTCAGCATCAGGTTCATGTGGAGTTTTCTATCTGCTCATCAACTGCAAACTACAAGAGAGATTTTTAAATTCAAAAATGGTTTCAGCTGGAGGTGCGAGTGCAGGTCCCAGCTGCATCTTGTTTTCTCAGAATGGGGAATAGGCTTGACTATCCCCTGGAAATCAATGGGAAGGGCCTGGCTGGAGGAAACCTTCATGGGGGTGACTGAACCTGGGCAGTGCTGCTCTGCACAGCTCTCGGGGGTTTTTGTGGGGCTGGAGAAAAGGGGAAAGCGTCAGGTTGGGACGTGGTGGGCTCCCATCCCTGGCTCTGCTTTGTCCCTGCCCTGCCTCCGGTACTTCAAAGCGACCAGGCACAAAACTCTGGCCGAGGGGTATCCTTCAAAGCTCCCTCTTCCTGCGTCACTCGCCAAGGAGAGGGCACCGGGCTCAGATATGGATTTCTGAGCTCAAAAATGTCAGGAGGAAGTGATGGACTCGGAGGAAATTCTTGCGACGGTCTAGGAGGAAACGGGAGATGTGAAAATACACGATGTATTTTCCTCCCACAAGCTGCGCGCTCTGTTTTTATTATCATAAACCTGGGCCCAGAGGATGTCAGCTTGTTTATTTATTTGTTTAAATGAGGTTTCGCTCCTTGTTCAAACATTCCCATGTTGGCAGCTGCTGCGCTCCCGGCCCATGTCCCGGTTCCCGTCTCCCCTCCCCTGACCAGGAGACGTGTCGGCCCGGGCAGCGTCCTCAGCCACCAGTGAGGTGGGAGATGCTGAGGGCAGGGTGGGAGCTGGGTCATCCCCCTCCTCAGGTGGCCCCCCCGGCCACCACAAGCTTCAGCAGGAGCCCCTTGGGCTGGTGGCACCACCATGTCCCTATGTGTGGCACTGCTGTCTCACCTGTGCAGCCGCCCCGGGCTCACAGCTTCTCTCCCTGGGAATAAAATGAGAAATACCAGTTTTTTTTTTGGCCTCTTCCCCCCCAGTCAGGGCCCCCACAGTCACATCTGCTTCCTTGCCACCACCGGTGTGCAGAGCAGCTTCAGCAAGTATGTGCTAGAAACGGCACCAGTATCCCATTTTCTGTGATGTTGCAGCACCGTCAGGAATAATTGCGATGGAAAGTCACGCTGCAGCATCGGGAGCCTCCGTGCCCTCCGAAAGCTGCCCACGCGGGCTCCCGGGGGCTTCCCATGGGCTGCATGGGCTGGTGGCCCCTTCCCCCTGAGCTCCTGAGCTTCGTGCTGCTGCCCCGTGGTCCCAGATGAGGCTGAAGGATGCCTGGAGCCCCACACGGACCCTCGTAACCCGGGTGAGACAGCAGCGCCCACCCCTCTCAGCCCAGGTCTTGGTTTCACCACCACAGCCATGGTGGGGGGAGGATTATTTATTGTCTTGACACATCAACCATGCCCGTGGTTGTGGCACCTCCTCTCCGGGCAAGACAGCGTTGTCCCCGCGGTGGGGGGTACCCCTGGTGCCCCCGACTGAGCCCTGCCTCCCCCGGCGGGGTCACAGCGGCAGGAAGCCCCCTCTCGCCCCGGCGTGGTGGGGAGCCGCGGGAGATGCACCTGGGAGGAGAAGCACTTTGCTGGAGGAAGAAAACAGGATCTAAGATATAAACAACATCCTCAATGGCTCAGCAAGTGAGTCGCTCTTTCCAGAGGCTGTTTTCGTGCCATTGTTGTGGCCACCACAACCCCCTCCCCCAAAAAAACACGACAAAGTGCAATTAAACCAAGACAGTAGGAGCCATCAGAGACCAGATGATGGTGCTGCCCTGCTCCTTCTTGCAAAACCCTGCATGCACCCTGCAAGGGCAGGTATTGCAGAGGTGGAGGGTAAGAATATTCTTCCAGGATCTCTTCCAGGGCACTTCTAGCTTCCAAGGGGCTGAAATACATGGGCAGGGAGTGACTTCTGCCCCCCAGGACCTGGATGTTCAGTCCAAAGCTTATCAGTGTCTGCAAGATAGCAGTGAGCGGTGGGAACAGGGCACCTCTTGGGACAAAGAGAAGGCTTCCCCGAGGAATCCCTTGCTTGTTCCAGAGATGTCCCTCCACAGCACTCCCCATGAAGATTTTTTTCTGGCTAACGAACCTTTATTCTGCATCCACATGGTAGAACCTCCACATGTTTCTGGAATGGATTATCCAATATTCTGGCCTCTGTGGTCATGGTGTTAAGCAGAGCACCCCTCACAGCCCCTGAATTTTGTCTGTTTTTTGACTGAAAACAATTTTAAGAAAAACAAGCAAACAACTTGTTAATTTGTTTTTCACTAATTATTCCTTCCTTTCCTCCTGCAAGGTACGGGTAACTGAGTTCAGCATCGCTGGCAGCCAACGAGTCCAAATTGCTGTGGTATCCCAAAGGGACCCAACTGTGCAGGCTGGGAGTGCAGGCTGTTCCTGGACCACATCTCCCACAGCCCCAGCCCCTCCAGGCTTTGGGGTGCCTCTCAGCCTCCCCAGGTTATTATTAGTGTCCAACTGTCACGATATGGCCTGTTCCCAGGTTTATTTTCTGGTTTGTTTGGAATAGGAACTAAGTGTTTTCTTAACCTTGGGAACTGTCGCCCTCGGCTGGGCAGGCTCCCAGAGGCTTGTCCTGGTGTTATTCCCAGCGTTTCTTCTGACAGGTTACAGATATCCCTCTGATATCCCTGTGATATCCCTCCGGCACCACCCCACAGTCCACCCAACGCTCTGGCTTTAGCCAAGGTCCCTGCGTGGGAGCCCCCCCCCCATCACCCGGCAGCCCTGGGGGCCGTGCTTGGGCTCCTGCTAAGGGCTGAGCCCCCCTCCTCTCTTGTCCTCATCTCCTTCACGGCCACTTCCCTCCAAGTGACTTCAGACTAAAGGTTAATGCGAATCCATCCCCATGGACTCAGACCTGCCCATCTCCCTCCATCACCCGCTGAAATGCTGCTTGTTTTCTGCCTGGAAAGATCAACCAGTGCTGGTTCCTTCCATTTTTCCTTTTCCCCTTTTCCTCCATTTCCCTTCCCCAAACCTTTGACCTCCAAGGAGACCCCATCCCACCTTGCCCTGACCCCGGTGTCCCCACTGGGGAGCAAAGGGACCCCACCTGCCCCCTTCCACCTGCCCACGGGATGCACCTCGGCCCCACCAGCTCTGTGGGGGGCTGGGGCATGGGATCTCCCAAAGGGTTAAGCTGCTCCCCAGCACAGGAAACCTGCAGCCAACGCCAGATTCCCAGGGAGGAAACGCGCTGTTTATTGTGGGAGAAAAGGTAAGCGAAGCGTTAAGGCGATCACCCGAGCAGAGGTCACCGACATATCCTGCTGCAAACTTCCTGAGCAACCTCACACCAGAAAACAACAGCCCCAGGACGGGACGGGGGACGGGGACGGGACGCAGCGCCTTTGTTTTTAGCTCTGATTCCCTTGGACCTACTTTCTGGCCGGCGCTCGCCCACATGCCCCCCCTGCCCCAGCTCCCTCTCCTCCCTCCGGCCCCAGCAGCTGCCCCCTGGGGTGGCTTTTTCCACCTTTCTCTTGCGTGATGGGTTGCATTTTCCTGCCCTTCCCTGGGAGGGAAGCGAAAGGCAGCTCTGGAGGTTTGGGAGATGCAGGCGGGAGCAGGAGCAGCCCCGTGAAGCCAACAGAGGGGAAAAGCCACCGAAACGTCCCGTGCTCCAACCTAGGTGATGTCACATCTCGCTTGTGGCCCTTGGGACACGGAGCACAGAGGGCTCGGGGTGACTGGTGGAGCAGACTGATACTTGGGGTAACCACGAGTGGGACCAACCCGCTGCATTGCCTTCCCCAGCCCGCAAAAGGCAGCAGAAGTGTCTCCGCTGCTTTTTCCAACCCCTGATTGTCATTAAAGCTAAGGCTCCTGCAGCAGCTGGGGTTCCTGCAAAGAAAAATCCCCAACCTTTAAAGGTAGAAATTGCCCAAGGTGCAAGGCCAAGAATGATGTTTAGAGACAAATGACTCAGGATTTTATAAACTGAAGCGTGATGCAACTGGTTTTATTTCCATACACACACAGGAGCAGTGGCGGGTCGTGACCAACACACAAAGTTATTTCATTCAGCAGCATCGCTGAGCGGCTCCTCAGCAAATAGCTGGGAGAAAGAGGAGACTCCTAGCAGAGGTCCATCGTGAATTTTTTCTAACCTTGTGGACAAATGAGGATGAGATCCAGGTCTGAAGCAATTTGCTCAGCCTGGGAAGCTTCGATAGCAGCCACAGCACATACGAGTGTTCCCATCTCCAGGTCTGGGGGTCTCGCCATCCCCCCGCTGTCGGCGAGCAGTGCACAGCACCGAGAGGGGCTTCCTGCCACCCCTTGGGACGTGGCCCAGAGCTGAGAGCTTTCTCTCCTGCCAGCCAGAAAGAGGACGGCTCGGGCATTTTGAAACATCTGTGGTTTTGAAACACGGATCCAGTGCTTGAACAGGATCAGCTCGGATCTCGCTTTGGGGCATCTGCTCGTTGCTGCAGGAAAAATGTCCTGGGTGAGCTTGGACTGACAGCTGGGATGCTGTCCCCACGCAGAACATGGGCACTGGAGAAACTGCTAGGTGTCACCTGCCTGTGTCCTCCTGTCCTCGGCAGCCATGTCCTCCTGTCCCCTTGCATTTGCCTTTTTTATATTCCTTTACCCAAGATGTAAAGTCCAAAGATCCCAGGGCCCAGATACACTTGAAGAGGATTAAAGAGTCTTCCAGGCTTCTTACCAGCTACCGACACACCAGCGGTGGCCGGGTTCAATGGACTGGACTGAATTTTAATTCCTTCTTTTCTTGGGACTCTGCCAAAAGACCTGTTTCACAGCCACCACCACTGGGCTTCCTGCGCTCAGTATTTATTTTGCTTTGAAGGGTTTGACAAGATGAGAATCCACATCCGCGGAGGTGACGCGGGGCGGCGGGGGGAGCCGTGCAGCCGTACGCCCCCGGGTAGCGCAATCGATGCCGTGATTAGCTATGCTAAATTGAAATCTTATGATCTTCGGGGTGGTTACATAAAATGCCAATTAGTATGTGGTCTACATTGTTTCATATAAATGTTTTTCATTATATTTTGCTGTCAGCGAATGCTGGTGTGAAACCAGTTTCCATCCCTCATATGGCCACCATGAGGAGGTTGGGAAGCGCTTTAGCACAACTGGAGTCCTCCTCCAGACAGATTCGTTATCTTGTTTACCCGGCATCGGCCCAGCATCTTTTCCTTGGGCAGTGGGAGGGACACTTTTGTGTTGGGAAGGACGAGCCTGGAGGTGCCCAGAGGTGGTTCCCACCGCGGCTGTCCCGACGGGTGCACCCAGCGCTTCTCATCTGCGGCACCTGCCGCTCGCTGATCTTCCAGCCTGATTTTCCTTATCATTGATGTGCTGATAAAGTGCTGCGTCACAGGATCCAAGAAATACCGTGCAAGATAGTGGCGAGGAACTCCTATTTGTTAAGATGTCTGGGATGCTTCCTATTAAATAATAGCAAAATGCTGTAATAATAACTTGGCAGCTCTCTGCCTCTGTCAGTCTGATGCTCAGTGCGGGTTTGCTTTCCTAAAATTCCCGTAAGTATCCCGACAAGTTGCACGATAGGAAGGAAGGCCACTTCACTTTTGACTCTTGCTTAAATAAGTTCTTGTGATGAGCAACTATCTTGAAGAGATGGAAAGGGTGAGAAATACACCATTGAACCACGTTAGCTGGCAGCAGCCTGGGTTATTACACACTATATTTCCTGATAAAGCAGGGACAGGTTATGGATTTTGCAGAGCTGTGGTCTTGGCAGGTTTCGCCAGACGTGTAGGTATGGGTCAGCAGTGGCTTGTTTAACCTCTTGGAGAAGTATTACAAAACCACCTATGTTTAAAAATAAAAAGCAAAAAGCAGGAGACCTCCTGCTGGCACGCTTTCCATCTACTTTGCATCCCTGTTTCATGCTCCCAGTTAGAAGTTTTTAGTAATGAAACGCTTTAATTCAGATACAGTGTCAAAGCCTTCACTGAGTTTACAGCTGTATCTGCCAGCGTTATTTTGGTTTCATTATTTATTAAAGAAATTTGTCTGTGGCCTGTTGGGTTTATCAGCTTTCCTGGCCCAGGTGGGACCAGCTCTCTCTGCCCGAGACCCTGCTCAGCAGGACACGCGCTGCACAAAACTGCAGTCCTGGGAAATCTTTCCAAAGTACTACATTTTTTTCCCCTGAATTCAGGGTGATGGAAGCTGAACCAGATGAAAGATCAAATACATTGTGCTGACTCCAATATGTGGGTTTGTGGGTTTGGTTTTTTTTTTTTTTTTTTTTTTATGAGAAACTCCATACAGAGGGTTTGTTAAAAGGTTTTGCGTGAGTTACCACTATACTTTGTAAATCTTCTGAACAACCTGATCCTAGGTTGCAGAATTTCAGTCTCCTGGCATTTCAGAGAGTCTGCATTTGACACATTCTGCTTTACTGCTTTTCCTACATTTCTTCCTTAAAAGTCAGGCATTTTCATGTTCACTTTGAGGTCACCCCTTGTCCTATTGTCTGTTCCTTGGGAGAAGAGACTGAACCCCCCTGGCTACACCCTCCTTTCAGGGAGTTGGAGAGAGCCAGAAGGTCTC
>JAOQGH010000003.1:35611965-35636094 GCA_025769975.1 Gallinago jamesoni | reverse complement strand
TCCTTTTCTCCAGGCTGAACACCCCCAGCTCCCTCAGCCTCTCCTCACCAGACTTGTGCTCCAGACCCCTCACCAGCAGGAATCCCACCGTCAGTTGAGGGGTATCCAGGAATAGCGGGACACTGCACTGGGAGCCCAGCATTTCCTACTGTGCATGTTGAGAGCATCACTCTAAAATTATTTAGTATAGTCTTAATATTGAGATTATTCTTAGGCTATAGCGGGGTTCATTCAGGTTTCAACCAGGCTGAGGTTCTGGCTTTATAATCTGCAGGATGAGGGATGATAAGGTGCAAGCAGTGGGAAATCTACACAGTTAAGGATGAGAAGCCGTTTCATCAACTGGAATACAGAGGAGGAGGAGGAACACTACGCTTTTATGGAATAATACTGACACCACAACTCGATGAATAGGGCTGTGTGTCCACCCAATTATTTCCAAGAGAGATAAGGGAATATTCCTGTCATTGCTCAAAGTCTAGACAAAGGTGTCTCTAAAAGCTGTGTGGTTCTGGTGACTCTATTCAAGAAAAAATATTTTAAACTAGAACAGGCTCAGAGAAGGTTTGTCAGATGCCCGGAACATGGAACTCCTCCTTATAACAGGAAAATAGGAGAGGTTGGTTTGCTCGGACCTCGAAAATGAAGGCTCAAAATACATATGAGAACATTAAGACAAGTGGGATGAGCTGTCAACTACCAGAGAAGGGAAAACTTACCCTGGATGCAGCAGGGAATGTTTCTGCCCATCAGAGCAAGAGGGACTGGAGCAACCTGCACATACCTGCAAAAGAGGCAAATCAACCAAATATTAACGAGGGAGTTTAATCCCTTTTGCAAGGGGTGTTGTGCAATGGCAAGGAGCATCCGAATGCGATGCTGCATCCGTGCCTGGCTTCACAGCTGGGACAGAAATGTTTCTAAAAACAAATGCATCAATTTACTCTGTCCTGAACCAGCGATGAAGCCTGGACTGCAATACAGTGAAGGAGAATTTACCACTGATTTAATATGATTAGGATTTTTTTTCCCCATGAGTTCGTGTCTGTCTTTTTATATTATCTGGAGGGTCGGTGCGGAGTCCTGAGTCAGGAAAACAGCTAACTTAAATTCGTCCCTGTTTGCAGCAAAAGTCTTTGGTTTGACTTCAGAGTGATCCATGCATGTGCTTAACATTAGGGCTCTACTTACACACTGTCCTGAATAATATGCTATAGTGTATTTTGAGAACTCATTTTTACTTTTTATTACAATAATAACTTCTACAGTGACATGAATTCCAACACGAAGCACCGAGAAATAACATACCCTTCCAAATGGTTTTCCTCTTCACACTGTTATTAGAATACATATTAGGAGAGCAGTGTATTATAAGACAAAGCACTTTCCAGAAGGCATAATTTTCTCAACCTCTCTGGAGCACAGCAGTTACTTTATAGCCAAAGATTAATTATATTACCGAGTCTGGTTCTGCAAATGGTAGTCAAATGGGCCGTTAAAAGAGAAGGGTGGCAGGGACCACTGCTAGGGCATTGCTTCCAAAGGGGCCAGCTCTCGGAGGTGCTGAGCTCCCAGAGCTTAGCTTGGCCTTTCTTCCCCTATTTCCTTTTCAAATTTCATGCTGGCGTTCCCTAAAATGATGTGTTTGGAAACCTGTCCTGCTGTGATTCTGAGAGTGTATCCCATTAGGGGGAGAGCAGAGCTATGGGTGTTGCGCCTCCGAGTGTAATGGACGGGACACGGAGATGTCTAATAATTGCCTTTGTGATCATTGGTAATTACCTCCGAAACCCTAAATAGCAGCACCAGACACAACACAAATCATGCCTGTAAGGCCTGATGGGGAGATGGGAAAAACCCCAGATGCGTTAGCGTGATGGAAACAAGAAAGGTGGAAGACAACTGAGGCTCCACCAAATGTAGGTCCGTCCCTCTGCTGCTTCTCCAGCTGCTGGGAAGCTGTGGGACACTGTGGGGCAAGTGGTGGCCCCCGTGGGTGCGTGCAGGAGGAGAAGGGAAGGGCCAAGGAGCCGGGGTCGCTGCTCTTGCATCACTCAGTCTCCGCACCCCGACATTCATGTTGCAGGCAACTCCTGTCACACCATGCCAGCTTTCAGCAAAATTCAGCAAATTTGCCTTAGACAGGATAAAAAAAAATAAATTGTATTTCTTTAAGAGCAAGCAAAGAGGACAAGTCCAACATTTACTCTCAGGCTGATGCCCCGTGTCAGAGTTAGCAGCGCTCTGACAGCCCCAGGGACATCTCCTCTGCGGGAAAGAGGGGATAAGCTCTGCTTTACTCACCCTCCTCTCTCAGCTCCTTGCCTTCAGGGGAGAGGAATGATGACAAGATTTCCACTTAAAATTAAGCTGCAGAAGGCAAAACAAAACTCAGAATCAGCTAATTTTATCTGTGGTTTAAAAAAGAAACAACAATAAAAAAAAAGGCCAGTTAAAGAAACAATGGAGGAAATGAGCAATATCTGCCAAATAAAATCATTTACTCACTCCTCGTCTTAGTCAGGAGAGAAATAAACTTTTAGAAGGCCACACAGTAAAGCAGATCCCCAAATACAGTTAGAAAACAATGAGTCCATGAGTTGAGCTCCTCCAACTGCTCTGTATTTTCTTGGGAAACAGCACATTGCTGCCAGGGCTACCTGCTCCCCCCGGGATCGGAAATAGATGGGGTTATTCAGAGCATTTGGTTAATGCAAACTGCAGAGGAGAGGGAGCGATGGAGCCAATCTGCTGCGGGGGTGTGCAGCTCTTTGTGTGGCATCTCCGTCCCACTGCAGTGTCTGGAAACCCACCGTGACTCACCTCCACAGGGGGTGGCCAAGGACACGCAGGAGGGCACCTGAAAGTAACCCTGAGGAGCAGGCGGCAGTCACTGGAGACACAGCTACTGCCCTTCCTGCCAAACTTTGCTTGTTTTCCCCAAAGTGAGGAAGTGTCTGGGCTGGAAGGAGCAGAGCAGTGACCTGAGGAGCATCCCTCAGCCCCCGGCGCCTCTGGATGTTGGAGAGGAGAAAGAGTCTGCGTGTATCAGGCCAGGAGGGGACACGGTGGTGACCCAGGAGAATTCCTGCAAACCATTTTGCATTGCAACACAAACTTCACATGGAGGCACCACTGCCCTGACCCCTCCAGCCCCCCTGACCTGTGTTCCAGACCCTGACACCATCAGGACTGTGTCACCGCTATTTCCATCCCACCACGGTGGGGCACGGCATGACCTTCTCCAGGTGGCCTCTCTTGCTGTGGGAGGAACCCAAAAGTGCTGCATGTTGTCCCAGTCTAATTTTCACTTATTTCCATCTCAAAGACCCCATTTCTGAGCGAGCCGAGATCTTCATGGCCTTCTGTTTGTTGCTTTTGGCATGTGCCTGCATGTGCTTTACTGTTTGTGCCTCCGCAGACATATTTTGTAGGTGCAACTTAAGCAAAACTTTTGATGTGTTGGGCTGAGAGGTCACCGAAGGAATGTCAGTATTTGTCATCAGGAATATGGGCCAAGTCATACTCACCTTCTCCGAAAATAACCCCTTTGAAGTCAGGAGAAACACTCACGAGCACAAGGGGAAGCATTTGGGCAGTAGAACTTAAAGGTAAATTTCACATCATGACCTTTTATTCTTTTTCTTTTTTTAAAAAAATAATTATTATTAAATTTATTGTCTTATGGAAGTCTTTCCTCCCTTCTTTCCTCCCCTGAACTTGACACTAATGTTGGTCAGACAAAAAGTCAGACACCCAATAAGCAACGGAAAACTTGTCTGATAGAGTTCAAACGGCCGGGAAATGTAATTTCTTTCCTAAGTGTTGAATTTAACGTGCGTTTATGCAACTCCATCCTTCAGGGTATCGGGAAGGTGCTGAAAACATAGTAACAAGCAGCTTTGTTTTCTGGGATGAAATTAAAAAGATACTGAGAAATACAACTAATAGAGAAAAAATCCTCAGAAAAGTTGGCAGGAGCTTTGTAAAGACAGTAACAGATGCCCCTGAAGAGGAAATTACAACATGTGGCAGCTGTGCTTTTTTGGTTAAGCAACTTTTTGTAAAAGTTCAAAGCATCTGGGGAAGGTAACTAGTAACAGGGTGAGACAGACTTATGGAGCCCACACATGGCAATATTTTTGTATATAATTAGTAAAAAAGCCATTATATCCGTAGATGAAGAGATTTAATTCATACAAGTTTGCATTCTTTGAAGAGCCATCATATTTTGACTTTGTAAACTGGAAGAATTGAGTAATTTCTTGGATTAACTGATCACAAGAGTTGTAATCCGTAATAAAACTCCACGCACGGCTGCCAGGCTCTGTCTCTCCGAGGATCAGGGCAATGAGTCGATCTGAGAGGAGCAGGACGCATCCCAGGCTGCAGTCCCGCTACCTGGATCTAGCGGCTGGGTCCGCAGGGATGAGGCGGTTAATCAGAGCCTCCAACATCTTGTTTTAATATGGGGGAACTTATTGTTTATGCGAGTTTCTGGGTTGGTGAGTTTGGGAGGAAAGCTTCGCATAAATCCCTGGTGCATGGCATGGCCACTGCTTGGACTGGGCTAGCCACCCTCCTGTGGGCTACCTGTACATATACACACAGCCAGGTGCACGGGGGTATGTGTATGTGTGTGTATATATACACATAAATATATATTATACACACGTGTGTGCATATAAGTCCCTAGAAATGGCCTTTCCAGCCGTGAAAAGCAGAGTCTGTGACAGTTCACACTGCAGGTTTCTATTTATTCTCTCTTTTTACGGCACTTCTGTGTTTCTGTGCTTTGGGTTCTGGTGAGAGCTGGAAGAGACCCTGGCCCTCTGCTGCCGGAGCTGCCACGTGGTGGAGAAAGAAGAAAGGCCCAGGTTTGTAAATGCTTTGTTTAGAGCTAATAAAGCCCTAAATTTAATTTCTAAATCAGCGATTGATATTCCTGGAGCTCGGGGAGGCTGTGGCAACGTGCAGCAATAGCAGCTCAAAGCCTTTTCCCTGCTGGTTCCCTCCCCGTCTGCGGCTCCTGCTCCTCGGCGAGACAGAGCAGGGAAACGATGCTCCTGAAAATTGAACCAAATGTTATTTATTTATTTATTTACTTGTTTTCTGCTGGGTTATTTTAAAGCCAGATCAATTCCCAGTCCGGGTGCCGGGGAGAGGAGGGGACCCGGTGTCACCCGTGACTGCTCCAGGGGCACCTCCAGAGAGTTTGGGTTTTACCATCTTTCACCTCACTCCAACTGCACCCAGAGCGTGGTGGTGACACTGTAACTGTTAAAACCATTTAAAACCAATTAAAACACACCCAGATCCTGTTGCAGTCATTAGGGTCCAGCAGGGATGTCTCTGCAGAGAACAGCCAGTTTATCACATGTGCTCTATTTCAGATCCTCCGTGAGCTTTTGGATTGTCATCCCAAAATCTTCGAGGTACTCACCCCACGTTCCCGGACGGATTTTCCCTTCTGCAGGTGAACGGGACGAGGCAGGGCGAGAGAGCCAGCAGGTTCCCCTCGGTGTCAGGAGGGACGGGGAGATGCTAAGTGTGCTCTCCCACCCTGCCCACCCCTGCTGCCACCCTCTCCCCGGGGGTCACCACGTCGCAGTGTCCTGAAGGTGCTGGTGGCCGGGGACAGGCCGGTCCCCCCTCTCCAGCCCACGTCCACGCAGGTGCTCCCGCACGGAGACGCATTTCCAGAAGGCAGAGGGCGGCCGGAGGAAGCCGCAGTCACGCGAGCAGCATGTGGTTTGGGGAGCAAGTGCCAACATCTCTCACTCTCACTGTCCCAGCCTTGCTCCGAGGGCAACCTGATCTGCCTTTAATCTATTCTGACCACAGGACAAATGGTTTAAATAAAATCCTGCATGACTGAGTCACTCCGTTTCTGGCTTTTATACGACATACTGAGGAGCGATGGTTTATTTTGCCTGAGTAACAAAATTAATATAAGAGAAACATTTTTGTTATGTGGTAACTAAGAAAAAAATAAAAAAAAAAAAAAAGAAGAGACGTAGAGAAATTTGGGTGGGATGTTTGTGCGTGATAAAAGGAAAATCAAGGAAAAAATAGTAGTCACTTTTCTTGGAACAGTAGGCAATAGTAACGACAGACAAACAGCTGCCGCAGATGGGATGAGGGTTATGTTTTGGCAGCAAAGTTATTTTCTGAGAGCAGAGACATGAAGCCCCGCTGCCCTCACCCAGCTGGGGGCAAGCTGCCATCTTCCAGGTACCAGCATCCTTACCTCTACCCGGGCAAGGAGGCGGGAGAGGCAGGGGCTGGGCGATGGTGGTGTTACAGGGCAGAGCAGGACCAAGAGAGATGCCCTGGGGTCATGGGGACAGAGCTGGCTGCAGCTCCCCCGGCTGTTTAGCACAAGGGGGACCGACACGTGTGTGTGTCGGGGGGGCTTTGCCTCATCCGTGGTCATGGGGGTGCAGCCTGGTTTGTGGATGGGTCTCATCTGCTAGAACCAGTCCCTGCCCCTCCTCGGGCTGTGGTTTGCGATAAAATGTGTCGTGAGAGACTCTGCTCTGACTGTTCACCGCCATCTCCTTCTTGTCCAGGACTTGTTGCCACCAAAAAAACCCTCCTCATTATTTGACATGCAATTAATCTTGGTTGGGGAGCCGAGGTACTTCCATCTCATCATCCTGAGCCTCGTGGGAATATCTGAATGTGAGATCAAGTGAAGGCTATCTAAGGATGAAGGTTAAATCCCGGCAGCGTGGGTTTCACACGCCACAAGACAACAGCGCCCATAGGCGAAGCTCTGCCTTTTTCATTCTTTTCTTTTTAATGAGAAAACTGCTATCGATTTTTGGTAAGCTCCAGGACATGTAAGGCAATATCCTGGTGTTAGTGGGAATAACAAGAAATTCCCGCTGTCTTTTTGGGGCGTGGAATAGTTTTCACATCAAGCAATACTTTTGTGAGGAAGGATTTGCCATGCAGGGGTTGGGGGGAGCACTGCTGCCTGCCGACACCTGGGTCCTTCCCTCCGCCAACATGCACCTCCTCGAGATGATCTTCAAACCATCTCCTGGTCCTGCAGGTCTGGACATCCTTCCTGGCGCCCTGCAAAAGAGATCAGGGCTTGAAGCTTGAGATCTCATCACCTGTGTCCCACCACGTGTGGTAGCACAGGATTTTCAGGGTCACTTCTCTGTGGTGTTTCATCAAAACACTGGTACGTGGTGTTCGGGACATGTTCCCAACGCTGCAGCACGGCACATCCACTTTGAAGTGGGAATTTTGGTGCTTTTACAGCAAGCAGTGCAAGGAGAAGAATGTTCCCCTTTGATGTTTATTAGTTATGAGCATTGCTGGCCCCTTTTGGAGCTGATTTCGTGCACCGTCCCCTTTAAGAATCGGAAATACGTTGTACCAACATTTCGAAGGTTATGAAATGCAGCATTTGGTGGGAAAGAGACAGACAAATGAGAAAAATATGGTACTTTTTCATTCTCTGAAAGAAGTTATAGCTAGGAAAAAAATGGACTGTGTGTGCAAACTTGAAGTGATTAGTTATTACTCGACAAGGCTTGCCCCTCTCTGTGTCGGGAAGCAGAGGCTCTACATGATTTTCAGCTCTTGCACAGGGCTGTAGCCCGTACTTTGCAGACATAGGACATGCTTATGGATATTTCTTTTACAGTGTTTTGGGGTGATAAACAAAACAAAGTCAGCAAAGACCATGAGATCCCTATGTACTTCCCTTTATTGTTTTTGGATTATGCTCTTGAAGGTGAGTCAGTGTTTATCGATATAAAAATATAAGAAACAATGCACTATCAGAGTCGTATATTTTCCCATGTGTTCATTGTCCCTTCACTTGCTGTAAAATCCATGTGAGGAGGAGTTAATGAGCTGACACCTGTTTTCTTGGCAGAATCTGGGTTTTATTTTTAAATTATCAGCAGTCTGAAAGTGGTTGCAAAGGCAAAAAAACAAGCTTTGCCCTCAGGGATGGGAAGGGGAGATGTTTGCTGGACAAAGGGTAGCCCTGGTGATAGGACCTGCCTCCCCAAGGAACTGAGATGAGGAGGATACTGATGCTTCATTAACCTGTGAGATAGGAAATGTCACACAAGGGTGCTAAATGCAGTAGTTAAATTTTGCATAAAACACCAATCTGCTTTGCAGGGCTTATTCTCTCCATCTATTATTTATTTTCTCCCTCATTAACTGCTCCAGTAGCCCGAGACGCCGTAATCTTGCAGCCAGATTTCTTATTTGAGAAACTCTTTGCTGTTAATAGAAGGTCTCTCATCAGATGCTCTTTGAGCAACTCCCCTCTTCTCTGCTAGTCCTCAGCCCTTCTGGAAGCACATGCTCTATTTTGCAAGACTGTGTTTACACCCGGCAAATATGCAGGGAAATGGTCTTTTGCAAGGCAGCGCTGGCCAGAATCAGCAACAGCAACGCTGGTGAATCCAAAAATAGCCATAGGAGGGAGCAAAAGAGAAAAAGAAGTGGTGAAGTCTTTTGAAATTCCTTCAAAATTTTGGTGATGCCCCCTGAGATGGTCTTACCTCCAATACCATCCGTTGAGCATGAGGACAAGGGAGATTCTGCTCTCTGAACCACACAGAGGGTTGAGTTCATGCCCACAGAGTTCCCTTCTTAAGCCTGAAATTTGTGGGAAAAATAAACTCTCAGCCTATGTCTTGCTTTCTCCCTACTTCAATGCCTGGCAGATGGACAGATAAAACAAGTTCAAAGAGGCAATTTGCAAGAGAATCACAAAGCTAAAAGGTGACAATAACACTCTATTGGAGAAATTTTGTAGCACCTGTACCCTGGGAAGGGTATCAGCTCAGTAGCAGTGAATAATCCATCAGGAGAGAAAAGGCAGAGGGCTCTGATTCAACCTGCCAACCTTTGGTAAATGTAAGGTTCTTCACTTAATTCCAAATTATCTTCCAGTCCAAGGACTCTGGAGTGATCACACGACCTCTTTGGGGGTGGTTTGGTTTGATATTTTTTCTTTGTTTTGGCAGGCAAAGAAGCCATGAAGCCTGAACATAGGCAGAGCATAAAGCAAAAATTCCCCATGCTACACACAGATGGATTTAACAGCCCTCCTCTTATTCACGGCTAAGTGTTTATATGGAAGGGCTCCAATTTTATGACAAATTTCACTAGTTTCTAGCCAAACAGAGATCCTCTCCAGGGACATTAAATTTGGGGGTGAAAAACTTTCATCAGATTCACAGTGCAGATCTGGAGTTAGAAGCATAAATAACAATTTGTGGTATCAGAAAGGCTCCTTGAAAGACCTTCTGAGGGTCTCCAAGTCCAGTTCCTGCCGGCTCCAATGGAGTCCTGCAAAGCTCTGCATGAGCCAAAAGGGTCTTCTGCTGCTGGTGACCACGGACCTATGATGAGGAGCAGGTTGGTCTTGGCTCTGTGGAAACTCATGAGATATTGGGGTTCTTAGTACCTTGCAGGACTGGGGTCTCTGTTGGAGTCTACAGGCTTGAGCTGGATGGAAAATGAGAGGCACCTGTGTGGTGGAAACACTCTCATTGTCCAGGATGAATTCCCACGTGTGAGGCACTACAAAAAAAAAATACCCATTTCTTGCTATAATTTTCACAAGCATACAGGTGCTCAGTGATTTCTGAGACGTATTTTCCTCTCCTGGATAGTTTGCCTTCCTTTCTTACGCACAAAGATGTTCTGAGTGCAGAAATAACCACATCGAGCCGCCTGTGCACGCACCGCGGGAGCAGCCGGGGAACAAGTGCACGGCAGGAACACGGAGAGGCTTTGCAGCTGTGAAAGTCCACCAGGAAATCTGACCAGTGAAAGCTGCCCTCTGAATGCTTGCTCACAAGTCATTTTAGAGGAAAACATTTTTATTTAGCTTTTATTTGCTTTTTCTCCTCATGTACATGCGTGCATGATTAGGGGTTCATCTGTCTACAGCAATGAATTTAAAATTACATTTACTCCAGCTGTTCACTTCCACCTGATGTCACATCTCTGTGACTGGCATCACAGCTAGTTATATATATATATATATATATTTATATATATATGCTGGGGGTAATGTTCTATGTCATGCAGCAACATGACAATTTCAGCTGGGGAGCAGACAGAAGCACCAGGTCTCATCTTAAACAATAATGATCTTATTTTTGTAGACCTATACTTAGTTTTAATAAAAAGCAGAAAATATGGGACAATCTCAAAACAATGTTCTTAAAGTTTCCATCAAGTGTCAGCTGCTCTTTAATTACTAACCAGAGGGACATCGAAGAAAGTTGCTAATTATGAGCACACCATAGAAATGCAAACACTGTGTCCCAGTTTTACAACGGCAACACCTTCCTGGGGATGCAAAAGTGAGTCTGGATTGGCTAATGAATGGAAAAATCATGGGATTTTTCTTGAACAGCTCACGAAGAGGCATCTGTGGTTATAAAATCAACTATTTCCTTTGGAAAAGGAATGAAAATATTTGACAAAAATACCTTCAAGGTTGAGTGTGGTGGTTTTTTTTTTTTTTTAAATATATCCCAGGAATAATCAAGATCTGTCAGTTTTGAAAAATAAATCATAATTCAAGATGGCTTTATTGAAAACCGTGGGTACTTTCAGCATCTTATGATGCCTGGAACCTTCCTCATTCCAACTTCTTTTGTTTGCTCTTTCTGCCTGCTGAAGCCGCGCTGAAAATCAGTGAGCGAGACGGACTCGCTGCAGTGACAAACCTGTGAAAGGACACTCTTTGCTGAGAACTTCGTAGCAATTCAACTTCAGTCCAAAGGTTCTCTGTGCCAGAGCTTATTTGAGTGCTTGGTTGTGATGCTAGTACTCTTCTGCAGAGATCTCCTCCTGGAGCATCAGGAGATGGCTCATCCTGGAGGATGTCAAGTATTTAGTTGTCTCTTCTCTACTGTAGCTCACCTACTAGGGCAGAAAATGAGCTCCACTCAAGCTTATGCTCTGGGTGACAAGAAGAGAAGCAGGGAAGGTGACTGACATGTTTAAGGCCAATGATTTAAGCTCCAAGTGGTTTTGGATTTAAGTCTCTCCATTTTTGGAAATCCAAACTGACCTCCCTCAGGCCTGATACTCAGAAATGCTTGATAGTGCTTGTATTTCTGGGGAAATGAAGCTGCTCAGCACTCCTAAAACTCGACCAAAATTGTGTCTTGTTGGGCACAAAATTGAAATTGTAATTCCTTCTCTCTTCTTCACCACCCTGAAGGGACCAGTGAGCTGATGTTGTGTTCGGATAATCTCATGTTTGTGTCATAAAGTATTTTTAATTACTGTGGGGTTTTTTATTGAGAAGGAAGAGAAAGTGTTGCTAAAACATTGTTTCCCTCTATTACTAAGCATAAGAGGGGGTTGACACCTCTTCATGGAATCGTTCTCAGCGATGAGTGTGACAAGCCCTCCCAAACCTGATGCAGCTGCACAGAGGTGGCAGCTATTGCCAAGTGGGCAGAACGTGCTCTCCATGGGTCCATTGCCAGCTCACACTCTGGACTGTGAAAGCTGAATATATTAGCCAAAAATAACTATTCCCAGGCATTTTGCTCTTAGTGTCCAGCCCCAGCACCATGAGTGATGGCAAAGCCTCTGCTCCAGCAAGGCTGCAACAGAGGAGGTAACGGGGGAGCGCAGAGACTGCCGCAAGGGCAGAACCAAACTACGAGCCGGTTCCGAATTAAAGGGGTTCCCCAGAGGCCAGGAGATGGCTTTGAACAGGTTGAGTCGTTAAATGGATGTCGGGTTGATGGATGAATCCGCATCACTCGCTGCAGCGAGATGAGTGCGTTGCCTCGTAAGCGTGGGTTGCAGCGGGTCAGTTCGAGTACGACCGGCTGCCAGAAGGACGAAGGAAGTTCATAAATTACCCCAGAGTTATGGAAACGGATCCTTTCTGCAGAGGGACCCGGGGAGCAGCGGCGTCCCTGGGTAGCCCATCTGTATCCCATAAAGAAACGGATACCTGTAATTAGTGCCATGAGCTATCAGGACCGCGCGCGGCGTTCGTACGTCTCCATCCGAGAGGACGGGGCTTTGCGAGTGGGAGCATTTCACATGGAAACAACCAAGACAGCTGAAAGTGCAGTTTCGCTGGAAGGCGGCCAGTCAAGACGTTTGAGGCAAAAGCTCGCCGTTGCCAGGATGGGAGAAATCTAAGATTCAGAGCTGATTGCATTTCCAAGAAACAAAACAGGGAAAATTGGACAGGGCCGCAGAGTAGGTGCACTGGAGTTCACACCGCGCAGCCTCGCCGTTGCCCTGATTACGGCTGCTAGGTGCTCCAGTGAGGTGCCAAAGTGCCAGTCGGAAACCAGATATCTGGAGAAAACAGGATTTAGTTTGTATTCTTCAAACCCACAAGGCTGGATGGGGGAATCTGGGATCCATTTTCCCTCCCCGTGCTCCCCTGCCTCACTCTTATTGAGACTTAGACAAAAGGGCAAGGAGGCCACTGCAGAGTAAATGAGGCCCCTAATTTACCATAAAAAGAAGACGACTGGCTGTTAAGGTTTTATCGGATTACAATAAAGGCTCTTTGCACTCGGGAGACTGTGGTTTGATTCCCGGCACTGCTGGCAGGGCTGGAAATCATAACCACAGATTATAGCAATAAGCTTCCAAATTTCCATATTCCAGCTGTGGGTGCTGCTCCCCGGCGTGGCCGCTGCCCCGTGCCAGCCTTGTTGGCACGGCCGGGATCTGCAGCGTCCTCCTGGGGCAGGGCCTTCAGCCAGGCTCCAGGTCTCTGGAGGCATCGCTAGTCAAGGTGGGGGATCCCGCCTGGGACTGCGGAGACCTTTGTGGCTGTGGCATGGGAAAAGGAGCAAGATCACACCATATTATCTCTTTAATTATCCAGCAAGAGCTGACAAATAATCTACTTGCTCCAGGATGCCTTCATCCTACAACTCTTCAGATGAGAAGTCTCCTTCCTCCCAGCAGCCGCCATCAGAGAGTGAAGTGAGAGAAGCAGATTGCAGCAAACAAAATTTCCCCTCTATAAGCAAATCTTGTTGTTTTTTCCCAGGCTTAAACTTCATCAGGAAGATAATTTTATTAATATAACACATCTTCTTTCAGCATAGAGAGTGCTGGCATTTTGTTTGCCAGAGGGAGCAACAGGAATCTCTGCGCTATGAGGAATATGCCAGGATGGAGTTTAACTGATGCTGTGCTTTTGCTACCTGGAAGGTAAGTCTGCATCCAAACCTGGAAAAAAAAATATGCAATTGTATTATTTTTTTTCAACCTGTTGAAAAAACCATATGCTCCTGTTTGTGCCCAGGGAATGTGCAACTTGGTTGTGTTTACACACAAGGCTCACCATCAATTTTTTTCTCTTTCCCTGCTGTCCCATGGACTCACAGGAGGCTGTGGCTGGCTGATGTTTCCAGGGACTCGCTAGTTCCCTGGCTCAAGGCAGGGTCACCCAGAGCAGGATGCTCAGGACCACGTCCAGTCGGGTTTTGAGTATCTCCGCGAATGGAGACCCCACAGCCTCTCTGGGCAACCTCTCTGCAATCAGCACATCCAAAGTGGGTATTTAACCCTCAAAATAGTGAGCAACAGGAAGCCAAGAGGTTAAGCTTGGTCTTCTTGAAAAGTTGTTCTAATTGCAATGGCCTCTTTGGTTGGATGCAGCCTTTGGAGGGAAACTTCTTCTGGGTCTGCATCACAAATGTCAAAAAAGCAGTATGCAAAAGTATCACTTACATAGGGGGGTGTAGACCATAAACTCTCTTTAGTCCTTCATCATTTGACATTGCTGCCGATAAATCTGGAGGAATCTCGTGTTAAATGGCAGGGAAGCAAAGGGCAGCCTGGACGAGATCCATGTGTGCCAGCATCCCTCGATTTATCCTTCTTAAAACCAGCACCTGGTGCTTTTAACCCAAGAGGATCTGTGCTAGAAACCGCTGGGTCCTCCGACAGGATTAAGAAAGATATTGGGGCTGGTTTCTCTCTGCTGCACCCTTCAAGGCCAACGCGGCGTTTAGTAACAAACCAGAGATTGTGCAAAGCTCCAAAGTCAAATTTTCCACAGGAAGAATCCAGAAAATGTTTTCTGTAGATAAACCCAATTATTTTCATTATAGCTTTCTAACTTTTATTTCTATAATATAATGTATTTAATATATAAAAACATTAGAGAAAATATAACAAATCCAAAAAATTCAAAACAAAAGCCATTTCGAAAAGGAAACTCTAAACATTTTGTTCCGAAATAGTCAAAACAGAATATTTTGACATTGTCAGAATTTTTTCCCTCAGGTTCTCTTCCAAAACAAAATTCCAGAGGAAAAAAAACACACAACATTTTGTTAAGCATTTCTATTTAACTTCTACCTCAGCCCTGCAAAATCCAATAGAATATGATTTTTTGTAGCAACTTTTGCAGTCAGCACTTCTGTACACAAACATGCACCGTGTACAGAACAACTGACCATGGATTTTGATTTGATAGCTGCTTTTATGGCTTTGTATGTAAATAAACTAGATGATAGCAATTAATCAGATTAGAGACCTTGTTAGAGTCAGTCTGTAACTGATAATGAACTTGAAATTATCATTTAACTCGGCTAATGCTGAAGCAGGACAGTGGATTCAGTGGATGATCAGATTAATATTAATGAGCATAAATACCTCTCTGTTCCAAGTATGGCACCTTGGTAACGATAATTTTCTTGTTAACTGATGAAGGTTGTGGAACAGATTTACACCTGGGTGGGAATGCAAAAGAATTTAAGAAAAAAATAATTAAACCATGTTCTGAAATTACAACACGAAAATATACATGTGTATATATATATTTTTTTTTTCCCCACTGGGGACTCTGCCTTGAGACGCAGGTCAGTATTTCGCCTCCCTCAACACAGCCCTTAAAGGACTTGCAAGATCTGCAAAACTTTTCCAGGAATGACTCCGTAAGCTGTCTCCTATTATCGCACACATTAGGCTTGAAAAGGGAGCTTTGCCAGAGGCAGGCTCACGATATTGCAAAAAATTCCACCCAATGAGTGGCAGGCTATAGGAAAAACAATATTGATGTATTTTCCTCTATTTGTGGTTTCTTTTGTCCACAGAATGTTTTTTGTGTCTCAATGACGTCAAAGCAAAATTCTCTTGCAAAATGACAACTGGAAAATAACCCTGAGGATATATTGGATTTCCTAACTAGTAATTAACTAACTTGAGCTTAATGGAATGTATTATGTATTTTACCAAGTCTACAGAAGATTAGAAAAACAAAAGTAGTATTTTCTTTTGTTTTGATTGCAGCGCTTGAGGCAAAGGCTGCTTAAGGCTTCACGAGTAAGTGTTTTTCATTCCTAGAGAATCTGTACACTCCGACAAGTCACAACACCCTCACTGGAGGTGACAACAGCTACACTGCTGTCACCACGCTCAGCCCACTGCCCTTGGGACAACAATGATGCCTACCCTTAGGTGACATGCATCCCATCCTTTAAAAGAGCAATTCACCCTCCTCTAGGAGAAATGGTCCTGTATTTCCTGACTCCCTCCATCACCTGTGCAGGGAACCTTCCAGCTTCCCAAAAGCAGGCAAGGGGAAAAGTGCTCCCAGTGATGGTCAGCAAGAGCTGGGGGTCTTTGACAAGCCCTTTCCCACCTTTAGGTATGAAGAAGTTGCAGTCACCAGAGCTCAGTCCCTAATTCTGATCACTTTATTCTTTTTTTCTTGGTCCTTCATTCCTGTAAAACGGGCTCGTTCCCAAGTACATCACTTTTTACATGGCGATGTTTATGCCTTTCTAAAGGAAAAAAGTCATTGCTTTTCACAGAACCCACTGTGACTTTACGACTGCCTCGCAGAAACCAAAAATACAAATTTCAGCACATGCTCCTCTGAGTAATAACGGAAGGAGCAGGTTTTACTGAGATTGTCTAACACAAGCTCAAACAATAATGGACATTTTTCCTTCCTCTGTATATGTTTTTTGTTTTTTTTTTTTTCCGTGACTTTACATTATTAGGTGCTGTGCAGGAATGGCAAAGGACTGAGTCTCAAACTGGAATTCTGAAAGCTTCGTCCAGGCTCTTTTTTTGTGGTTTCAGTCAGCTGTTGCTGGGGTTATGCTGCCTTACTCAACACGCACCCGTCTGAAAGTGCAATCACGTTACATCACCACGATGAAGCTCACACGCGATAGACACTTGGCACGGCCCCTTTCCAGCCCCCTGCAGGAGGAATGAGTAAAAAACCCACCAGCCCTTTAAAACTTTATTAATTGCAGAGTAACCTGAATGCCAGTCATCCATTGCTTCAGTTTTATTGCTTGCTTCTAATTAGGGGTTGACAGCCGTGGCTAGAGCAGGTTCTTCTCTTGGACTCTCTGACATCATGTTTCAGGGATCAGAAAAAAACATTCTTCTGCATTATTTATGCTTAGCTCCATAGTTCCCAGGACACATCCACCTGGAGCTATGGAGCACAGTACCAACATGGGTTTGGTAGCCCCAAAAGTCCTGGTCTTATTTTGGATATGACCTCTTACTTCTTGCTCCTCCTATTTGTCCATGTGGCCCACAATCACTATGGGGAAAATTACATTTCCATTTCTTGTGCATCTTCCCAGATTTAGTGAAAATATCCTTCCAGATATCCAATAAAACAAGACTTTGTCACCATTTGCTCTGGGGTCCTCAAAACAGACTTTTTGTTTCTTGGAAAAGATTTAGTTTTCCAGGGAGATGTTTTTTCATGATTTCAGTGAAGCACCGATGTGTTTTAATAAAATTCAATAAAGTGTATATATGTCAGGGAAGATTTAACGTTGATAGTGGTGGTGTGCTTTGGAGATTCAATTATCCGTGGGTGAAAAAGACATGAATGTTACTGAGTGCACAAGTGAAAAGGGAACATTAAAAAAAAAAAAAAGCAGCTTCATCCAGCCAAAGTGGAAATCAGGTGAATGAATAAGAATATATTTTAGCCACAGGAGAGACTGTACATGTGTTCTGTGCCGCAGAGGGACCTTCCTGTCTAACAGACAACGGTGTTTTGAGATCTATGAAACAAGTGTTTTCCTGCTCATGCATCAGCAAAAGCAGATGTTCAGCCTGTCAGGAACAGTGAAGCTGGTGTTCTGTCTTTCGAGGAGCTGGCGGATCAATCCAGCCAGGTTTCTTCTGATGTGAAGTTCGTAACTGGAACCACACGAGCCAAGTTGACGTGTTGGTGTGGGAAGATCCCGTCGCTGCTCTCTTCTCCGGACCAGTGGGTTGCAAACTCCTACCCAGGCCCTGCTATAAAAAAGTGTCAAAATGGGATTTAATTAGTAAGCAGACCCTCAGCTGGCTGCTTCGTTCTGGGTGAGCCTCAGCCCAGGAGAACGTGTCATTTCGCATTGTTCATTGGTCAGTTCTCACTTCCTACTTTGGACTCTGATCATCAGAATTAGGTCAAAATCCTGGGCTTTGTGGCAAATTCAAGCTCTTGGTCAGGGTTTTTGGGAGCATCCTTGGACTCCGCCAGTGGATCCATGAGCCTGGTGTCAGCTTTGCATTTATAAGAAGAGCGGAAAGTGGAAAAAACAGTTTGCAAATCTCTGCTGAGCACTCCTCCCTCAGCAGCCACTGCCCCAGCCCAGGAGGTGAGGCTAACTGAATCCAGAGTGAAGGAACCAAGTTTTACAACCTATTCAGAAGGAGCCATTTATTTAATGGAAAGATTTGTCTACATTATTTTGGATGTTATGGTTTATACATCAAGTGCAAAATTATCCTTTCGAAGCTCTGGTACGAGGTTCAGTTTGAGTACTGTGTATTAAAAAACCCCAAAGACCACCCTTCTCCTTCCCCCATATTTGAGAAGCTCTTGTTCCCCGGGCAGGGAAATGAGTGTGAAAAGGACGTTACCAAGCTGGATCTCCTGCCTGTCATGCTTGCTGAGCTCTACAGGGAAGCACAATTCCCGCTATATCCTTGCTTTGGATGGCAAAAATAATTTGTCAGCAGAAATCACATCTTAGCAAACCACAGCCTGCATCCGTGTCTGGTTAAAATTCATTCATAGGCCCTCCAAAATTGAGGGGTTCACTCGCTCTTGAGGACTGAAAAGTCAAGGTGACTTTGTTTTCTTATCTACGAAGAGAAGGAAGCGTGCAATGAAATTAAAATGAATTTTTCGAATCACTGAAAGCCGCGCGATTAAAACCCGGGTCAGAACCACGCCAGCCTGCCTGGTTATCCTCAGCTTGCAGGTAGTTTCCATCTAGAGATGGAAACATTTCATGGTATGTAAAACAATATTGGTGAGGGCCGCATGTTGCCTCTGTATAAACCACGTCTGGAAAAGGGAGGTCTCCTCCCCGCAAGTGTTGAGTGACATCTCACAACCTGCTTCTTTCCAGTCGACCTGGAAAATGTGCACTCGGATTTCAAGGGAGAGGAAATATAAAGTGTTTTCTCATCAAACTTGGCATTATCTCTTTAGCAGGCAGGCCTCTCTCCCGCTGTACAGTATTTTTCCATTGTGTTGAATCAAACTTTATCTTCAGTTCTGCTTCCCCATTCTAATAATAACGACGTGGTGCTCAAAGTGTGGCTTCGCAAGTGATTCATTTCCTCAATACTGTTGATTGGGACTTTATACCACTTCAAAGGTAGGCAGCAATTTGGCTTTTGAACGCATTAGAGATAACATTTCTTTCTTTTTTGCATTGGGATGAACTCATTACGGGCTTTAGGACCAGGACCTGATTATTTGCAGACACACGGTGCTACTCTTCTGCTGACAGGAATGGAGAGATGAGGCAAAGTAATAGATTGGGTAAGAACTCATTAAATGTTGAGGCAGAACAATAGGCTTTTCCAGCCTTTAACTCCTTAGATTCATCTGGATCTTTCAATCTCAGCATCCTCCAGCCACTGGAGACTAAACCAACAATGAACTGAATGCAGAAAAAAAGCCAGGCAATTATTTCACTTTGGTAAAAATTTAATGGAATTCAGAAAGTCAGAGGAAGATAAAGGTGCAAGGAGTAAATTGGGTTGCTGAGACTCTGACGTGAGAGAAAGAGAACAAAATGGCAGAGTACAAGATGGTAAATGCTACCCTTTTGAGGTTGGCAAGGATTTTATGAGGCACCCTAAACACCCAAGACACCAAAAAATTTGGAGAATCTATCTATCAACTTTGGACTCACCTACAGATGCTCAGCTCCTCTGAGACATGGGGTGCTCACGTTCTAGCACCTACATTTAGACTCAGGCGTGTGTCTATGTCCAATATTCAGCTGATGGATGTTCTTTTGATGTATCTTGGATTGCTCGGCATGCTCGACAGCCCTTGTTTCTTTCTATTGGCCATATACAGCCCTGCAAATGTAAAAAGCCTGCAATAGCCAACTCTTTCTCTTCTGAGGTTTACATTATCATCTTTGTCTCATTATTTCTGGATGACTGCCCATCATTTCTCATATGGGTCTTTCTTCAAAAGATGAAAGGAGAAGGGTATGGGAAGGGAAAGAAAGGGAAAGAAATCTTACTTTTTCTTAGAAAAAAGAGCAAATAATTCATTGAACTGCATGGGTTTTATTATTTATTCAACATATTTGGGATGCTAACATGTCAGTCGGCTGAGAACACATAGAAAGAAAAATAAAGATGTCTCTGCTGTCAAGGGGAAAAAACCACTCACCACCTCATTTCTCTCCCCCTTCCTCTGACGTGGCTTATGAAGGGGGATGCCCAAAAGAATAGAGCCAAATTAGCAGAGCAGAGATTGAGGGGACAGCAGCTTTAGCTGTGCCTCCTGCCAGGGAGCTGCAGACGATGAGGTCCGGGTGGCAGCAGCAGACAAGGTCCCAGCTCCAAGGACGAGACACACAGCTCCTCCTTGCACAGAGTGAGCTTCTGCACAGCAGAAATACCAATTTTGTCTTTTGAGAGCTTTTTCCTGGTGTAACTCTCCAAATCTCTCTCCTGCCAAACATTATAAGAGCTATTAACAACGAACATTTCCGCTGGTGCAGAGTTTCAGATACCCTTCAAATGGGACACATGAGCCGAGTTCCCCACGTTCTCACCTGAATGCTGCTGCCACCATTTCCGTGCAGCAGAAATCCATTTGCCCAGGCTGTCTGAAATTACCCTGGACAAAATAGCCGGTCAGTGCAACACAACAGCACTGAGAACCAAGGAAACATCTCCAGTTTTTATCAATGAAGTCATAGCGTGGACTACATCAGGTTTCCGAGGCTTTGTCTGTGCCTGTCTGAGCTTGGTCCTTTTTTTTTTGGTGTTCCTTTTTTTTGTTCCATTTTTTTTTCTCTTCTTGTTTTTAATAAGAACCTTTTAAACCTTTTTTTTTTTCTTTTCTTAATAACTTAGCTGAGGCCACTTCAGTACAGCTCAGGGATAGAGGCCAGCACCGTGTACTCTCACCCTCCATGGAATTACACCTTGTATTTACGTGCACGTAGTGCAGAGGAGATGTGGTGGCTCTCCATGCAGGGAAGATAAGGTGTGGGTGCTGACGATCTTCATCGTACTGCCCAGACCTCCGAGCCTTGAATAATCCATGAACGATTGTAGAGTTGTCTCTTTTATAGAGAATGAAATTCACAGCTGAATCTGAGCATCAGGAACCTTCACAGAATGATTTGGGATGGAAGGGACTTTAAGGATCATCCAGTTCCACCCCCCTGCCCTGGGCAGGGACACCTCCCACCACACCAGGTTTCTAAAAGCCCATCCAACCCAGCCTTGAACCCCTCCAGGGATGGGGCTTTCAAGCCTAAGCAGAGATCTCGAAGGGGGCACGCTTACGATGGAGGTGTTTGAGGGGTGGTTTTGGCCTGGGGATGATGTCCACCCCTCCTGCTGGCATGGAGGACACGCAGAGGTGATGATGTTCCCAAAGGCAGCGGAACATCCCTGCTGCCCACAGTCTCTGCAGGTTGCACACACACGGAGTAGCCAAGAAGGGGGGGATTTTTTTTTTTCTTTTGTTGTTTCTTGCAGGTGAATTCCTCAACCATCTGCAGAAAATTTTCCTTTCATGGCTGGGAACACATGGCCCAGGGGCTGGTGGGGGTGGGTATTTCAACTCCCTGCTCCTCCCCCAGGCTGAACAAAGCCCTTGATTGAGAGATCTGCTCTGGACTTTGCAAGAAAGGAGAGCTTGGGGCTTTTGTGCGAGTGCGTGTGTGTGTGTGTGTGTGTATTTTTCTTTTCTTTCCATCATACTAATGAAATTTGCAGACACAGAGAGGAAACTGAGAGTTATTTATAGGAGTGAGAGGAATGTGAGGCCTAATTGTGCTTAGTCTATTGCTAAGTATGTAATCTGTTTGCTATTAAATTTTACAGTCTTGCAGCAACGTACATAGGTTCTGTTGTGGTTTTTTCTTTTCTTTTAAGGGGAACATATACATCTGATCAAGAAAAAATACAAGACTAAGGTGCCTGCAAGCTTGAAGAACAAGTGACACAAGGCAGCATTTTAAAGGAGGCAGGAGCAACTTTAGGATTAACTAGGTTGGGTAATTTGGGACTTTTTAAAATTTTTTTCTCCCTAATTATCCTCTCACAATTTTAAGGTTCCTGTGTCCCTGTCCATGACGCAGTGAGGACACCTGGAGCTGCTGGCTGCTCCCACGGGAGGTGGCCAGTCCCTTAGCACCAATTTCAGCAGTGAGAGTTGATGGTGACTGGATAAAATCATAGAATCGTAGAATGGTTAGAGTTGGAAGGGACCTTAGAGATCATTGAGTTTCAAGCCCCCTGCCCTGGGCAGGGACACCTCCCACCACACCAGGTTGCTCCAAGCCCCCTCCAACCTGCCCTTGAACCCCTCCAGGGATGGGCCAGCCACAGCTTCTCTGGGCAACCTGGGCCAGGCTCTCACCACCCTCACACCAAAGAATTTCTTCCTAATATCTTCTTAACACCTAATCTGAATTTTCCCTTTTCCAGTTTGAAGCCAGTAGCACTCGAAATGGGGGGCACAGGGTGGTGTGTCCTTTGCTCACCCCGCACCCCGGTGACGAGCTGATGGCTCCTCGGTGGGGCAGCCCCCGTTGCCGCTCTGGAGGGAGGACCGGAGCAGGGGGTTAGCGTGGGGACCCGAGCTGCTGAGCTCAGCATCATTCCTCACGGAAAAAGAGGAGAAGCCGGGCGTGCAACGCGATCCAACTGCTAATATCTGCCAGGCAGGGGCCGAGCGCGCAGGCGGCTCTGGGGGTAGCGGCTTTTCATCGCTTATCGCTGTCCCCCCGTGCCAGAATATTCCATTCCTATAACTTCCGAGAGGCCCTAAGGGATCCTGCCACCTCCCCTGGGCGCCGGTTTCTCCCTTTTTTTCAGACAGACGCTTTTCTGGGGATGTTTTGCAAAAGGCCACACGGTGACTCACCGCTGTCACTCCTCTTTGCTGGGATAACAACACGAGAGGGAAAACAAATAATATTTACTCCCGGTGTCCAAAATCGGCTTCGCCACCGTGAGCAGAATTTAGAAAGCCAGAAATAGAGGAGTGATTACGGAGTGCATTGCAATTAAGAGACACCCCTGCCAGGTCCTCCTCCGGGGTTCCAGTTGAGGACCGAGGGGACCGGCTCCCTCCAGGCGGGATGCAAAGCTGCTGGGGAGCTGCGTGGCTGGGAGGGATGCTGAGACCACTTACAGCTCTGCTTTCAAACCAGCCTGCCCCATCTCGGGGGGATGAAGAGCCCCAGATAACCCAGTGGCAGCAACCCACCGGCAGGGATCCAGAACTGCAAGGCAGCCCTTTGCTCTTTGGCTGGTAAAGCCACCACCCTGCCAGCACACATGCAGGTGCGGGACAACGTCCCCTGCCGTGTTTCTTGCAAGCAAATGTAAAAGAAGAAGAAAAGAGACTCCAGACCTACCGTGGCAGGTGGGATTTAGGGCTGAATCACTGAGAAATGTCCACTGTACATCTCCATGGAAATTGTCTAAGCCCTTCTCCTGCCTGCTTGCACTTCCCTTTCAGACCCTGCTTCCAACATGCAAATAAATTGACTTTATTCCGTGGGAGAATGAAGACCTGTGCTGGTTGCCGTATTTCTGCCAGGCCACCAGGGAAACGCCGATTTAACGTGTGACATTTAATGTATTTGTAGGGTAAGCAGGAGAAAATGCCAGGCAGGTTATCTGCAGCAAGGCACTCAAGCCCTCCTCCATCACGAATAAGTCATGGGATGCCAGTTGGCCTCTGGCCAGTCGTTTGGCCACTGACCAATTGGCTGACATTCGTTTCTTCCATACTTCGCTCCCGGCCCTGGTGGGATGGGTGTTTTACAGCAGCAATTAGTTTATTCCTGGGGTAAACAGTAGAAATTGGAGGGTAATTGCAGCAAGAAATTTGCTTCCTGTTCCAGTGTGAATAACCCGCTGGATGCCAACTGGATGTTAGCCCTCAGATCCGTAAGGCCAATTGGCAGCTGCTCTGCGTTTGTCCCTCTTAGGATTTGCAGATGTATGTTGGAAAGTGTGGGAATGGGGATCCCATCAGTCCATCCATCACGGCGCGAGCTGCAGCGCCAGCAGCCGCAGCGAGGGGCTGCCGGAGGAGGCAGGGGATGGAGCAGTGGGCTTGGGGCAGGCAGGGCGAGGGATGCGCTGGGAGGTGCCTGCTGACCCAACCCCACTGCTTTCACCTCTTTCCCATCCTGAATAATGGATTTTTTTCCTCCTCACAGACCCGCTGGGCCCTCACCTATGTTAGTTGGAATTATGACGCTGCATGATGCTGGTTTGTCATGTTTTTTACCTCACTATGCTTCTGGATGTAAGAAGAATGTGGAGAGGTCCACATTCATCCACTCACAGGGGGATGAGAAGCTCAACATGAGCCAGCAGTGTGCACTGGCAACCCAGAGAGCCAACCCCATCCTGGGCTGCACCAAGAGAAGCGTGGCCAGCAGGTCTCAGAGGTGATTCTACCCCTCTGCTCTGCACTCGTGAGACCCCACCTGGAGCTCTGTGTCCAGCTCTGGAGTCCTCAGCTCAGGAAGGACATGGACCTGCTGGAATGGGTCCAGAGGAGGGCCACAAGGATGCTCAGAGGGATGGAGCACCTCTGCTGTGAGGACAGGCTGAGAGAGCTGGGGGTGTTCAGCCTGG
>JAOQGH010000003.1:35572339-35611865 GCA_025769975.1 Gallinago jamesoni | reverse complement strand
AGGGGTTCAAGGCCAGGCTGGATGGGGCTTGGAGCAACCTGGTGTGGTGGGAGGTGTCCCTGCCCAGGGCAAGGGGTGGAACTAGATGATCTTTAAGGTCCCTTCCAACCCCAACCATTCTATGATTCTTTGATTCTGCAACAGGACCTACACACCAGCACAGGCTTTTGACCGGGATGAGGCTGCTCACTGGCCTCAGCATCCCACTGTGTTTCCAGAGTAACTCCCTCACAATTATTTAGTTAGCTCTGTTCAGTATTGTCACTACACAAGAAGGACGCAGGTACCTCTGCTGACCTTTCCTCACAGCGAGCCCTGGCACGTTTCCTATCCTTTTTACTGTTTGCTTTTCTCCTCTAGTTATCCCCATCTTTGGCAGCAATCTCCCCTCATCATGCTGCCAGAATGGAGCATAATATACTGGAATAGCTGCCTCAGATGAGCTCTCAAGCAACCCATCCCCTCTTCCATCACCTGCATATTACCCATATTATCTCACTATTTTTCTTATTTCCATTGATCAGATGGATCCTTAGATCATTTTTTTTTTTTTTGAGGTTACAATATTTTCTTTCAAAGTTTCCTCTATTATTTCACTTTCTTCAGGCTCCTCTCAATTTTGCATCTTTACTTGTTGAAATTTCCTAAAGGCTGATGTCTCCAGGCCAAGCTACACTGCACTATTTTCCAACTGGGAGGTAAGAGTTGCACACAGCCCAGAGGAGGGACGGCTCCTCAGTCGTTTCTACCTCCTTCTTCTTGGATTCGAGCAGCAGCGGTGGCTCAGAGCTGGAGGGCCAGACCACGGTCTCCATTTAGGTGGCGAAACCCCCTGACATCCATCCAGTGGTTTAACTGGAGTAACACCGAGAGAAAGGAGCGGCTCGGCACGTCCAAGGACAGCTTATTCAAGTTGCTAATATTACTGACATAAGGAAATATTTATACATATTCGGACATTTTCCATTTCCACCAAGACCTCTGGTGTGTGGTTGGGAAAGGAGCCCGGAGGGCAGAGGTAGGGGAGGAGGAAAGAGCTGGGTCAGGGAGTGACCATGGTTGTGCCAACATTGCCAGGGGCAGCCAGCAGTGCCCGTGCCACTCTGCCAGAGAGAGGGGTGAAATAGAAAACTGCTGCTTTCTGACCCTTTTATTGAGCAGCTACGTTATAAGATGATATGTGGTGAAGCAAATTATGTTCAAGCAGAATTTGGAATAAATTTCCAGCAAGTCCTTTGGCTGAAGCATCCTTGAACTCAAGATAAAGAAATGTCTATCCCCTGGATATGTTCTGTCAACTGAATGTAGCTTTGTGAAATTTATTGGTTTTGCAGAAATCAGTGTGACATATTTTAGGATAGTCCAGACATCTCTGGCTGCCTGGATTTCCTCAGTTTGAGTTTGCTAGTTTCCCTCCCCCTAAAAGAAAAAAAAAAATAAATCGAGAACTTTCTTAACCTCTTTGTTGGGTACAATTTATAACAAACAAACAAACAAGAAAACATCCTCCATCTGGAAGAAAAATCTGGCAAATAAAATATAGTAAGGGGGGAGGAAAAGTTTCTCTCACAGATATTAACCTTTAGTCTTTGAGATGTGTTCGTCCTTCAGAAAAGAGCAGCTGTCTAAATCGTTAGGAGGTTGGTAAGGATTAAGGCTAGCCAAAATATGTTCTTTTACTGGTTTGAATTTCCTCAACGTAAAATAAATGTAATCTAAGCTGCTCTAACTGCAGATGCTGCCACTGCTTACACAGAACCTAGTTTTGGTATGGATGGATTACATCCCCTCTTAAATTGATTTGGTACTCGCATGTGACCTGAGAGCGTGAACACGTGAAGTGACGCATCTTTAAGGGGAATCAGAGTCGTAAGAAAGATCTGGGAGTCTCTTCCTTCACCTTCCCTAGCAGTTTATTCATTCTGATACAAAATGTTTATTCCTTTACTCTAAATGACTTTCTAGCCCTTGGTGATTTTTCCCTGTCCTTGATGGAATTTGGTGCACGTTCCTTGTTATCATCAGCCACGGATGATGTCAGCTTTGACTCTGTAATTGTTGTACAATCGATATGAATCAAAATGGGCAACGTACATCCCTGCAAAGAAGATATCCCTTGAGTCCCTACAATGCTTCCAGGGAATGCGAGTGGCTTTTGAGTGGTTGTATTGCACTGAAATCATAGAATCATAGAATGGTCAGAGTTGGAAGGGACCTTAAAGGTCATTGAGTTCCAGCCCCCCTGCCCTGGGCAGGGACACGTCCCACCAGACCAGGTTGCTCAAAGCCCCATCCAGCCAGGTCTTGAACCACTCCAGGGATGGGGCATCCACAGCTTCTCTGGCCAATGAAACCTGCTAGAGAAAAAAAGGCTAGGAGGAACCACTGTGAGGGGAGAAACTATTAACTCTCTACTTCACCTTGCTGATAAACCTGGTTCCTCCCAGCACATCTAAGAATTCCCTGGCGGGATACGGACCCCACTGTTCTTCAACGACCTACAGGCAAGAAGGGATACCTTTGTTGTCCATCCAGAGTCTGACCCACTGTGCCAACCAGGCTGCTACTGCGGAGCAGCTCCAGGCTGTAAATATCCACAGGGAAGAAGAAAGAGTAAATGGCTTCAAGAAGCCACCTTGGGTTTTAGTACCTCCTGCTGCTACCTTCCAGGGCGTTGGGGGTGGTGGTGGGAGGCAGCAGGAGGAAAGGAGCTTCAGCCAGCACAGCCCAGAACTCTGGCTAAAACAGTGGTGGTCCAGGAGCAAAAGCAATTTCCATTTTCCCAGTACATGCTGTTTTTGCAATCTCATCCTTCCTTTGGAGCTTGCCTACAGAAGAAGGCATGGCAGTGAATCAGCAAGTTGAGAAAAGTTAACAACAACTGCAGCAGATAATTACGGCAACGTCTTTACCTTGTAGAAACAACAGCTTAAATTAGGTTTCAGTCGCACATGTCAAAAAAGAGGACAAGTCTAGAAATCAGAAATTCAGCCCGTGTGAGTCTGGGCAATCTGCTTTGTATCATGTGCTCAACTGGCTCGGTTAAAAGGAACAGCTGGCAAGAGGCTTTTTGTGTTTTTTGTTTTTTTTTTTTTATGGTGATCAGTGTTAAATCAAATTCTTTCACTTGTCTTCTGCTGCGAACAAAGGCTCTCTATTGCCAGGTTAGTGTGCTTGTGTAATTATTTTAACTCTTGTTTGGGTGTGTGTATGATGCCAAATTGGCCACTGAAAGATGGGGCCAGGTGATGGCTGTTCACAGCTACACACGGGCAGGCTCTGAACTTCTAGTTGCAGACTTTTGTAGCATCCTTCCTATTAGTTATCCTTCAGAAATTAATAATTCAATAGTATTTCTTTCTGCCCCAGCATTCTGACGACAGTGAGCGTAGCTGTTTTATTGTAGATAACAATAATAAAATATTCATATTTTAATACTCTTGTTCTCTTCCAGCAAGTGCAGCAGAGGCACCACAGCCAGTTCCCCCCTCACCCAGCATCTGCTTTAAAGCTCAGCTCCTGCAACAGCCTAGACAACATCCAGGCTGCTTCGGGTGTTGGTACCCAAATTCAGGTGTTGGTACCTAAATTCAGGTGTTGGTACCCGAATCTGGGTGTCAGCTCTGGAGGTGTCTCCCCATCACCACAGGGACAGCGAGTGAGGACAAGCCAGTTCCCTCTCCTGTCCCTGGGCTGGTAAACGCACTGATGTCAGTGGGACTGTTAAAGTCAAGCATGAATTAGGATAAACACAAGTCTAAGGAGTGCATTTGCTTTCTCATCAATGCCCAGTTTTTTTTATTGCTGCAGAGGCTTAAGGGATTGTGTGGCTTCGCCACGTTCACACAAAAAGGCACATCTCCCACCTACACCTGAAGGGAAGTGCCATATAGGAAGCTACTATATTTACCATACAAGAAAAAAAGTCTCCTGTATATCTGCCAGGTGATGGACATCGGGTGTAGGGGTGCAATCACGGCTCTGGGACTGAGGAATGAGTGACTAGTCACACCACAGAGCACTTTACTCCCCATACAGACCCACCAGTGGGGTGAACAAATCCCAGGGACTACCAAGAATACCTCACCCAGGGTATAAAAGCAGCCCCGTTCCTTCCATGGCAACTGAAAATGCTGTGTTATGGCATGTGCATTAGCCTTACCCTGAGAAATGCACAGTCTGTTCCAAGATGTTCCATTAAAACAGCAACAACAACAAAAAGGGACGGGGCCAACTGGAAACAGAGGTCAGGGGAGTACAGCCGAGAGGATGCTCCGCTGGCCCTGAACCCGCTCCCGAGGAGCCCAAGAGGAGCTTCATTGCAAACTCCTCCCGTTTCTTTGGGTCCTGACTTCTCTCCTTTGGCTGGTTGGTGAGAAACGTTAAATTTCCAAGTGTTACTCTGTCCCCAGTGGGTGCCAGCTCCTAATATTGATAATATATTGGTGACATAGAAAAAAGATATTTTCTTTGGTTAGAGAGAAAGCAACAAAATAAATAGTGTCTTTTCGTTAAAGATGAGGCACCTAAACTATAATCAACAAGTTTACTTTTCTTGAGTCAGAAACCATGAATCATCCTGTAAAGTCAGATCAAATTCAAGATTAGTTTCTCATGGTATTGCTGAGGAATTTCAGATATTTCCATTGGGAAAAGAGTTATTTCTTTAACCGTCCCAAGGTTAGTTTGTTCAGTACTGATTTTTTTTGTTGTATAATGAAGGTTGCCCAAAGGTAAGGAATGTTGAAGTCTAAAAGTGGAGTGAAAAAAAAAAAAAAAAAAAAGAGTGAGATTAGGACAAGATTAAGAGACCAAAGTTAAGCAGAGACACAGATCAGACTATTTCAACAAGGCAGGAAGTTCATAAAATCTTATGACTGTCTTGTTAATCTACACAAAAATGTATCAAACCTCTGGCTACAGAAGCCTTCTCCAGCCAGCTATGCCAGCTCAGAATAAAGCAATAGAGAAAGGTATTTGAGCAGAGGTTTCACAAGTTTTCTTTATCATGTGGCAATCTTGCAACTGCCGGTAATCCAAGACAGGTGTTAAGGCATCAATAAACCGGTGAGATTACTGTGAATAAAATTGTGTTCATTGCTACTAGATTTTACTTACAAATGCCAGAATCCAAATCATTCCAAATCACTTTACAAATCAAGAGTCATATGGTTTGGGGAAAGTGGGCTTTAAGCTGGGTTTTTATACCTGCTATTACTGAAAGGTCAGAGAAGAAAGCTGGGTCTAGGAAGATTTACCCTGGGATTACAGATCCGAGATGGGATTCCCCTGTCCTGGCTGCTGTTTGCCCCACGGCCACAGCCGCAACTGCCTGCCTCTCACAAAGGTATTTCAGAGCAGCAACTGGTCCATCTTTTAGTTTCTTGGGACTGTTGAGTGCCCAGTTCTGAACTGGTGGCTCAGTTGTAAAATCACACACAATGAGATGAGATATGGCTTGAGGAAGGCAGGATTTTATTATTAGTTTTTTTCTGAACAAACTCTGAGAAAGGCTGTGTTTATTTCTGTCTTTGAATTTATGAGTAGTTTTATTCCTTTCCTGCTTTTAAGGTGCTAATATCTGGTAGGTGGACCAATAATACAGTGGACTTTTAAGTAACACATTTTTCCATTTAATCCAGCCTTAGAGGACTCCCTCACTACCCAACAGCCAAGAAATGTCTGTTTCTTCTCCAGTTAATCACTGGCTATTAATAACACTGGGCAGTGACTACCTTTTCTAAATTAGACTTCTGTGGGCTGCTGCTGGTTTTGTACATACCTGAGGCAACTAAATGCTGGCTCTTGACCTGACTGTGCCATGGCAGATGGAGCACCAGTGGAGACAAGCATCCCCAAGTCCTGCAGCACACACACCATCGACAGCCTCGCAGGGGAGAGAAATCTGTGCGCCTCACTCATCCCGCTTGGCAACAGCCACTTCGGGGTGGCACACGGCCTGAGATCATCCTCTTCTTTATGCCATTGTCAGCAGGGAATGGCAAGAGCATCCAGAGGGTGATTCATCCACCCAGCTCCGGATGGGGTGAATCACCCTCTGAAAGCAGTTGTCTCCCACCACCAGTGACTGGAGAGGAACTGCAGACAATCAGCTTTAAATAGACACCAAATTTAGATGGGTAACCTTGGGTGAAATTAATCCCATCCTATGGGATTCTCTGTCCCAGATCAGTCACCAGCGCCCCATTACTATTTTCTTTTGGAATATTCTTCTAGTCATGACATATAGTCAGGCAAAATTTTGCCTGCTACTTGGACAACGGTGGGAATTTTCTGAAGTGGCTTTTTTTTTTTTTTTTTTTGGTTAAATTGAGCTTTTAGCCAACCACATTGAATTAGAGGTGCTGAGCAAGAGCAGACAGTGAAGCTACAACTGCAAGGGTAGAAATTTTGATGCAGAGGGTGAATAATATCTTGAAGTGAAAAGTATCATGCTATTTTCACCTCCTGCTTTTCAAAGGAGTAGAAGGAGGGAGAGAGAAGGTGCTCACTGAAAATCCCGAGTTAGATTTTTAATAATGTAGATTTCTCCCCCACTTTTATCCCCCCCTTTTCCTTCACATAGTGAGAAACTTCCCAAGGTTGCCAATGGCACTAAAACAGTCAGTCCACTTTCAGAATTTCATTCACCTCTTAAACACTTAGGGGCTGAATTGAGTGAAAACCCGTTTTCAGAAGAGTTTCCAAGGAAGTAGAAAGTTTCCACACCCTGAATCTTGCACTCAAAGAAATGGAAACTGGATCATTGCTGCCAACAGTCTGAGCTGTTGTATCGCAGGCTGCTGAATGCTATATTCTGTAATAAAAAATGTGAATATGCTTGGTGCTATATTAAAACACATAAATAGACGTTGAGAAGTTTAGCTGAACAATATATGACTTGTTGTTTAGTTTTTGCTTGAATTTCCCCAGCATAATGTTACTTTTTAGCTGCCTGATAACAAATAAATTCTGATGAAATTGCAAAGCTTGTGTTTTGCGAAAGTTCAAGCTTTGAGATCCATAAAAAGACAGGGAGGAATGAGCCCTACATCAAAGGCGCCTGGATAAGAAAATCTGCCATCCCAACTGTTCATCAATGACTAATCAGGGAGGATATGTCTGATTGGTGGGATCTTTTACTGATCTTAGGTATTTATGGTTTAAAATGTGAAGCCTGGACTTCACACAGTGCTACATGGAAAAATAAATGTTCAATGGGATAAAGAATTGAGACCCTGCCCTGGAAATTGCAGGTATTTGGAGATTCCTACTCTGAAATGTAAATGAAGCTTAAATTTGTGGCATCTCAGGGGTGCTGAACCTTTCCACTCTCCAGCGAGGAGGGCAGGACTCACGTCCAAATCTTTTTCATTCCTTCCCATGGTAGCACCCAACTGGGGGTAGTAAACCGTTTGGAGGGTTAACTTCACATCTGACCAAGCTGCTCAGCTCTGAAGAGGGTTTATTTGAGATTGGCTCTCTCTTGCCAGCTTGCAGTTCACGGGGGCTGAGCACCGAATGTTGGCAGAAGGCTTTTACACTGCTGGAGCTTCATGATGAAAAGGCAATGAAGAGCTTGGATGGGAAAGCCCTGTCAGAGGTGGGTTCTGCCAGTTCCAAAAGACTTGACCATACCAGAAGGAACTTCGTAAGAAGCAAAAGTTAAAGTTTAAAAGCCTTTCCTTTCTGCTCACCCTTTCTGCTTTGTGTAAGAAGTTTTACTGCTCACAATATTCCATTTAATGACCGCTTTCCTGCAAGTGTAAGTGTAATAAAGGAAAAGACCATATTGCATTTTAAAATTCACCCTCATTCAGTGTTTGAAGTCCATGGAAAAAGTCTTCCTGGACTTAGAGGCTTTAGGTGGGACATTAGCAAGTTCCCACTGTTTGACTCTGCTCGATGATACTACATTTGTACAATAACACAGAACTGATGATCAATTCAATCACCTAATGTCAATGGCTCTATCCGATTCCCAAATCAGAGGAGGGTATAAATAATAACAAAGCTGGGTAGGGCTTGAGAACAAAGTTGCTTACGAGTGCTGCTTGAGAAACTGGGGAAAGTATTCAATGGTATTTTGGGATTCCTCTGTGCTAAACGCTGATATTTGCTGCCAATGTCAGGCTTAGTCTTGTTATCATTTTGGTACAGCACAGTAAAGCTGAATTAAATTGCTGCAATTAAATTGTTGTTATGTAAAAGCTGATTGCTTCGCATTGCTTTTTGTATTATACAATAGAAAGCAGTTATTATATAAAGTAACCAATCAAACAAAACAAAAATCCTTTCCAGAAAATCCTTCTTGTTTAAAGTGTGATCAAATACTAAAAGCCTTTGTAATGAGCAAGTAAAGTTTGTGAACAAGATTTATTTCTCTACGAACTAACTTATTTTCCATTCCAGTCCAAAAAAAGAAATCATCACCTTTTCCTGTTGATAAATTTCAGGATCAAAATGCCAAGTCATGGGTGGGTTAGGAAAATCTTGTTTATTATCAAAGGCTTGGCAACCTTCCTACATTTTTTACATTTTAATTATACACTACATTGGCATCCTGCTATAAGGACATTACTTTCTGGAAACTCCCAACTATTTACATGACTAAGACTTAATTGAATCAAGGATTCTTGCTCTTTCTTCTTATTCTTTTCTTTTTTTTTTTTTTTTTTTCTAAATGAAGACCCGTCGTTACCATTCCTTGCTGCAGAAAACATTCCTTTGCTCCCGTTGGATGTTGGTAGCAAACACAAACAAGACACTTGTCCTCATGCAGCATTTAGGACACGTGGTCAAATGAATCAGGATCTATATCTTTCGAGGAACTGTTAATTACTGCTGCCAAATCAGATTAACAATTCCTATAAAGCCAACGTAAGTGTCCAAGTTCTGTGGTTTTCCACTGACTGGAAGTGTGTAGATATGGGTTTGGTACCTGCTTAGGAGCAGTAATCCCCACTAATCCAGAGCATCTGAACTGGGGTTTACTGTGGTTTAACTAATTCGTTGGAAAAGTTAGCTCAGATTACCTTTTCCAAGTAACCATGGGGAAGGAAAAGAAAACTGGATATAATTTTGATCCGTGAGGAGCATCAGTAATATCCACAGCTGCACCGAGTGAAGCCCACAAAGGCAAACATGTTGCCTGAGGACATCCAGTCAGCAGCAGAGCAAGGACCGGGATGCAGGATGCTGGATGCTCATCCCTCTGCTCTGTTAAAGCCTCAGCTCCATCTCCCCAAAAGCTGGAGGGGCCTCAGGACCTCTGCCCTGAGCTCATCGCACAGGGCCAGCGATGGCTTGGGTGGGAGCTCTCAGCTGCTCAGCTCGCACCATGGATGCGCCTTAATTCTTCTTAAGAAAGAGAAAAAAGACAAAAGCCTTTTTGAGGTGCTATAAGCCTTGCTTTTCCAGGCATTAAAAATGAAGATGACAATACTTGCTTGTTTAACCAAAATGAAGTGAAAATTATACACCTGCATAATAAAAAAAGAAAAATTATATGCACCACTATCTTCTCCCCATTATAAGACAAATTGCAATTCTGGTAATTACAGCTGTGCCTCTCTTCTAGCTGCTTCAACACACTTCACTTCTTGCTATAGTTTCTTGCACTGAGAAACTCAAAATGAAAGGTACTGTTGAATTGGAAAATATTATTATTACAGTAATAGTCATAAGGAATTGGACTTGTACAAAACTATAAAGCAAAACACACTGAGATGATTCATTATGCATCACATGGAGAAAGACGTAATGTTGTTAATATGGGAGAACAGATGTGTCTATGTATTTTAAGTATCTCTTCTTTTTTTCTCTGATGAAAAGCTTTTTTTTCGGAAAAAAAAAGAAAAAACAAAAAGAAAAAACAACCTGATCTTGATTACTGGTACTATTGAGAAAGTTCATTGGGAAATGAAAGCAGTCACTGCTGTTGCCATTAATCTCATTTTATGTTAGTTTGGCTTTTACTGCAGAAAGTAAAAACTCTTGGGTTTTCTTTCGTACCCGGTCCCATATGTGAGTTAAAGCAAAGTTGACAAGCAAGTCCTTGACGTAACCTCACGCATGCTGCGGTTAGAAGCTCTATAGCAGCAACAGCCCAGATGTGATTGCCTCACTTTATTCAAATTAATCAGTCTTTAATTAAAAACGCAACACTTTATTTTGGTTTGTTTTAAAGAGACATGGCTAAGGGCGATCGTTTGACGGTTATCTTTTTTTTTTTTTTAATGGTAAAGCTGTTTTGATGTGTGTGAGAAAGAAAGTTCATCGTTTTCCATTCTGTCATACCTCAAGCATTTCGTGCAGGGACCAAAAACCTGCTCGTGAGTGAATGTGGTCCGTAGAACGAGAGCCTGTGATTTTAAATGTGACTGCATTCCCACCTTGCCTAGAGGGACAAGGCCAGTTTGTCACTGTCTAATGGCTAAATACTCCGTCCTGAGGGACTGAACTCCCTCTCCCGTGGCTCTGTACCGCAGACGCTACATATTTTAATATCCTTTATTGCGGAGACCAGTGGAAGACAGATCTATAGAATTTATTAGATGATCCTTCTGGATTTTAAAATTATATGATATGTTTATACAGTGGAGGTGCTCCTTATGGATCCCAGAAGACTTATTGGAAATGCACAGGATTTTTTTCTGCCTGTATCACAAGGAACTGCCTCCTCTATTTACTGTGCTGGGAATAAGGAGTAGATGTAGCCTCTTGACCATGTGCTTTTAAGATCCAAGCAGGTTAAATATGAAATTTCAGTAAGCCCCAGACAATGCAGAGCAGAGAACGGGTGAGGAAGCCATTTGGGTAGAAGGGATCTGGTTCTAGAAGTCATTTAGGGGAGCAAAAACAATTGCAGAGTCTGACCTTCTAAAGGAAATGCTTTGGAAAACATTCTCTTCAGAAAACGTCTCCTGCTGTGGAAGAGCAACCATGCCCTGTCCCTGCTACTTGTGGTGGCCTCTTGCTACCTGGGGAGAGGAGAGCCAGAGGCTCCGTGGCAGAGCTGAGATTTTACTGCTGATTATTTGCAGGGGCAGGTGGGCAGCAGCACCAGGTGCACTGGGGACACATCCCTGTGTGGTGATGCCACCTGCCCCGGGATGCCTGCAACCTGCCCCACAGAGGGATGCGGGTCCCAGCCCTGAGATGCTCTGCCCAGCACCAGCCTCCCACCCCCGGGGCTGGGCTCTGCCCAAACCAGAGGCACCTGCTGGGAAACCTCTCGTGCCCCGGCTCCGTAACCCTCAGGGCTACTGCCCTTACTGAGAGGCTATTTTATAAGCACCCGAGGACTTGCTAGGTCTCAGCCACTGTTAGAAGTGATGACTTTTTAATGGCAACCAGCACACTTGAAAAATTCCCCGAGATTGAACAATATTCTGGAGACAGACCCGTCCCTGGGGAGCCGGCCGCCTGCCCTCTCATTGCTCAAAAATTGAGGTTAATTGGGGAAGCGGGGAGCTTTGAATTACTGCGACAGTATAAAGACATCTACGTGCTTGGTTTCAGTGCTTTGTTTCAGACCCTTGTAAAAATACCGATGCAAGTTTTGGCTATTACTAATCACATTAAACTAGTGGACACATTTTATTATTTGGCAGCAAGTTTATTCTAGGTGCTGTAACCGAGCCCGTAACAAGATTCCCACTTCATTTTGTTTGCTTACTGGGTAGTGCAGATAGAAACGGGAGGACGCTGAAAATGAAAGTTCTATTTAGGCCACATAATCTCCTTCATTAAGTATCAGTGATGCTGGATAAGGCTCACTTGGGGACCTATTAATGGAAACACATCTGCTGTGTTCAGAATAATAAAAGACTGGCTATAAAGTGATTAATTGCCATTAACAGAAGCAGGCCCTGCTTTGGGAAAGCAAAGATGTGGCACGTTTGGATGCAGAGAGCACTCCGGCACAGGAAGGCATCGAACAGACGAGGACAGCTCTTGGCTGGTTGGGTTTGCAGCAAGGGCTGTCCATGCTGGGTTGGCTCCTTGGGCTACCTTGCCTTTGGCTGACAAGCTCACCTCCCCCAGACTTTCCCAAGGTAAGAGCTAAATGCAAAAGAAGCATCACTGCCTTTTTTTTTTTTTTTTTCTTTTCCGATTCAAATGCATTTTATTAGCAGTATTTGTATTACGGTAGTCACAAGAGACCCTAATCAAACTGGGGCCCCCTTGTGTTAGACACTGTCCAGATGCATAATATAAACCAGCTCTTCCTTTTAAGAATTTAAAGGCTTGCAGATAAGCCAGAGCATGGGAAGGGAAAACCAGACACGAAGTGGGGAAATGCCATGACCTGCCTGAAGTTTTAGAAGACAACTGAGATCTCAAAGGTCTCAGTTTAGGATTATTGGACCTTACCTTCCTTATGCCTGGAAAATGATGTATGAGATCCTCAGCAGCGAGGCAGGAGCATATGGCCTTCAGCAGAGCCATGCTGCCTCGTGCCTGCAGAGGGTCTGGGGGAGTCTTGGCTCTGGCATCAGGGGGCCAAGCAAGTTGGAAAAAAAGATCCAACTCACTTGCGTTGGAAGATGCTCAGGATGCTTGAACAGAGAGCTCAGAAACTTCCCCCACTCACAGTGACTTTATAAGAAGGCATGTCATACCCTTTCAAATGGAGAGAAAGTATGAGCCAGAATGGCAGGAAAATGGGGCTTGTTTCCAGGCAGTGTGCTTGCACGTTGATTAGAGTCCAGATGAAGATAAAAAGGCTAGAGATCCAATGCACAGTGCTGGAATTGTATGGTTCTGTGGAAGATCTAATGTATTCATGCTGTCAGGTCACATACATTAGACCTAGAAACCTGATGTTTTCTTTCTTCTTTCCCCCTGTTTTTTGGAAGCACTTTGAGCAAATATATTGAATGAGACATTTGCAAGCATGGAGCCCATTAATAACACAAGCTGAATGCAATGCTGCAGTCTCATTCATACTGCTCTTGGGAGCCAAGGAAATTAAAATCCTATACGTTTCTTTTCTGCACTGGGGAAATCAAAGCCAAACCATGAGATGGGAATGATTAGAGACAGGTGAAATGTCTGTTTGTTTTTAAAGCTTTACAGCTCTCATTTTGATAGTCCCTAGACTGCATTCTGCAGATATCGGAGGATAGATGGTTGTAAGGAAAGAAAATAAGTCTGAAGACCATCTGAGAACCAGGACCTTTTCAGATGCCAAAGAACAAAAGATGCTCCAGTAAAAACTCCCTGCTGACAGCTGGAGGAGACACCCATCTTGTGTTCTCCACGCCACAGATTTATGAGACCCTGAACCTGTAGTCCAATTTGTGCTAAAATAACAATAACGAAAAATAAAACCTTCCATGAGTGTAATAGAATGACGAAACACTAAACCAGACAATAATTATGAAATTCTGCATGTGCATATATTGTGTACATAAGATTAACCCATCTATACGTGGCTATGCTGGCACTGTATATGACACACAGCTTATTCAAGGTGCACAAAGAGCCATGCCCATGAGTGTATAATCCCTGGAACTGATCCTTCTCTAGGCAACCACTGTAAATCAGGATGCAGATGCCCATTAGTTGAGTATTAAGTGGGTAGACAGACATCAAAATGACTTTGTCATGAACCTGATGTTCTCATCTAAATAGATATAAAAGGTCTTGTTTTATAACTGCTTCCTCCAGTCAACCTCCTATGATATCCTCGATTTGCTAACGGTCTTTTTATTGCTGCCATCTGATTGTATAACTCTCCACTGATAGCAGTTCTTCATATTGCATCGATTATAAAGAGAACAGGAAAATGAACAAAATGTACTCATTCTGTTTATAGTTTGAACTATAATTTTGTGGCCCTCCTTGGACGCCTTAACAGAAGAATCAGATGCGCTTTTCTCCATGTTTGGCAACAGGCTCCTAATTTGGCCGGGAGCTGTGTCCAAGTTTACTCAGCTCTTGTGCTTGCCTGTTTCACGACTGGCTTTTTTTAGCCCATGGGAGATGGACAGGGCTCCCGGTGCAACTATTGAGACACAGAGGGAGCCTCTGTTAAATGAAGAATTTCCAGAGAAGAAAGGTTGTTCGTCAACCTCTGATAACCACCCACTGGTGTGTGATTGGGGTATGAAGGTTCAGAGGTGATGTAGGAGGGAGGTGGATGACGATGTACTTGGCAGAGGCTGGTTTTCTCCTCCTAGTTAGGAGCACCTAACTGCCTTCCCCATGCTGCAGGTCTTGTCTTTCCTTGATTTGAAGGGCTGAGATGGGCAGCTGAACCGTTCTCAGCTGTGACAAAGCTGTTTCCTTGCTTCGCTGTACTTTGGTCAATTCAGTGGTGAATGTCTCAAGATTACAGTAGCCTGATTAAATTAAAAGTTTAAGGTAGAGTGACACTGATTTTTTTTCAGAAGCTGAAAAAGGAAAAAGGAAATTTATTTCTCTCTCCTTCCATACTAAGAATTCATATGTAAATTTAACTACTTTTCATAAAGTAACTTATTTGCTTTAAGGACAAGTGGTAGAAATCTCTTCTGTATAGGAAGGAAACACTTTCCCCAATGTATTAACTGCTTAAAAAGCTAGTGCCCGTTTTCCATAATTTACCTCAGATATAAAGAGGACAAAAGAGAGCAGTTTGGTAAAACTCTGTAACACTGAGAATGCGACTCTGTGCAAACTGGGCTAGAGTATTTAAATTTTTTTTACTAGGTTGAGAGCCAAGCCAGAAGATTGCATGAGGCTAATCCCAAAACAAGTGACCACCCTGGTTTATCCTCGTGCACTGCTGCTGGAAAGGATGCACCGAAGTTTCTGTGGGAATGTGGGTTTTTCCTGTATCACTATCAAATTTCTCTGTATACGGTTATGTAAAAAGGCTCATTAGAGGAGAGGAAAATTGAACCCAGTTCCTCAGTTTCCCTGTTTGCTGAACAGTGATATTCAAAACAGTGTCAGTCCCCCTGGTTTGGTTTTGTTTCCACAGTCTTGGTTGAGTGAGATTTCTCTCACGGAGGTTTCATGTTATTTTTTTCCCAGGCCAAAAAATCCCACCATTCCTGCAGTGGTCCATTAGCTGTTATCAGCCTGACGATGGCCTTTAACTTCAGAGAGGGAGATAAGACCTGATAATGGGAAAAAACCCCAACCCATGAGCAAAATGATGTTGCAATAATACGGGTAGTGGAAGACTAGAAATCTGTAGGATTCCCATCAGAAGGAATGACCCTGCCTTCACTCAAGCTATTGGCTACACAGTCTCTCAAGATTTTGTCCAGTCCTATTTTCTAAGGCAGGGTAAAATTTGTCATTAGCAAAAAAAATTAAAAAAAAATTAAAAAATTAAATACAGCAAGAGTAATATGTATGTCAATCTGGAAGATATCTTGGCACTAATTTCAATTTCCTGCTCTGACGGATTTAGAAGTGCTCAGGTTCCTGCTGCGACTGGAAAGTTGTTTCAGAACATCTTTCCTGTGATGCTCAGAAACCTTATTCATGTTTCTACCCTCTATTTACTCACAAGCAGTTTGATTTGGGGCCAACATTGTCCTTTAGCTTAAATAACTATCTCCCTTCCCTGGGGGTTTACCTGGACTATTTATAGAAAGCAATCCTTTTCCTAGCCTTTTCCTCCTTTTCCTAGCCTAAACAAAGCTATTTTGGTTTCTTCTCCACCACCCTGATTGCCCCACATCTTCCTCTGCACCTGCTCCACGGGCCAGACCCTGGCTGGTCCCAGTGCCCCACACAAGGCAGGGACCCTCCTTCTCGTTCCTGAAGGCAACAGCTTTGTATCTGCCTCATCTTCAGCTCTCCTTACACCCGTGGTCCATTTATCATGTAATCTTTAATACAGCCATAGATTTTCCTTTTCCATTTGCCATTTTTTGAGCCTTGTTTATCACAGAAGCCTCTGCCATTTGTCCCTCCTCTCATTTCCATGCCACCTCTATCGGCAGAAGGAGATCCGTGGATGGGCAGTGGTACAGAGATGCTATTTTGGTATTTCTATTGCTATGACAATATAAATTTCCTGATTTATTATTGAAATCCTATAAATATGCCACTGGCAGCTCAGCCTGGGCTCGCTGTCTGTGAGCCCTTTATAACCCATGAGAAGGTGCAGGTTTGTCTCTTCCTCAGCCCCGAGCCGACAGAGCGAAATGTTGGACGTGTCTGGTTTTCTTCAGAGAATACAAAGGGAGACCAGGGCACAAGCCCAGGATTAGTCATCTAATTTTTAGACACCCTGAAGCCAGGTAAGATGAATTTCACTTTTATGTAGAAGTTTGCACATCAATAAGGTAATGATGATTTTTGGGGTAAGCCAGTTCTAGCTGCTGAGCAGCAGATCAGGAGCTACCAGACCACAAATACATGTCTTTTCTGAAGATGACTTTCTGCCCCATTTGTTTTGGGCATGTGCACATGAAAAAAGAATGAGAATTTCAAACCTCCCCAGCATAACTGAAATACGCTCTGTCTAAAGTCGGGTACCGACCACGAGGAAGTGATGTAACCCCTCTGAAAATGCCTCTTATTGTGTCTGAAAAAATCTAGTGAGTTTGAGGTTGGTCACTGTTAGCCCTGGGCTGGACACGTCCTCCCTCTGCTCTTACAACAGATCCACCAGACCAAGGGCTGAATCAACCACCCATCTCCCAGGACCTCACCTGGGCATCTCTGCTCGGCTGAGGATGGGCTGGTCCTCGCTTTCCCCTGCTGTGATTGCCCGGGGGGGCTTCACCCCTCCGCTCTCGTCCCCATAAAGCCTCTACATCAGGCACGCATCACAAGGTAAGTGAGAGGCACGTAAATCCTCAGGCTGTTTGTTGTGATGGAATCTGGGCAAGGAAAAGGACTTGGAGTTCACGATGGAAAATATTTTTGCGAGCATTTACTCTGGGGCAGCAACTTTGCTCAGCAAGCATAGGAATTATTTCGGTATACAATAAATCTGTGTAGTTCCGCAGTCTCACATGTCAGCTCTCCCAACCAGCATCCTCCCCACTCCAGAGCCTGACAGGTTTAGCTCTGGATACCGTGCCTAGATGGGCTGTTGCAAATTCACTTAATTTTTCTCTTTTCCCCTGTTACTTAGGGAAGCCTTCCACGCTATATAAACTGGAAATATGTAAACTGAAAACATTTATTTTGGGGTTTTTTTAGGGAGAGATTGTTCTGCATACGTGTGGGAATGGCTTTGTCCTAGACATCACGTTTACTTTTAAGTCTAAATCAGGGCACCGACTTTGAAACCTCCTGCTTGGAATTTTGAGCCCTTTCCCTCAATATCCCCCCCAGGCAGATGACTGCAGAACATTCCCCTCTCCTGGAAGCACTACGGCACGGGCAAACTGATGACTCAGAAAAAGAAAAAAGCAGCATCTCAGCTTTAAAGTTCGCTAACAAATGTGACCCCGCTGGAAGAGCACTGGTTTCCCTTGGCTTTCGGGGCAGTCGCTAAGCGAAGGCCAGCGAGGAGTGAGGAGCTGCTCAGGTGTCTTTGGGCAACTTCAGTCCGAGTCTGGTGGCACGATTCAGTGCAGTGAAAACAACGCACAAATATTCCAGGGCGGATTATTAGCAGAATGGGAAAAACTACAGATGCGTAGTAATTAATCTTCTCCCTTGAAATTTGCTTATGATGTTTCTTTCCTTCTTCAACTTTTGTTTAAAATCTCTGGTGAAGGTGCAGAGCTGGGAGGATGTTCCAAATAAATGTCCCCAGTCCTGAATACGTTTCTGAAACAAAAGAAAATAAAAGCAAAGCATTTTGCACCTGACAGTTCATGGGTATCACCTTGTTTTCAGATCATCAGTTAAATATAAGTCCAAATGCTAAGAGTCATGTAGCTAAATGTCCAGTATCTTTCATGTAATAGATCTTCAGTTTATGCTTCAGCTTAGCACTTTTTCTAGATTTCTAGATTTTCTAGAAATGGATATTTTCACTGAATACATAGGATTTTATTTCAAGTTAGGAAACGGTGGATATGTTTGCTTCAAAAACCCAATTATTTGCAGCAAGATGGCAGATATTCCTCTGCAGAAACTTCTCTTTATCCTTTATGGAAAACAAAGTTTTTGGAAAAAGTGCAGCATATTTTATTTGAAGTCACCACAGTGATTTTTTTTTTTTTTTCCCCCACTCAGCTTTGTCAGGAGTGTCTTTAAATAGGAAGTATCGCTTTCTATAGAGGGTTTGAGTTAATCATTTCTCCTTACAAACACCCCGGGAGACACGTTTCGAGGCCGTTTGGCACGGCTGGGCGTGATGGGAATGGAAAGCTACCGGCCGGGAAACAGAGCTGCAAACCACAGGGCTGTGCACGACCTAGGAAGGAAGCAAAAGGATGTTTCCGAAACCCATAGCATATAATAATTCACTTTAATCTTCCGTTGGTGTCTTGCCTCTGTGGCAGGGAAATAAAAATGAAAAAACTCCAGATTTACTAGAGTGAACCGTCTCCTGGCTTTGTGGCCGGCGCTGGAGGAGCAGTGGCCTCCGAGAGAATTTCTGTAGATAAGGAGCTGCCTCAAGGACAACCTCCAACGAGCTCTGTTGAGCCACACAAACCTTTCATTCGCCCTTTGGAGAAAACATTGGGGCACATTATTTCGACAGGCTGGTGTCAGACCCTCTGAGGGAGATGTCTGCTCCCAGGGCTGTGGACATCTTGTCTTTCAATGGCCTGAAATGGAAAAAAAAAACCCCACCAAAATAATTGTTCAACAAATAAAGATCTTGTTTCATGCAGCTGAGGAGAGAGCCCGTTCCTAGCAGGGATATGGGACTGTTAGCTTTAGCCTCTAACAGATAGCACATCCCTAAATGTTTCTGAAATTGACCCCTCTTTTTTTTTGTGGTTTTTTTTTTGTTTGTTTGTTTGTTTGAGTTTCTTTGTTTGTTTGTTTTGTGTACATCTCAGTTGCACCAAGCTGTGTTTGCCTGACAGAGATCTTCCGAGAGCAAAAAAACCAACAACAGAGATTTCTTGGTCCCCAGTTCCACAGCCTGGAAACGCAGCCAGTGTTACCAGTCCCCAGAACGAGAACGCCGCTCGCCAGGAGGCGAAAAGCAAATGGCTATTTAAGACACCATCAAACTCCCATTGGGCCTCATCACCTCCAACAGATTCGTGAGTCACTAAGAGGAAGTATTTTACTGCTATCCTGTTTGGTCAGCAGGTGGAAGGGAAATAGCTCTCACAAACCCTGGAAAAAAAATTAATTTAACAAGACTTCAATTTCAGCATAGTCTTAGTGCTTTCAGCCTCGGTCTCACCGCTAGTTTCATGTAGTGCCAGCAGTTTTCTGGATATTTTACAGAGGAAGACAACAAGACAAGATCCTTGGCATAAAGACTTTTTTTTTTTTTTTTTTCACGATATAATTTATGTGCTACTTCCCAGCTTTTCATCCAGTAATATCTACCAAAACAAGCCTAAAGAACCCTTTTCTTTTAATTTTTCCTCCAGTGTTTCAGAATTCTTACTTCTGCTCTCCAAGAAATTTTGCTGCAAGATTAAAACTGTTACATTTTCTTAAAACTACAGGTTAGGATTTGAAAAGGACTTGGGTAGTTCATAAACTTTGTGAAAGGGATGAAATTCACCCCCAAAGAAAAAAGAAATTGCAGACATTTCTTTTTCATAATCCAATGAAAATAGGATAAAGAACATTTCTGAAGAAATCTGAAAAAATTATTTCCCAGGAGGATTTTAGGAAATAATAATAATAATAAAAAAAAAAAGAGTTCCATTTCTACTGAGAACATTTCCTAGCTGGAACCCCAGCCAGCTAATGTGCTCGTGGACAAATTATAATATCCCTCTCTTCATGAGACTTTAAGAAAATTAACTCCTCTGCTCTAATGTTAACTTGTTTGTCATTTCAAGGTTGTTGTGCTCCTTTGCCAAACACTTTGCCAAAATTCAACAAAGTGAGTGTCAACATTACAAGACACGGTGGTTGCAGACAGCACCCAAACTGGGACACCTCGCTGGGAGCTCTGGTTTCCACCAGCCTCATCACAACATTGAGGGAGCAACATGGACACAATTCCAGAGGTTTTTCTTGCTGCTGTCTCTGCTTTCCCCTGTGACAGATAACCCAGGAGGTCTATTGGTGAGATTTCCCTTCTTGGGGATGAGGAAGACCTCAGGTCTCACAGAAAGCATCCAAGAGAGGAAGACTGTGTGCTTTTTTGAGAGAAGTCCATAAGAGAGACCAAGCCCTGCATAACTACCAAGCGTTTAGAGGCACTAACATCACTTAGACTTGATTTACAGGCATCTCTTCTGCTACCATTCTCAGTCTGCTGCCTTCCTTATTGTGGTCCTCTTAAAGGTAAAAATAGGATAATCCAGCTCCTTAACCAAGCCTTGAATATAAATTAGCTTTAAAAACTTTTTAGAGCCAATTTTTCTCACTGTTTATACATTTCTGGTTCAGCAGATATCCATCTTGGAACAACAATGAAGAAATGGGTCCATTGTTCAGTAAAGTATATAAAAGCTCTAAAGTTTCCTTAAAGATGTCCCAAAGTGATACATGATCTTGGGTGCTCAAATCTGAGACATATAAGAAACGTTTTAAAGTCTTCTTAAATAAATTAAGTCACTGGGTCAATTCCAGCCAAGCTGATGAGAGAACAATGTCTAATATAGAGAACGACCCCCTGACCCTCATCATGTGCTTGTTTCTGTAACTACATCCAAAGAGAGGATTTTGGAAAGTCCTGTGCTGTTTGACACACACACACATTTCATTTCCAGGTTCCACCTGGGACTTGTAGTAGCCGCACAGCAAGGAGAGCAATTGTTTTTGTGGTTTCTTCCTGGCTCGGACCTCAGGCTGATGCACCAGAAGTCTTACGAGAAATTCTGCTTTGTTGGGATTTCCTGCATGATTCTGCAGACAAAGGCAGCCCGAGCGATTCGGCTGACACAGTTATTGGAACCTGCAGATGATTTTCCCAACACAGATTGATTTGGGAACCTCTGCTTTTTACCCACTACTCTTTGTCACATCCTACGTACTTCCTGTATGATATAATTTGGACACACTTTTTAAAGAAGCATCACTAAGTGTTATGAAGTGCCATTGTATTCTGCTAAAGTACTGCCAGCCCAGGGAGAGCTATATTTCAGCTGCCAGGAAGAGATTTCAAGTTACTGAGGTTTAACAAGTTACCATGCATCAGCTGAGCTGTAGGAAATCACCACATGTGCTTGTTTTTTTTTTTTTTTTGTTTTATTTTGTTTACTACATCTGTGGCAAATGCAAAATGAGGTGTCTCGTTCTAAGCCTGTCTCTCTGTGTGCTGAACAGTTACCTTGCCCTAACCCCAGACCGTGCTTACACCCATGCACAGCTCGTGGGTAGTAACCCATTAACCACAGGAACATGTGGTTAATTAACATTAACACAGTCCCAGTAACACGGGGCTGAGCAGCTTATGCTTGGAGCTTGAGACACATCTTGAAGGCTCAAGAAGCATCACCATGTTGCTTCGCATCTAGCATTGATTTACAGAGGCAGCGACTTCTAATCACCTCCAACAGCAACATCCTAAAGCACCAGCTCATGTTTCACGATGAGACACAGCCCCCTGTGCCCACCAAGGAGGTGTGGAGCATTACTGGGCTGACACCTCACTCTGTTTCAATATTTCCTCCTATATAAATGAGAATCGCCCTATAAAACGATCAGCAAACGATCAGCGATGCCTCAGCTGCTGTTTTTTCCAAAGGCAAAAAGCCCCCAACCCCAAAACACAACCCCAACCCTAACCCAGCTGGTTTTTGCACTGGGAGGTTTGCCCAAAAAAAGCTCTTTCCCTCAGTAATGGGTGCTCAAGGGGCATTTTCATGCTGCTGCTTAGACCAACGCTACTCCATGTGGTCTTTTCCTGAGCATCAACTGAACCCCTTGTTTCTCTGCAAATCCCTGCACCAGGTAGGAGCAAGGGGAACCAAAATGAAGGAAAAAGTGCACTTGTAAAGCAAAGGTAGGACACATTTCCCAGTAGGAAAATATTCAGCTTGCATGAGTAGAAAACCACTTTTGATTAGAAAAAAATCCACCAAAACTACAACCCAGCAAAAACCATACTAACAAAAAGAAAAAGTAAAGTACTGTGATTACAGTGAGTAAATGAGAATCACTTGGGGATCAAGAACACATCGATGTACTTGGCAAATGGAAAGGAAAGAGATTTCTTTCTCTCATCAGCCTCATTTTATTTGCACATTGAAGAGATCAAAGCTGACCGGCTGGTTTTCTGAAACTACACTGAAATTCGCTTGTGTTCTTCCTGATGAATGTCCATTTTAGAATGGAGAGGTGAGGTCTTGCCTTAGGGCAGAGGGAAGGAGCAGGTTCCTCCTCCAAAATCTCTTTCAGCCCTTATTTTAAGACTTTTATAGAGCTTTGATATGGTGGTTGGCATCGGCAGATTTTTTTCCCCTAAATAAAGAGCTGGAATAGAAAAAAACCAGCTGGCCAAATATCCCAGTTTAATTGCAGTAAGATATGGAACTGAACAAGTTAAATCTGAATTACTGCAATATTGCTCCTAAAAGGTTTACTGTATGGTGTGAGTCACAGTGTGGTTTGGTCCTTTGTCTATGCAGAGTTTGCAATATTTTTTTTGTAATTTATTTTTTTTTTTTTTGTAGAAGCAGATGATTCAAAGGAAACCAGACCGGTGGCTTTATCAAGCCCAGAAGGGCAGCCTGGCAGTCCCTCAGGAGATGGAGCCCACAGAAGGTGAGAAAACCCCGCAAAAGCACCTCCCCACTTGGACAGCAATATCCTTTCGAGGAAAATTCTTTCCTGATCCTTGCTTTAAAGAAGTGATTTGAGATTAATGTAAAGACCATTTGTCATTTTCGTTATAAGAAATGCTAATGGCTTTACCAGCTTTTTACATTTTCTCTAAATTGAGCTTGTATTGTGAACTCTTCTGTTAAGCACAAAACAGCCAAGAAATATTCTCCTCTAAACGGCAAAGCCCAAACTGAGTCACTCTAATTCACGGCTAATTGTCAAATGTGTTTATTGCACGGGAGAATTGATAACCTGCAATAAGATGTGATGGATTTAGCCAGCTGTGTTTCTGCAGTTTCAGGCTGGTGTATGTCCAACAGAAACCAAGAGAGTTACACCAGTACAAAAAAAAAAAAAAAGAAGAAGAAAAAGAAAAGTAGGGTAGTGTTGATTCAGCACTGGTGTATTTTCTTCTCCTGATTATTTTTGCAATAACAAGTGTCTGATAAGTGGGTTAAAGACTGACTGAAGGAGATGGGATTGGAAAAGAATTGCCATTATGTTTGTTGATCTTCCTCCAGTTAATTTGAAGTGTAGGCAAGTGATGGAATAATTTAGACCAGTAACATATTTCATGAGACTTTCCTTCTCAAGCTCAAAAAAGAGAACACGCTGTCTGTATTAGTAAGAAAACAACCTACTTAGGTAAGGAAACGGAGTCAGAACAAATACTGCCTACATGACAAATAAACGGAGACAGAATCTGCAGTGGAAAAAGTGTCTGCTTCTCGCAGAGGTTTGTGTTGCCCACGGAATTGGAGCAGCTCAGTGCAGAAGCCATCTGTTACCAATCCCTGGGCACAGATCCCTGCACTTGCCTGTCTCTCAGGCAACGTCCTTTCATTTTTGGCTGAAGTTGAAGGTGCTTGTGTAGCCCTCTGCCTTCGGGACATGGTCACTGCCCTGCTCCTGGTCCCTCCGAGGCACCAACCTGGCCATGGTAGGTGAACACCACCAAGAAATACATCTGGAAGGAGTCAGCTGAGAAGCTCAGCTACCACAACTGAAGCAGCCCCTGCGGAGGAGACTCTGGGGTCCTGATGTATCAAGGCTCGAGGACAGTGTGGTGGCACCTTCATCTGGTGACCTTCTCTTTATTTTTCCTCTTTCATTAGCAAATTTTCTCCTACCAAAGTCCTGCCAAAAAAGTTAGCCACCCCAAATACTGGGAATGCTCACATGGTATTTGCAGCTGACCACATCCTCCTCAATCTTTCTTCATCTTGGCACACTCAGCTTGTGAGCTTGCAGAGAACAATTTACCCCTTGCCCAATGGAACTTGAATTTAACCACCATTCCCAAGCACTTGGGTAAAAATTGGGCATGATTTCTGAAAACCTAGTATGGTCTTAAAACCCAAAGATGTTTGATGATGCCTAACTAATGAACGTGTGGTGGCCAAAACCAGCTAATGAGACATGACCGTGTTAGTCCTGCAGAAATCATAGTGATTAATCACACAACCAGATGAGCACACCTACTGATAGAAGGCAGTGGATGTCTTCCTGGAGGATAATTCTTACAGGACACAAGATTACTGAGCTTCATGCACTGAACTTCATTCAGGCTTTTGATCTGGACCACATGGGCTTAGATTAGAAAAGGCAAGAAATGCATACAGTCTCTTCAAATTGCAGGAATACTTTTCCTTAATCACAAAAGAAGATATGACTCAAGGAAAATCTCAAAGTTCAGGGTTTTCACAGAGCCCCCAAATACAATTAGGCTGTGGGGAACCTTGGTTTGCTCTTGAATTCACCTGTGTGAACAGAAATTGAAAATAGAAACAATAGAGCATCTTCCTGCACATTTTTTCAGCCTGGATTTCATTAATATCTTCCCCAAGTTGGGATTATTTCGCTCGTGTACTGTGTTAAAATCTGCTCAGGCTTTGTTTGGAAGCAGAAAAACACTCCTAATGGAAGCATCTTGTATAACCTAATAGAAAATGATAGTGTTCACGAGCTTTTTTCTTTTTTTTAAACAACTATTAAATTTTAATACATAATCATATCCCACTATGGAATTCTACAAGAGTGTTAAAAATAACCCAACAGGAAGTATAAAAGCACTTATTAAATTCTACAAGTATTTACAGTAATTTCTGCGTAGGACTCTATTAAATTTCCATGGCACACTCAGTCCCATTTCTACCAAGTTCCACAGAACTTTTCCAAAATGGCCAGCTGTTTCTTTCCAGTTTTGATGAATGAAGAAGCGAAGCAGCCTTATGCTTCTTATCTGACATCTGATGGGATCAACAATGGTGGCTGCAAAACCACAGGACCAGACTCCCAGCTGGTGAAACTCAGCATAAATCCATTGCCTTCAAATCTAGGTTTGAGGACTCCAGCTCCTCCTCTGCCAATGCTCATCCCACCATAAATCCACACGTCTCCTGCTTTTGGCTCCCTTTCACCAGTTGGTCGAGGTACAAAGCTATTGTTTTGAACTTTGGTGTGTTTTAGTAGCTGTAAAATTAGCTGCCTTAGTTCATAACTTACGGGAGGGGTTCCTGAGACATTATCCCCTCTGATATTTTCTGCTGGGGATGGATGGGGCGGCCAAGGACTGAGGTCATTGATGCCTGGTGTTACGCAGGAGAGGGGGAATTTGCGGCGCTTTCCAGCAGACCATCTCCCAGTAACTGTCAGGTTTATGCAACTGGATGTCTCCTCGGTGCCCTGGAAAGCTACAGCCCATCTCGGCTAGAGATGCTCTTTCCAAAATAGACTCTGCCTTTCAAAGAATGACACTTTCTGACTTCCCAGACACAAAGGCACAATCGTTTCCATTACAGAGCTCATCTCATCGCCCCAGGTTGCGCTGGCCCCGAGGAGCTGCTGTCTCCAGCCCGTGCAACCAGGCTGTCAGGATGGGTCATGCTCTGTGCAGCCCGTTGCCAAAAATATGTCCGGGAACAAAGACGCCCTCTGATTTTTCTGCAACTGAAGTAAATCTTAGACAAAAAGCCCAGAGGGAGCTGTTGGCACACATCACGCAGCCATCAGACGGGAATCCTGCTCTCACATCAGCCAGCCTCAGCCAACAGGCAGGAGTTTAGAAGCCATTTAGCACATGAAAGGGGTAAATATGGGTGTGTATGTATGTATATATGTATATGAGAGACTTATGCAGAGGGAAACTGGGCTAGGCGTATCGTTTTCCAAAGCTGAAAAATGTGTCACTCAGCCATAATTGCTAAACTGAGAGCAACCAAAATGATTGCTTTAAAGACTGTGACGGGGAGCTCAATGATGGCTCTTAGAGATCCTTATACCCGCAGTTGTGGTTTTAATGGGGTGGTTCTGGCTCCTGGCTGAACAGAAACAACTGCACGGATCTGGTGAATGACAGTATATTCTTTTCAAAGCTTCACTCCGTAAGGCACTGTCCCTGCAGACTGCAAACTTCCCAACAGCCGAGGGTGCCTCTTGGATACTGAAACGTAAACAGATGCTCCCCTGCAATTAAGCCTGGAAGAGCCGCACATTTGCACTGATTTGTGCACTTTGCTCCTAGAGTTCCTCCAAATCACTCCCAGACAGTACCATCGCTGGTTTGCGAGCACGGAGCTGAAGCAGGAAATGTTTTCAGCCCAGTTTCTCCTTATTGAGCAAACGTCCTTGGGACAGGCTGCCTGCCCACAGCTACTCTGCGAACCACCAGCATGAGCGATGCCACTTGAGCGCTGCTGAGCTCGGAAAAAAACTCCCTAACACAAACACAGACCGGGGATCAAAGGCGTTTTGGGGATCTGCTGTCATCATCTGTGTATCTTCAGCAACTCCTCAGCTCTTCCCGGTGAGTGATGGGTGCCCGTGCGACGCCAACCGCCCCGAAAGGGAAGGGTGTTCAGGGAGTTAAGGCAGAGGGATTACAAGGAAGCTTTGGCTTTGGGGGCTGTATCGACTTGCCCGTTGAGTGCTTGATGGACTTCAGTTTTCTCAGATGAGTTTTCTGCTTGGCACTTCGTCTTACCTCTAAGCTACGCTGCGCATTACACAACTTTGCTTGGCTTGCATCTCGCCCTGGCTTCACCACAGGAAAAGCTTCGTATCAACAGGCCAGGTATATAATAAGGTGTAGTCTCCTTGAGTTATTTATGAACTAAGAGCACATCCCTTGGCAAGGCAACAATGCCTCATCGCAGACACGATGCCTTAAAAAAGCAGCTTCCGTGTTTTTCCAGATGCAACTTGTTCTTCTGAAAGCTGGGTTTCTGCTCCCGAGTGTCTGGTTGGCAGCTCAGATGGCAGAGGATGGAGGTGGGCACGGGAGGGAAAATCCCCCTCGGCACCTGGCTGCGTTTGCAAAGGGATGGCACGTTCTCTGCCTCCCGTCCCTTCTGCTGCACCCCCCCAATCACACCCCCACCGCATCGCTTGCTGCTGCTCGTCTCTGAAGGAGATGCAGAAGTGCTGTTGATAAACTCGTTAACGCAAATTAGTGCAGAATGGCATTTGCATGAGATAGCATCAGAGCTACACTCGGAGCAGCCGTGGGTTGTCACAGCAGCACCCTCCTCCTCGAGCCACAGGCTGATCTGCACCTGGGGACTCCGGCAGGACACCCTCCTCCTCCTCATTCCAGAGGAGAGGTGTCACTGTCACACGGGGTGTCTCGACAGGGACATCTACCACCTTGAGAGATATGCTGCCAGTGTTACGTCAGGGAGTGAGGCGGGATGAGGGACCACGATGCTCTCCTGGGCTTTGTCCCTTGTTTTTCAGGGCATTTGGAGCAGGCGGTTCATCTCCTCACAGCACTCCCTCTCCATCTCACAAGTCCTTCTTTTACCATCCCACACATAGTCCAAGAGGCTGCAAACCCCTCAGAGAGTACTTCCACCAACGCACAGGAAGAATTGTGTAGCAAATGCAAGCGATAGCTTGTGTTTTGATTTTATACTCCATAAAAGTCCATTCCATTTTGGAAGGAGAAACAAAGAAGAGGGGAATCCAACTGTATCCCTTGGAAATCGCCCAAGTGACTCCAGAGGAGGATCAAATCTCCATAATGCAATAAAGCAGACAAATGAAAAAAGATTCTGTAATTGAGGTGAGGTCCAAATTTCCTCCATGTCAATGGGAAAAGTCACTGGCCTCTCCTCAAAAGCGTGTTCTGTGCTGACCAAGTAACGCACGGGATCAGAAGCTGAGCAGTTCTGGAAAGTTCGTACAATGGGAGAATAAAGGGCTAAACTGATAATCCTATCAGGAAAATATAACTTAATCTGGAGCTACGTTTGAAAGATCGAGTCCAAATCATAGCAAATTCGCCAAATTTGCCTCTCTCTGCCCCTCATGCAGACAGTGGGATGGGCTGCCCCATGTTTGCTCTCTAACCACCTGCATGAAGTGCACAGTTTTTCTGAAAGGAGAACATAGTTGGATTTTTCCCCTGGAAGTTTAATCCTCATAAGAGGATTCCCACTCTGTCCTTGGCAGAATCAGAAATTGGGCTTTTCACATCACCCTTAGCACAAAAAGGAACTTCTCCATGATGGACATCCACGTGCTAGTGCTGAGCCAGAGTTCCCTGCACAAAGCCCCCAGACCCACCAGGGAATTAAGCCAGGCTTTGCCCCTTTTCAGTTTTTTTTTTTCCCCATTCCTCTGCTTTTGTTTCTGTTTCTCCCAGAGCCTCCCCACGGCCTGTTAATGGCAGACGCCTGGGAATTAAGCCTTTTGGGTGCTGAACTAGAATCTGCTCCACCAGGTTGTGCCTGAGCTGCAAACATCTCCCCGAGGGCTGGGACCGCTCTGCCAGCGAGGCACCAGCAGCGTCCTGAGTGTGGCCCTGAGCTTTCAGAGCTCCTGGTAACAGGGCTTTACTTCGGTGGATTAAAACAGAACAAGCCTCAGACCACCCATGTCCTGGAAGGAGCAGCTCCACTGAGGCTGCCTCAAAGTTTTATCACATATAGGAGGAATATAACCGAAAATATAGATGCTTATCTGAGCGAGCCCACGGGGACACAGCAAATCAGAAGAGCCATTCGTTCACTCGCCTTTGCTGTCCCTGGAGGGAGCTCATTATCTGCAGCAAACAGAGGTGTTTCACGGGGGTGAGGGGGTGTCAGCCCCGGACCAGCTCCATCTCGTGCCAGGGCTGCACAGCTCCATGCGGTGTGACTGCCCAGGCTGGAAGCTGCAGCCCAGATAACGGAGCCAAGAAGCATCAGAAGGACACAACAGCGGAGCTCACTCGAGAGAGCAGCAGAGCCCAGCGAGAATCCCATCCTCCTGTGTGCATTCCCCTCCAGACAGCTTCACCTCCTCCGTGCCACCCAAACCCAGTGCTGCTGCATCCCCGGGCAGAGCCGTCCTACGGCCACACTGGCGAGGAGACACTCTCTGGGTCACACTCATCGCCCTGGTGTCACACACGAGTCCGTGCCAGACCCTGACCCGGCTCTGCCAGCGCCCAGACACGCTCCGACTGATGGGATCAATCCCCGGGATCAATTAGTGCCTCCAGCTGCCACAGCAGACAGCAACACGCTAACGAGACCACGGCGAGTCCCTGCTGACCAGTGGGCTCCATTAAGCCACTTCGTTAAGCCACGCTGACGTAAAGAGCCACATAATGACAAATAAAACTCCTCAGCGCCTCTGCTGTGATATCATCAGGCACAAATGATTGGGGGGGAGGAAAAACAGCAATTCACAGTTGGATGGGTTTTACTTTCACTTGTTTTAAAGAGACTCCTTTATTACAGAGGCTCTCCAGGATGTCTTTGCCTCCAGCTCACCCCAGACCAGCCGGGAGCCCCGTTTCTAGCAGAGGGGAAGGTGCTGGGCAATCGCAGAGAGAACACCCCACCGCGCACAGGGCTGGAGGACATCCATGCTGTGAAGACATGATGAACGGGAACCAGCCCCAAGCTGCCCATCTCCCACCAACACTGCTTCCCCGTTCCGCAGTAAAAGTTATAAACAACTTGTTTCAGGAGAACAATAGGTTTAGAGATGTACCCTAGCAAAAGAAAAATAAAAGTGGGATACTCATGCCCAGTACGACTGTACACGATGTTCTGCGAGCCCTGACTGTCCTCCACAGCTTTCAAAGGCTTCTGTGGCACCGGGGCTGTCTCTAAAGCTGTTTGCAAAGGGTCTGCCGCCCCGACGCTGCTGGCAGCATTGAGGAAGGACAAACACAAAACAGGCTGGAGCTACTCTGGGGTTCGAAGCCACTCGGTAGAAACAAGGTGAAGCACCACTCAGCGCCCCGTTCAGCGGAAGCGCTTCTTGGAAACGAATGAAGGAAAATAAAGGACATGTTTGTTTGCGTGGTACAGAGCGGAGAGGCTTTTCAAGAGAAAAGCACTGAGACCCCAGGCTTTGTAACAGCAGTGATGAAGTTACCTCCTTGCTCCGAGGCTCTGCATATCTGTAGGACATCGCAGGTTGCAACAGCAGGGCCACATCCCATCCTGGGCGCTGGGAAGGTCACGGGTGGGCTGCAGGGACACGCTGCCTGTGACCCCCCGTAAGTCAGCGTGGCTTTAAACCGAGGCAAACAGCGCGGCTGCCAGAGATCTCCCAGATGCTGTGTCAGTGCTGGGCTTTAACCAAAACGCACCCTAAAATGTTTTTTTTTTCATGCATGTTCAGCAGAAAGCTCTCCTTGGGAACACCCCCTGGCGGTGCTGCCAGAGGCTGGTGGGTCACCGTGTGGGACAGGACGATGCCCTGAGCACAGGGGGCAGAGCGAAGCAACCTTCTCCTCGCTCCCAAACTGCCCCAAAGTGCTATAACTGCCTGGAAATCGCTTACCTTTCAGGAGAGAGCAGCACAGCACCTGAGCCACTCTGCCAGCCAGGGACGTGCAAACCTGCCAGCCCTCATAATAAAAGATTTTAATGAAGGTTACCTCTATTCAAACTTCTTTTCTCATTCCACCACAGGGCTGCTAAGTCTCTCCAGTCTCTAACCACCTTCAAACTACTCTGAGTCCCAGTAACAAGTGCAACCAGCACAGAATAAACCTTTTCCACTGAGGAGGTCCTTCCTCTTTTGTGCTCTGCTTCTACAAACGACTCTGGTCCCTCAGGAAACCACCAGGAGGTCCCCACACACCCCAACCAGAGGGTATCTTGCTTAGCACATGTGTAATCAGTTAATGGAGTGATGTGAGTGTGATGGGCTGCAGCTGTCACTGCAGCAGAGTCAAGCACTGGGTCTGCATCAGGATTCCTTTCAGGTTGCTAATAGAGTAAACTGATTGATTAATTAGCTCGCAAAGCATCTGACTTCCCGCTTTTGTGGCAGTATCTCTTGGAATATCCAGTCACTTGACAGTGAGTAGAGAAAGAAATATGTGAGATGCCATGCATACCGCAGGCAGCAGCTTCAGTTTTTGACCAGCAAAATAAACATTTCAGGTCCGATTGAAAAATATCTTGTTTGGAGATTGCTGTGGTATAATTAAATGCAGGAAAAGGAAAAAACACAGCTGCCACCTCCTCACTCCACAACAAGTTTGGGGGCTGGGGGTGGGGGGGAAGCTGGATAGGCCAGGGTTTTGGAAAAATTCGGTAGGTCTGAGATGGAGTGTGCAGCACCAAAAACTGGCACCGGACTCTCAGTCCTGCTCTGGCTCCTTCTTGAGCTCATGGAAAAAAACAAACCTCAGCCTCCAAAGACTCGTTCAGCAGAGCAGCTTCATCCCATCACCCCGGCTTTCGAGGGTCCTGCAGGGAAGGGGCTTTGCCCACCTCCTGCCTTCTGCAAAATGGCATTTACTGGCCGATTTCTGGCTGGGGCCAAGGCAGCAGCTTGTTTACATAAAGATATTTGCTCAGAGGAAGCTTCTTAATTCTCACTCAGTGCCAGGAGCCACGGAGAAATGGAGTGACGAAGAAGTTCGAGCACTGGGGAAATACAGTCAACCTATAAACAGGAAGTTAAAAAAAATAAATAAAAAATCCTAAATCCCAAGGCATGTCCTGCCCTTAATCACCACACGCTCAGCTGCCACCACACTGTCTTCCTCACCACCCCGAGGTTTGAGTTGCTTGTCTTTTGCCAAGCCCCGGGTCCCTGCCAGCAGGAGGACTATCGGGGAGCTGCCCCAGCATCAGCATCTCAGCTGGCAGGAGGTTTTTAACCTCCAGCTCCATGTCACATAACCCTTCCTTTTGTGGCACCGTGCTCCAGCGCAGCTCAGCGTGTTGGTGGTGGTTGTGTGCCCGGCGGTGACAGTGCCTGGAGGAAATCACGGCACCTGACACCTAACGAGCCAGCGCTTGCTCCCTGGGCCACCAGGGGCGTGATGGACCCTGTCCTGCACAGATTTTTTTACCCCCCAAAAGCTTTGTTTTTTTGGCCTGGGGCATTCTGGTGCATGGCAGTGACTGCTCATGCCCTCTGCTGGTTGGATTCCTGTGAGTTTGAGGGATTTTGTGCAATGACTTTTTTTTAGGAAAAAGATGCATTTAATTCAGCCCTGCTCAAGGGCTGGGATTTCAGAAGAGCTGGGTGAATGTCTGTGAGCCAGGCTTCTCTGAGTTCTAGCAGATTTGCACTCACGTTGCTCTTTTCTGAAGGTGTCCCACACCAATTGCACTCCAGGGGGCAGGGAGAGGAGATGTCGGGCAGGACTCCAGCTGGGGACAGCTGTGGGAGGTGGGATGGGATCGCGTGGTGGCCCGTGTGCCAGACAGAGCAGGAGAGTGGGACGGGATGAGCAGGGTTTGTGCTGCCGTTTGTCTGAACCCATTGTGCAAAACAGGGGAGTATGGCCCCGCGGGATGCTGCAGCTCCAGACCTCCAGGGTGGAAAGTTGGGTGAGCTCTGTGTTCTGTGGTGACCTATCGGAAAAGCCTGGACCTGATGGTGGAACAAACCTCTGTGCAGACATCTCACGTTCATCGTGGCAAAACCCCAAACTGCATCTCCCACCAGTTCCATCAGGCAAGATGGCCAGTGTGAGCCCATCCTGCAGGCTCAAACCTCCACATTGGCATTCATATAACTCCCTCCCCAGAAATCATGACCCGAAATGAGCAGGTATTTCTATTTCTGTAGCTTTTGAGAGGCAGTTGAGAATGGTGGTTTGTCCGAGGTCTTCAGAGATGGTTGTCAGACCGGGACTTGATCTCGCAGCCCCCGTGTGGGACCTTCCACCAGACTGGACATTGCATCCTTTCTGAGCATTTTGCTTTGACTGTCCCCCCCACGGAAAAAACCCAGGGACAGTATTTTTGAACAGTTTAACTGCATCTGCCCAGCAGGATGGGCAGCTCCCGGCGCGGCTGCGGGAGGACGCGGGGTGGCAGCGGCAGGACGACTGCTGGCCAAGGAGCCAAGGGGGTGACTCACGGGCGCTGAGCCCCTGCCAGCCCCCCCGGCTCCCGCTGACTTCAGCGGCTGAGAGAGTTCTCGGTGTTTCTCCCTCTTCCCTTTCGGCACAGGAATCGTTACTCATTCCCTACACAATGCCAGGTACCTTTTATTGTGGAACGGGCAATGACACGGAGCGGCTGGGCATGGGAATGCAATTGATTGGAACTCTGGATTTCCTACATGACTTCAAATTATAACAATCCCAGATATTAAGATTTTGGCACCGGGAACAGTTTGGAGGATAATTATGTGCTATGATCTAATTTTTGGGATCTGCAATTAGTGCCAAATCTCTACGGCTTTCCTGTCTCCCTCGAGAGCAGTTGTAGCGGCAGGTTCCTTAACTCTCTCATCCCCAGAAAAAGTTCTGACTACTTCTCTTTTTTTTTCCCATCTTTCGCTTGAGCCTTTCGGGACAGCCTCTATCCAAACCTGGAAGAAGTCAGGCTCTTCTTCTAAGCTCCTTATCACTGTCATCTACTGGAAAAAAAGAAATTAAAGTGGGACAGAGTTGGCATCTTCATACACCATTCGATTCCAGAAGTTGGTGCTCCTGCGGGTTAAATAATTGATGCCAATATCAGGGTTTTACAGAGGAACACACAAAAAAACCCCACCCACCTCCAACTTTACCACTCTTGATTGAAGAGTCCTTTTCCTAACTTTTTATAAGAAAAGAAGAAATATGCAAGGCAGGAGAATTGCAACATCCCAGGGCTAATGTCCCCTGTGAATGAAGCCCTTGAAGAGTCTCTAAAGACAAGAAGTGGGGTCTTCAGAGAGGACAATGAAGCTTCACTGGTTTTTTGTACCCCGTTTTGGACTCCGGACACCACTGCACCTCCCTTTCTGTGGGAGATTCCTCGCGTTGAGGCAAATTCTGCTTCAGTCCCGTCTCTCACGCCGGCTGCTGCCTTTGCACTCGTTTTGCTCTGAGTAAATAACTCAGCAAATACAAAGCAGGGACCCGGCGTCCACGGGGGAAATCTCTCTCGTCTATCCCTGCAGCGTGCAGCAAACACTCCCTCTTTCAGCCTCTGCTCCCAGCCAGGAATTCATGCTCTTCCAGCTAAAATTTCTCTGGATATTATCTCTGCCGTGATTCACTCCTTCACACCAGATTTAATTCTTCAGAAAGGCTCTTTCACATTCTATGACTAATGTGAGGCTCTGTGTTTGCCTGCAGCAGCAAATCTCAGCAGCAGCTGAATGACAAGAGGTGGAGGAGTCGCGGTTCGGAGCCGGGGGTGAGATCATTAGGAGCCATCGCTAATGAGGGGGCAGCTCTACGCAGAGACACAGAGAAGCTGCCCACCTGACCCCGAAGGAAAACAAAACTGGGGTGCAGCTTGCATTTGGCAGGTTTCCTCCCGATACTCAGCAAGGGCTGGGGTTGCTGCAACACCCTCACATTTCAGTTTTCAGCTTATAATGCATAGGATGGGGACATTCCAGGATCACTGATGCTGATGTTGTTATGTTGGAAATAATGACTCTTAATGTCTAGAGGAATCACAAATTAATTATTTGTAAACCATCCACGAGCAAAGAATAGTCCTAAAGGCATAGGGATCTCTAGGTAGTCTGTGAGCCCGTGACTAAAAGCAGAGTTTCAAACACACAAGGCAAACAGCTCTGCTTTTTTTGCTCCAAAAAAGTGCACTGTCATTTTAAAAATGTGGGCTTTGATTTTGAGCATTTCCATTTGGGGACACTTTTGCTTCATTTTGCCTAAAGATACCCACTTTCTAGCAGCAGTACCCTCTTTAAAAGTCCCTCCATCCCCCCACGGTGAAGCAGAACACCTCCCCAGAGCAGGAGCTCCATCCATCCCCAGCTCCAGCAGCAGCAGCCTCAGCCCCCGCTCTGGGGCTCTCTGGTACCCACAGCCAAAACGCCACAGCCCAGGGACAGCCCCTGCCTGGACCACCAGAGCTTGCTCCAGCAAATTTATTCTCATTTCCTCATAAAACGAGCCTTCCCCTCAGGCTTGCTTCTAGAAAAAAAAAAAAATATAGAAATCAATTAAATACTGAAAACATGTTAAAATAAACAACAGGCACTGAAAATCTGTTTTCCCTTGTTTTCCCGAGTAGGAAGTCAGCAGCCCTGCCTGGGCTTTGATGCGGGGAGATGCGTTTGATGTCAGCGCTGCTGACAGACAGCCCTCAGAAGGCTCCAGCAGAGGGTTTGGGTTCACACAAACACTCCCACATTCACGTTCTTCCCAGTAAGGGCATCCCAGAGCTCCCAGTTGCCTGAGTCTGCAAAACCCAGACCCCGCCAGCCCGTGGGGACGGGCTCCTGCCGGCACCTGCTCAAGCCGCTGCCATGGAAAATGATGTGCAAGGATTGGTTTTTTTTTTCACTTTGGTTCCTGTTTTGGCTGGAGATGAAACTGCAAAGTGTCAAAAACCAAAACAGAAGCCCCCCCCTCCTCTTCCCCTCCGAGGCTCAGGAGATGCTTTGGGAAAGGTTTGATTGTGCAGAGGTTTGATCTGAACCCTGTGAAGGTTCAGGTGAGTGTAAAAGCCCAGGAGCTACATGAGCTTCTTAAAACCTGTGATCTCCTGAGCGGAACAGCAGTCGCTCCCAGGAAACATCCTGCCGTCATCTACAGCGACCTTCAAAGCCCTGAGAACAAAAGGCTCTGGCTTTTTTTTTTTCCTTCACTGAATGCTTGAGGCTGCACAAAGCCTGGGGTTTGTTATCCCAGGGGCAGCAAGGTGCCCGCTCCTCCCCACCCTGCTGACAGTCCTTTTCCAAGAGTCATCTCTTGGGGTCAGGAGGGTGTTACCTTCTCCTGGAGTTCCAGGAGTCCCTTTGCACAGCCCTGAGGTTGCTCGTCTCCCAGTCACCTGCACCACACTGACTGCAAACCCCCAGGTTCTCAAAAACTCCATGAAAGCACACACAAAAAAAGGGTAAAGCCATCTTAACATCAGATAAGCAGGACTCTTCACGTGTGGGTGACTCCATTCTTATTGAAAATGACACTTTTGTGCCAGTTTCAGCAACACTGGGCTGGACTCAACCAACCTTTCAGCCCTGGGACGTCTGAAACAACATCCACTTGTATCAAGCTGTTGCTTGACCACAGCAAGGGTTTCTGTTGACACCAGATGGTTTTCATATAAGTCAATATTTTTGTCCTGAAATAATAACATTGTCAATTGTGAATGAATTAAATTGTCTCAACCCTCACTTTCCCACCAATTATAGTGAATTATGAACAACTCTTGAATAAGAGAATCTCCCTCAGTTATTGGTGCGAGAAGATATATTTGCCTTGGTGCCAGCTCTATATTCTCTGACTGATTTATAGATCCATAACTTAAGGAATTAGAGGTGATCTTTTTTTCAGAGCTTTAACTCAAAGTAGTTTCTTTTTTCTTTGAAATCCTGTGGAAAATGAAGATGATAGATTTTCCCTCCATATATTTTCAGTCCTCTAATGACAAGTTGAATCTCACTTGCAGCTTTCTAGCCTGCTCCCTCACCCTCCATTAACTCAGGAACTCGCCATTCCAAACACATGCCATCTAAGCTGAAATGGACTTTAAATTTTCTGAAATATTGATCAACCTTCCTCCCTGCAGAGAACCAGAGTGAGACTCAGGAACCTCTTAAGAAATTTAGTCATATGGTGACTTTTTTCCATTGAAAGGCAAACCTCAGAAGCAGATTTTATATGAAGAATAGTTTGTCCGAGTGTTATCAGCAGGAATTGTCTTGTGATGAACGCTACTTTGCTGTTGCTAAAACACAGGGGTTGGTCAAATTTATTTGGGACACAGAAAAAACCCTATGACATTTACTCCTATTTGAATAGAGCTGACACTATTCTTAAAAGATGGAAAATTTTAAGACTATTGTGTTAAGACATTGCTATGTCTGACCCAAAGTGGAAACATCGGAGTTGGAATGCCTCCTCCTACGAAGGCGTAGGTTTCTCTTCAGTCCCAGAGAAATTTATGGGGTCTCCATGGTTGAGTTGAGTTTGGAGGATTAATTTAGCAAGACGAAGATGCCAACTCTCCTACACTTATCTGAACCCAAGGCAGACTCTCAGCTTTCTCCAGAACAAATCTGTGCTTGGAATTGTTGACAAGATTAAAAAAGAAAAGCACCCTTGTACTTTAGAAGTTATTCTGGGATTGAAAAAATCCAAGAGATTTAGAGATTTTTAAAATGTTCACTAAAGAAAACAGGTCCTTTGGCTTCCTCTTCTAAAGGCTCCTAATCTACTGGAGTAGATGGCTATGTGAAATGTTGCTGCTGTTGGGCTGGAGTTCAGTCAGATTACTATATTTTTAAAGTTTTTTTTCTGGTAATATCTAATAAAATGAAAAACTGACGGTAAAGATACCTCTGCTTGGCCCACCTGCAAGTGAGGTCATGGAATTTCTCCATTCCCTATGTGCTGGCCAGCCAAATGTCTCATTAGACAAGGGGGGAGGGAAGTATTTGTTGTGAAATAATAACAAATAAAAGACTGTTTAGTAGGTCAGGGTTGCAGAAATGCCTCCAGACAAGCTGGGCCAGTTGGGGTCAGTTCAGTCTCGCGGGGAATGAGGCATTAGTAGTATTTTCCACAGGTTCAGTACAAGAGGAACTTGGCTCTGGGTGTTCCTCCAATACCTGCGATGATTTTTTGAAATCCTGGTATGAAACAGCATTTGCTGTTGGCGCCCTTCGAATTGGGTTATGAAAAATCAGCGGCACTTTGCCTCTATTCTTCTGCTTACTGCAGTCTCTAGATCACATTTTCCTTGACCCAAGGGTTACCTCTTTGCTCAGAGCTGCCCTTGCTCTAATGGGTGCTCCATCAGTGGGTGCTCACTGTTGGCACTGCCACCCTTTGAAGGTACCGAGCACCATCCGCGTGAAGCTCAGCACGTGCTGGAGAGAGAGACCTGCAGGACTCAGACCCTGCAGTTCTGCAAACCCTCTGAAGAGATGGGACAGGTTCTGCTCCTCAGGGAGCTCCAGCTCCTGTGCTTACCTCCTGGCTGGGATCTCAACTGTAGCTGGATGTAGCGTGGGGTTAAGTCCACTCTTGGCTCCCTGACATGGAGCACAAAGAGATGCAGTTCCAGAGGACCCATCCCACCTCAAACAGTTGTGGGAGGATGAGTAGCAATACCCTCTGGAGGTGTCCACCTCTCTGCAAGGACCACAGGGCGGTGGCAGGGGAACAAGCCCCACCACATTGCCTAATGTGGCCACTGATATTGCTCCTCTGGGTTCCCCCTACCCAGGTCCCACCAAGGGTTGGTTAAGACACCACCAACACCCTGCCCCATCCCCGCTTTCACCCAGGGAGGTGCAGCCGGGAGGACACCGGTGGGATGTGGCTCATGAGGACTTCTAAGTTGATCCACGATGTCACAGTCCCCTCTAATGCCACACACCATTCCCGGGGGCCCGGAGCCCGTGCTGACTTCTGGAGAGATGCCACCCGGCCACTTTACCTTTCTCAGGCTCACATTCTCCTCCCATCTGCAGACGATTATGGCAGAGCTCAGAGTCCACTGGCTCCCGAACAACCCCCTCCAGTTGTCCCAGTAGGCTAATGGGATGCGGTGCGTGCTGGGGAGGGAGGGGGGAGCGCTGTTATTATTCATCTCGTGAAGGAAAGGTGCTCGACTCTGGTTTGTTTTAATGGCGCAGTAACCACAGGCTGATATTATTAACCGGTCCTCAGCAGCGAGCCAAAAATCCCGTCCTGTTGTGAGAGGAAAAAAGGAATAAAGCGCTTGAGAATCCAATATCTTTGGTGCTAATTTTAGGCATGTATGCTGGCACCGGGAGCTTGTTTCATCCCCTCGAATCTGGTGCCGTGCCACAGGGTCGGATTTACAGACTATTAGTGTCTCAAATAGCACTTCATGTGCAAGAAGCAAGGGGAAAAACACCGGGTCCCTCCACTTCGTGGGGTTTGAGCTGAGTTATGCAAACAAAGTTACTTTCACTGCGGAGTTATTTACAGGTTGGCTCGGAAAAGCCTTAGTGACAGATTTAAATGAATTAATTTTTCTGACTTTCGTTTGCTGCCTTTCTCCTTCTTCCCCCCTCCAGCTATTACATGTAATTACAGGAAATCTTAGTATATCATCTCTTCAAAAGAACACAATGAAAAGCAATAGCAAAAATATTCATTTCTTCCTTCTTTAATATTTTTCTTGGATGGGGAGAGAGGGTATGGCGGAGATTTCCTCACAGCACCTCCGAGCCCTGCTCAGATCACCCCGACAGACACCCCGAGTGCTCCTCTCCTCTCCTCTCCTCTCCTCTCCTCTCCTCTCCTCTCCTCTCCTCTCCTCTCCTCTCCTCTCCTCTCCTC
>JAOQGH010000003.1:35536951-35571943 GCA_025769975.1 Gallinago jamesoni | reverse complement strand
CTTTTTTTTTAAGTATTGAAGAAGGAACGTGTCTCGGCCCCTTGCCCAGAAGGGTTCCACCGTCTGCACCCACTTTGGCCTTAACAGCATCTTCCAGCACGTTAGAACAGCTAAACATCACCAAAAAATATTTTTCTGAAAGTCCAGCTGATGCAGAGCTGCTGTATCATCTCCAAAACCTCCCCTGGCTGCTTCGACATGTGTATTATTTGATTATTCAAAGAAAACACAAAACTAGATTAGGAGAGAAACAGGAGTAAGGAACAGAGACGGTGAGCACAGTTGGATAAAAAGAGGGAGAGAGAAAGAAAAATACTGCTAGTTTGGTTGCCCTCAAATAAAGAAATTTGCTTTTTAAATGGAAAAAAAACCCCAAGTTTCCACTGGAACCTGGGCAGAAAGTCAGAATCAAATAGATATAATTTGAGGCACAGTCCCAACAAGGGCTTACCTTACTGACCCTTTTTCCTTTTTCTAAATGATCCTTCTTTTAATTTTACGTATTGGCAGGAAAACCTCTTAAATACATAAATACTGTTGGAAGTTAAATTGTTATAAAAAATCTTGGGTTTTTTTTTTCTCTTCTAACAGAGGCAAGTCGAATGATAATGGTTTGATCTGTGAAAGTAGCACAACACAAGGAGGAATTACCTGCACAGGAGGAATTACCGCAAAAACCCTGCAAACTACATTGAATTTCCAGGCAGTGGCACAGGCAGGTAGAAAAGGAACAGGATTTAAATCAAAATCGGGTCCAACTCCTCACCCCTGTCGGTGACTTCGGGGCTGTGGGGGTGTGGGGAATCACTTCTTGACATGGTTCAGACCAACCCCAGGTCTCCCCTCGTCCCAGCTGCCCCTCGCATCCTCTTTGCAGCTTCATGTATTTTTACCACCATCTAAATTGCATTAAAGCCCAGTGATATCACTGCTCCAAAATCCCCTTAATCCTCAAAGCAGATACAACCACAGGGTTTTAAACACCTTTGTTAATCCCTGCTGGAGAATAATAAATCACTTGTTTGATGAAACTTTATCTTTTAGGCATCGACACAGACATGCCCGTGACATGAAACGCCAGGAGTGATCTGCGGGCTGAGCACAGGAGCCAGACTGAAAATTCGACTGAATTAAATCACAGATTTAGGCATTTTTCTGATCTGCAGGTGAAAGCTGAGTTGCTGGCAAGTGATGTAAGCTGTGTCTTGCTGATGGACACGATGCTGATCACACCCTTCAGGTATCCCGGGAGAAGTTTATGAGCCCAGCTGAGTATTTTGGCTCGTTCCCAGTGGAGGCTGTTTACAAGACTCTGCTTTTCCCAGTGGGTGCCTGGTCAGGAACCTCAGCAACTCTAACGTGAGCTCTGGAAAACGGCCCCCCCTCTCCCGAGAAAATTCTTGAGCTATGGAAAAAAAAAAAAGAAGAACCTTTACCCCATATCATCAGAGCCAAGGGACCTAAAATGTGCAGGTCCCCCCAAAATTGCAGCAACCAGAAGACAATAATCTCCTTTTTCCTTACAGACACAGGCATACCCAGGCTGGTGGGCTTTAAGATCTGTGCCAAAAGCTGCTGCTGGCCAGGAAAAGTCCTTAGGGATTAAATAATTCCAGCAATAGACAGCCATGTGGCTAACTGACTCTTATCTATGGCAATGCCCCCCGTTGCCTGCTGGGGGGACATCACCCATCAGGAGATGGAGAAGGACCGCGACCTGGGGCATGTCCACAGCACATTGTGGTTTTCCTCTTCTCAGTTGCTCCCTGCTGGTGGCCAAATATAAACAGGTTTTCCTTAAATTGGGCCATTATGGCAATAATCGTAAGTTTATTTAGTCCCATGTTCTGAAAATTTACAAACGGTAACAGCAACACAAACAAAGGTGCTAAAAACCCCCCAACCCAGGGCTGAAACGGGGCCGGGGAGGGAGGGAGCTCTCGGGAGCAGGGAAATTGGCTTTTTCCGTGGGAAACCGCTGGGGGAATTTTGGGAGATGAACCATAATCGCGCCCAGAGGACTCTGCCCAGCTGATACAGATGTAAAAGCGTTTTGCACCCCTTGAGTTTGATCTTCAGCCGTATTTTCTGAGCAGGACCAGGCTGAAGAGGCCCAGGGTAAGCATCGTGCACAGCCCTGCACTCGTACGGCACCTTGTCACTTCCCACAGGATGCAGCACTGGGATGCCGAAGCATGATGAGTCCCACTGTCTTTAATAGGATCACTGGAAATGTATAAATGCTGGTCCAAATCCAAATGGAAATCTTAAATTAGGAAGAGAATATAGTAGTGGTTGAGGTGTTAGGGGAGCGTGGTGGTGTGGCAGTGAAACGCTATCCCTCGCGGACACAAACCTTGTTTGTTTTGCAACACCTTCTCAGCACTGTATGGTTACAATTTCCTCTGCGTTTTTTTAACCTGAAAAAGGGTAAAGCGAGAAAACAGAAGGGGGAAAAAAAAAAAAAGGAAAAAAGAAAAAAAGAAAAAAAGAAGTGATTTTTAAATCAACTGTCATTTCTGGCAAGGCTGAGGAGCCCAGCAAGGTATTTGTTTATTATCAGGTATTTCCTCAGGATCAAATCCAGAGGGGAGAAGTCTGGTACCAGTTAAAGTCTGTTTAAAATCCTTCTTGAAAAGAGATTTATGCGAGGAAATTACCTAACCTCGGGACGGGGGCTTAGTCAGCGGCCGCGGGACTCTGCCGTGCGCGCTGTCGGTTGCCGCGCGGGGTTTTTTTTAGCCCCCGCCGAGGGCGCGCAGTGAGAACGGCGGCGGGTTTTCGCTCACAGCACGGGATCAAAGCTCCCAATTGTTTCGAAGGAAATGACCCAGCAGCAGGAGCGTGTTGGACCTCGGCTTCTGCTCCCAGCCCCGGGTGGCCGCTCCCACAGGGATACCCCACCTTGGGTGAGTGGGGTGCCCCCACATCTCGCCCCACAGCCCCACCAGCTCCTTCCAGAGACAGCCAGCATTCCCTAAATCCCACCCGTCCCCAGTCTGCTGCTCGTGAGCTGGGGGCGTGCAAAGATTCCCACCTTCCCAGGGCGTTTTCCCAGTCCCTGGTGGCTTTTCCCTCTGCGGTGGGAGAAGGGGACACGCAACCTCCTGGGCTTGCAGCGACGATGTGGGGGGGTCGCTGTGGCACATTGCTGGGGGGGACAGGAGGAGGACAGCCCCGGCTGCTGTCACACAGCCCATCAGGGCACCACTGGTGGTGATGCCCGGAGGAGGCAGCAGGCAGCAGCAGCAGCAGGTACGTGCAGGGACCCATCCAGGCGGCAGATTTCAAGCACAAAGGATGGAAAAGACCTATGAGTTCATCCCTGCCACTTCCCTGCCAGCAGCGAGTCGGATGCATTTAATTGTCTCATGATGGGACTTCCACTGCTTCTTTGGGAAAAAAAATTTCCCATACATAGCTCACCTCAGGGACACTTCAACCCACGGTCAGGGCAAGCAGCTCCGAAGCACATGACCGGGGTTGAGATGAGGTTTTGGAGGCAAAACACCAATTGAGCAGGTTGTCGTATTATTTTTTCAAGGTCACCACTAAAATATCTGGCAGGCTTGCCTTACGGCTGGGAAATTTTACTGTACTTGCAGAAAACAACCAATATTTTTTATTCTGGTGCCCGACTCCTTGCTGTTTGTGTTGGTTTAACTTCACTGACCCTAAAACGCGAAACTAGAGTAAGGCGGTGTTGAACTGGATCCCAAGATGGATATGAATTATGTGTGTAATACAGTAAATGGTTGTGAAACAAACATCCAGCAAGCATCCTGTATGGAAACTCTTTCTTCTTTCATCTCCATTGATCATTGAGGTCTCTGCTGACAGAACGTGGTTATGCCGGCAGCCTATGATCCCTTCGAAATGTCTCAGAAATATGTCTCTGTGCAGTTAAGGTTTTCCGCTGCTAAGAAATATCTTAATGCTAAAGGTTTGTTTACAAGGGGTGGCTGTTTCCACTTGCTGGAGCATTTAAAAAGTTGTTTTTTCCAACCACTAAGTAGATCTAAACATTAAGTGTTTCTTAAGTTGGGTTTCCAGCTCCTAGACTGCTATAAACATTAACTTTCATTGGTTTAAAGCAAAATAAAACAAAAAAAAATTGCTGCTTCCACTTAGCCTCTCATCATGTTAAAAAAAAAGAGTGTTTTTGAAGAGGCTTTATTTTTCAAAGGCTCGTTGTGCAATGCCTGTGCCGGCCCCGCAGTGGGACCAGGGCTGTGGTGACAAAGTGGTTCCCCGTTTTGGTTGGCGGTGCAGGGGGGCTGTTTTGGGCCCCGTCCCATCCCCGTCTGCCCCACCGCGGCTCCCTTGGGGAGGGGAAACCCAGAAACAGCAGCTCTTCTGCTACCGACTTCAGCCAGTGGAAGTGTGCCCCATGGTGCCTTCCCCCGGGAGGAATTACCTACGGGGGAGCTGGTGTTGGATGCTTTTGGGTCTGCAACGCCCGTGGGGCTTGAGCTCTGCGCTGGAAGACTCTCCCCTTCGCTTGCAGTTGTCCCTACTCTTTGCAGCAATTGCCCTTGCTAAAAAATACCCTTTCCTAAGCCAACCATCGGGGTCATTTGGGGGCTAAAGCCAAGGAGATGTTGGTGCTCACCTCCTGCCACGTGCTCCAGAGCATCTCTACATGTCTCAACACCACCCACGTCACCCTGGATTTGAATAAACCACTATGATGGTGATTATTACGGGTATCTCCTCGTCAAGGGTCGGCCATCAGGCCCCCAGAAATAGCTGGCTCCTCTGCAGACTCTTACAATGTTTGTTTGAAAAGTGGCAAGCAGAATTAGTGATTTTTGTTTCAAAACACAGGCTGCTGTATCATTATACGTTTCCAGTTAGATCACTGGAAACAAATGATCAATAGTAAAATAATTGCTGTTTTGGAGTGGAAAACATGGTGCCTGGAAACCACTACTGTAGTCGAACAGCACAGCTTCACTCAGCTGAGAGAAATGCCACCAACCACTCCAGCAGCCCAACGTGCCCACTGCTCTACAAAAAGGGCTCTTATTCAAACCCAGGGTTTATTTACCACAGTATTTTTCCAAACTCTGTGAAATGGAGGAAGTTTCTGGGGTTGGTGAGAATTAATTCATGACTTGAGCATCCTGAACCTCCGATGAACTCTGCCTGGGCTGGAATTCATTGTGGCTCCAATATCTGAATGATTAAACTCGAGTCTGGCCAGCCTGGCTGCTAAGAGTTGGGAGATGCCTCTCCTCCTGCAGGAAGGGTGAGCCACTTTCTGATGGCTTCACGTGGGGCTTGGGTTACCATAAATCTGCTGTGAGACCTGGCAGCAGTAGATCAGAACTCACGCCACGCCACACCAGCCTCCCATTGCTCGCTCTCCTGTGTCCTGTCACCATCCCCATCACTGTCCCCATCGCTGCCACGGGTCCTGCCTGCCCTCCTGCCACCACTCTCCAGGTGACACAAGAGCTCCAGCACGCTCTGGCTCCTGCCACAGAACACAGTTGTGAGCTCAGCCTTAACGCATTTCGCATCCGTTCCGCTGGGTGGTCTAGTGATGCTCTGACGCCACGTTGGCAATTCTTGAACCAGACTGAAAACTCCACACTTTTTTCCCGTCTGGTGTGTCCTTGCTTCCCTCATGGGAAAGTTCAGGAGATGGAGGCTGTCAATGAATTGATCCGAAGTCATAAAACAAGTCTTTAAACAAGACTGAGGTAACGTCCATCCTCAAATTCAGATGCTGCTTCAATTTCTTTCGCTCTAAACATGGTGTCGCTACTAAGAACGACACATCTCAGGGCTTCAGAAAGGTCCTGGATATTTGGGAGGGACTCAAGAGCAATCTCATTGTTGCTATCTCTGATTCCTCTGCGCAAAGGAAGGAGAGGTGGTCACCGGCTGCCAATCCCGTAGTGTAGCTGAACTGTCAAAATTAAGTGATTTTTAACAGAAATTCTGAAAGCAATAACATGTTTTGCTTCTCTGTTTTTGTTATTTTATAAGGTACCTTTAATCAAAAAATTTCACGGACCTTTTCTTGATGAAAAGGAAAGCTACTTGTATCTCCAAAACATTTCAAGTGGAAATTGTAGATTTGCTCCCATGTGAGCCAAAAATCCAAAAGCACTTCACTACGATTAAGCAATAAGTATCTGTCATTCTTCTCCGCAGTCACTTCTCTGTTTCCCTTATTATGTTGTTCATTTAAATGCAACCACAACATCCAAGTTTCCTCTCATCAGAGTTTATTCTGGTCTTTCTCATTTCCCTCTCTCACCATCCAGCCATCTCCATTCACTCTGGAACTCGGGTCGCTGTCGGAAACACCGCGCTTCCACGCGGGAAACGGGCAGCGAGAAGAACTCAACGGCGTCGAAAAAAAGAAAAAAAGCCTCTTCCTTTAATATTTTTCCTGATATAAGTCAGGCCAAAAGAAAAAGCACAAGGCTGCTGTCGGCGCAGCCCTCGTTCCCCATCCGAGCGGGAGAAGGACACCAGCACGGTCCCTCCAGCTTGTTTGGGAGCAGCACAATGCACGGAAACCAGGGAAAGTTTCTCCCCAGCCCCAGCGCAGGGATGGATGGCTGCGAGGAGACAGCGCACGTTCCTGCGCCCAGCAGAACACATCGAGCCTTATGAATGGCACATTGCAGGAATGGGAACAGGATATGTTTTTCCCATGGTTTGGGAACAATGTGAATACTTTCTCACACACTGTTGGTGAAGTATTTTGGCACACCTGTGCGCTTGGAGAGCTCTATTATACTCCAAGGTCTCCTACTCAGCTGTTAAGGACTCTTTTCCTCTCTAAGAACATGGATTGATTACGTGGAAATATGATTTGGGTTTGTATTTGTGCTGGATCAGGGATCAGAAGGCAGTTACAGTGTGGACTAGCTCCTTCTGCTCCGTGGCTCGGGAGCGAGAGACAAGCAAGGGCAGCTCGGAGATGTTTACACAGCTCCCTTTTTTTATTTTTGACCACACTGAACACTAGAAAAATTGTTTACATGCTACAGAGGATGTTTTACCACTGTTACTTCCTACAGAAACGTCCTCAAGCTTCAAGTGCTGGCAGAGACAAACGGCTCCTTGGCTCTTGGATTAGTGTCTCCCAGAAGAGAGGACAGACATGACTCCTCTCTGGCACCATCAGTCCTGTAGTCAGCTCCACCAGGTCTAAACAAATCACCGTTGCTTCAGGGCATCTGCTGTATTGTATTATCCCAGATGACATAATTTTGGACCACGGGCGCAGCCTCCTGCAGTACCAGGAGCTCTTGGACAGCCAGGTGAGCGGTGGTGGGATGACTGGTGGCCCCAGGTGCCTCCATCCCCACTCCTGCCCTGGCTGTGGGCTCCTGGTGGGAACCATGCTATTGTTCAACACAGCTGGCTTTTTGAATATCAACTGCAATGTATTCGGAGCCAAATCTTTTCTTTGGATAAGGTCAGGACCAGTTTGGCATGTCACTCGTGTGACCAGGGGATGGGGACAGCACGGGGAACTGCTGCTGCTCCGAGGAGTGGATCCTACGTCATCTCCTGTTTTGAGGATTAGCGTGGAGGACTCTGCTGGCTCTTCCTTGTGTCCAGATGATCCCTTGGCTGTCCGGGTCCCAGCCAGAGCCTCACTCAGCACTGTCAGAAGTGAAGAGCCCCCTGAGAGCGTAAATTTAAAGTCCATCATGTTTAAGCATCACTACCTGGGCCAAAGTTTCAGATGCTGCTCCAGCAGCTCCGGATGCATTGGAGCGGTTGTGTCACGTAGGCATCACAGCAAAGCCCCTGGAAGAGAACTTTCTCTAAGCTGTAAAGCAGGATGGCTGCACTAAATTGAAAGTCTACCAGTTTCCATCCCCACAAAAAGTTAAACGGGGCACAAAAAGCCAGAGAATTGCAACATTTTCCCCATAAATGTTCTTTAAAAATGTTTTCAGTGATCATTTGGCACGGGAGTATAATTTCCATCAAAACCTGTTGAGGGACAAGAACGGTTTCCCTCCCTTCCCTCCGCAAACGGGAAGAATAATTTGTCCCTGCAAAAACCCTAAGCAATTTTCCAGAGCAGCAATCAAGCTTAGGGCCGTACCTGGGCGCACACGTGCAGGGGCAGGGGCTGATGGAGCCCGAGCCACGCGCCTTCACGGGAGACGCGAGAAGGAAAATGAAAAAAGCACACGAGGCAGCATCACGCACAGCGGCCGGAGCTACCTGTATTTTATAACATCCACTCTGTTTCCAATTTCATCAGCTTGGCAAAGGCTCTCCTGGTGGAAATAATTGAGGCCTGAAAGTCAAAAGCAATGGAGGAAATATCTAAGCTATGAAATGTCAAGTTGCTTTCCAAAAGGGTTCCAATCTCTAACCACATCAAGAAGGGTGTCTGAAAAGACAATCAGGCCTTCGGTCAATTAAACGTCTTTTTTACTTTTCCTTTTGCTTGGGAATGCAGCGCCGGAGGAATGCCCGGGGTGGCGGGGTGGTTATCCTCCGCAGCCCCGCAGACCTTGTTTTTCAGCTGCAGGTTCTGTTTTTTGTTGGTTTTTTTTTTCTCCTGAAATATTTGTACTTTTTATAAAGCTCCATTCAGCTAATTCTAAGTGAGCAATTTAGGATCTCGTTGTTTTCATTTTATTTTTGCATCAGGAAGGTGAAACCTTCAGCACTTACGGACTGAAGCCAAAGAAGCAAAACCCGAGCCGAAAGCAAATACTCGTTCTCCAATTAACTCCTACTAAAAACACATTTTAATCTGAGAGCGTAGAGCCTCCTGCACAGGGGGATTAATTTCATATAAATATCAGTCACATTACTGCCCAGCAAATCTTTAAATATAGCGGTTAAGAGTCAAAAAGTCATTCCTGAACACGAACTGTGAGGCATCACGGGGAGATGTCTTACAGCTGGATACCAAAGGTCCCGACCACTCGCTCTTCCACGTGGGGACTGTTTCTCATCCCTGCAGAGGCAGGAATTCAGTAGCAAATCTTCCCGGGTGTTTTGAAGCCTTTTAAACTTCATGAAAGAGGGGAAAGAAGGATGAATGTATTCTTAAACGGACAAAAAAAAAAGAAAAAAAAAAAAAGCAGAAAAAAAAAAAAAGCAGCTTTATTTTCCCAGGGGAATTTAACTATATTAGTTTACATCCTGTGGTACGAATAAATAAACAATCCCTAACCAATTTCAGACCCGCCGCTGTTCTGGCTGGAGGAACCTTTGCTTCATCAGGCTCCGCTGACGCCGCGCCGCCGAGCTCCCGTCCTCTCCTTCCACCCGCTGCCGCACCGCTGGGCCCCCCCTTCCCCTCTCCCCCCCGCTGACCCCTTCCCTTTTGTGCCTCCCTCCTTCCTCTGCCCCTTTCTTTTAGGAGACACGGTCCTTTTCCCATCCAATGGTTTGGTTTTTTTGCCAATCTGCCATCCCCTTCCTCCAGCGCGATGGAGATAGCACGGGGGGGGGTTTCCAAGAGCCCTGGGTATGGTGAAGGTGAAGAGATTGAGCACAGCCACAGCCGGGCAGGAGACCTCAGGGTATCCTGGGAGAAGACCCTGAATCTGCACAGTGCAGCTCATCCGGGGACAAGGTGCTAATTGTTCCTGCGGAGTTGTGCTTTGTCTCAGCGTGGTTTCTTAAGGCACCTGCATCACACCTGCTCAGGCTGGGCTTTTAATCCAGGTGCTTTAAGCTACCCCTTCGGGTACCTACTCGGCTGAGCTGTGTAGGGAACCCAAGGAATTGTAGCTCTTAATGCGTGTGTCTCATTTAATTTCAATTCCCATGTCTGATTCAGAACATGAATGTCACCCTGCTGCGGTGTGGTGGCTGGTGTTCCAGCCCACTCTGATGCAGCCTTGGTCAGCCAGTCCACTGAACATCACCCTAGCCTTGGGACTGGGCTGTGCAGGGATGAACTGCTCCAGACATGGGTCGGGAAGCCCCACAGAGGTTCCTCACCAGCCCTGGGCTCGTTCCCACCAGCTCTGAGAGCCCCGAGGGCTCCCTTGGCCACGGCTGCTGTGCAGAGGAGGATGCTGCACGCTCCATCGCACGGGCTGCCTTCACTGTGGGTGAGTGTTCCCTGAAGATCCCAGGGGAGCCTCTGGGGACATCGTCCTTCATTTCACCAAACTCCTGGGTTTGCTCAGCCCTGTCTCCTTCCAGCCCCCAGCTCAGGACAGCAGGACACTTTGGGACAGACTCTGTAAGTGCCTCTACAAAACCAGATGCCGAGCCCTCACCCTGGCAGGCGTGAAGCACTTTGATCCGTCATTTCTTGGCTCTAATAAAGCTAGAAGGGAAGAAAGCCACCCCGGAGACTAAGCCGGGTTGGAAAACGCTGTTTATCCCCTTGAACTCCCTGCAAAGGACACAATGGAACAATGGGCTCGCGGCACTGGGGAGGAGAAGCCTGAGGTCACCTTCGCCGCCTCCCAGCTGGTGCAGCATTGTTCCCGATGGGAATTTCTGCCCGGCTCAGCTCCGCGACCATGTGTTTCCTACGACTGTTACCCTGCTTCTCCCTCCCCCAGTCCTTCCGCCTCTTTGTGAGTCCCACAGCCACCGCGGATTATTAATTAAACCCCCACACAAGCCCGAGGTGGGTAGGCATTAGGGACCTTTATCTTGCTGATAGGGAAACTGATGCAAGAAGAACGAGAGTGACCTTGGGAGAGCCACAGTGAGAGGCCACATGAGCACCAGCCCTTGAGCACAAGATTGCCCGTGGGTCTGGGTGCTCAGTGGGGCAGAGACCCACGAGCAAGACTGACAAGTGCAGCCCCGCTATCAGTATGTGTTTGACGGCATCCCGGCACGCCTGAGCTCACGAGAGGGGTGAGGAGGCAGAGCTGCTGGCTCACGTGGATGGCAGCAGCATGGCTGTCATCCCTCTGGGGCTCGAGTGAGGGGCCCCCCAAGGCTAAATGCACCTCCAGAGGAGGAGAGAGAGGTGCAGAGTGCGATAGGTGGTGCAGGAGACTCTGCTGGGAGCAGCTGAGCTCCTGGTGATTTGGCACCATACCTTTGGTGGGGATGCCTAAACCATTTGTCATTGCAAAGCTAAAAGAAAACTTTTTTTTTTTCCTTCCCCCAGGTTGCCTGCAAGAACTGTGCGCAGCAGAAAAAGACAGAGCGAAAGACTACATGAAATAACCTCCAGAACACACGGGGTGGTTAGCGGGGGACGCAGGGGACGCGGGGGACACCATCCCCTCCACTAGTGCTCGCAGGCACAGCTGCACGCTCGCCCTGTGTCTGTGTCTTCATCAACATGATTTATTTCAGCAAAGCAGCCTTTCTTTCTTGGGGGGGAGTCCAAGGGGAGGGAGGTGCCAGCGGGACGGCAGTAACCTCCGCGGGGGGCACCTCTGTCCGTAAAACGAAGGACCTTCTGTTATTACCAGGGATCGGGTACAAGAGTGACAGAGGGGTCTCAGGGAGGAACTTGTTATCATTTATTAAATATCTGACAGCCCTCTCTTAAAAAAAAAAAAAAAATATATATGTCCACATATATAATACAATCTAATGGCTTTTGCAGGATTCAGAAGGTGATGCTGTTCCAGTTGTCTGAGCTGGCGGCTCCCGGTTCGTGGCCATATGGTTGGCTGTGAACTTGACTAATAAAAATGGAGTGAACTTTTTTCTTTTTCCTTTTTTTTTTTTTCTTTTCATTCTTCTTGACCCTAGTCAGTGCCATAAATACCTGTATGTAGCACAGGGTTTATAAATAGCACAGTAGCATCCACTGACACCAGATCGGTGCTAAGTCTGACCGGCGGGTGCTGGATTGCGGTAACGTGGAGCTGGAGCAGGCTGGGAGAGGAATATGTGGCCAATAAAGATTTGTGAAGCTAAAGTCATTCAGAAAGCTCAACACCAGGCAAAACTGGGCAAAAAAAAATACCAATCTACCACGGGACAAGCTTCTGAAATGGAAACACCTTAAGCCAATATTGGCCCTCTGAGATAGCACTGAAATTCCATATAAATTTATGGTGTAGCTGACAGGGAGCTTGAGTAACTCGGTGTGTCTGGACGTCTGGCCCAGTCCAATAATAACATGAAAGAGAATTTTGTATGTATCCTTTGCTGATCCTGAGACTTTGGACTTGGGTTTTGGAACTTTTTTTTGTTCGACGGCTGTCTACAAATTGTCGGATTCTCAAATGAATTTGTTATTCAAAATTGTTCATACATTTTCTCAGCAATAACTCTTGCTATGTAAGATCTCTGCAATTTAAGTTCTGCTCGTTAGTTATTCAGTTAGAATATTCATGCTGAATATTCCAGTTCCCTTACTGGACAGTCTCGGCTACTGTCTGCCCAAAGTGTTCAGAATTCATGAGTCAGTGCCAGAACTCCAGGGACTGGCTTAAAAAACATTATTATTTTTAGTAAAAACATATCAAAATTGGTGCTTTTTACTTGCTTTCTTGCTCCTGAGTCTGTGGGGCTCACACACCCAACCTGCTGCAAACCAACCTCCAAAATACATCAGGCTGCAGTTCCCACATAAATTCAACACTTTGAAAGTTAGAAATGAAGGTTTTTCCTGAGAAGCCTGGTTTTCGATGGATTTTTAGCCTGCTGGATTCTTCGATGTCTAATATGAGGCTGAGTGCCAGCTGAGGCTTTTCCCACTGTGGGGAGTTTCCCGACGGGCCTCTTTGGTGCCCGTTCCCTGGGGCTTCCAGATGGTGGAACTCAGAGCATCCCTCAGCGGAGTTGGAGGCAGCACCTCGCCCTGTGTCTGGCTGCCCATCTCATCACAGCTCTTCCAAAAATACTCTGCTGGTGGCTCATTAAGAGCCGCAGTCAGAGCAGTGGCAGCCGTGCACGAATTGCACTGCTTCACGTCAAAATAAACTATTTCCAGGAAAAGGCTTTTGAGTATTTTTAAGGTGAGTATAAAAATGATCTGTATCTTGGTTATGACTCGAAATAGCAGCATCAGCGCAGAGCTGAACCCACCCACGCCATGCCCCCTCTCTTTTTTCTTGAAGAATAGAAGGAATTGAAACATTGAAAAGTCTGGAGTGGAAAAGCCACAGTTCCCTGTTGGCAGCGGAATGGTTCTTACTAGAGTGTCTTCTAAGGGACATTTAGTGCAGAGAGGTAGCAAACACAGGGGCTCAGCTTCCTCAGGAGTAGGTGGGACCTTCGGTTACACCACCTGTGCTCATCTCAGGACACTGATGGATGAACCTGAAGGCATCTGATGGTGGGACACCACAGAGCCCACGGCGGATGGAAAGGGATGGAGCTGGAAGGCTGCTGTGCTCCCCTTTGCCTGGAAGGAAGATGCACACCACGGACACTGCTCCTTTTTGCTTCTGTAGCTGTCAGGATGAGAGTTAGCTCTTTTCCCTTCCATGATTTTTTTTATCCACCAAAATCCTCCTTAATTTCTACTGCATTTTCAGTCTCTGCCTCACACTGCCGCGCTGAGGTGAGAGCAAATATTTTACAATATTGGTTCCTCTACTTGGGTGAAGCATCATCCAGGTGAAGGCAGCAACTGCAATGAGGGAGGCAGGTCCCTACATTGTGTCTCACTGGAGCTCAAGATTTAATTTCCTTACACGAAACCCTCCACCTCCTTCACTGCCTCACTTCAAACCACCTCCTCTGAACAGGAGCTTTCTTTTTCTCCCAAATATCCCAAGGGAAAATCGCAAGTACATTTTTCAGCTAAGATGTTAAAAACGTCTGGTTTATTTATCTTTTCTACTCACCTCCTTCCTTTTCCTCTCTACCTTTTCAGTCCTCCTCTCTCTTTTTTTTATTTATTTATTTTGCCGCTGACAGAGCAACAAGAGAACTGAAATGGTAACCAGAATTTTCACATTCGGTCAAATCTCCGATCATTTTCTTTTTGCTTTTCTTTACAATGTAAATATTTTCTAACTTTCTGAGCAAGTTTTGTCTCACAGGAGACGGTGCTGACCGTACCTGTAGGCATTCACGAGCCGCACCAGACGCAGCCCTGTGCATCTGAAGAACAGCTTTTTTCTTGGATTCTCAAGGCAAATTCCACTTTACTTCATGCATTAAAGCAGACGGGAAATCATTTGAGCCTTCTGTATATGTCAAGCCTTTTCAGTAAGGTAAATGTTTTTCCTACAAATAACGCCTTGCACGTTTGATCAACTTTGTAACCACAATATCTATAAGCGCCTCGAATGTTAAACAACGTACGAGCCAGATATATTTACCAGCCAGGAGATTTAAAAGCCATTCTTGACGTCAAGCTGTGAAGATCAAATATTCTAACTTGATGGCTGCCAATACGGTTCCCAACCATTGTCTACATCCAAAACCCATTGTACTTGTTTTTGTTTTTGGCATCTGAAATAAGTCTTTTACTCAGACCACTTATGTTCTTAAATAAATAAGTTTCTAGGTCAACTTGCTGATGGATGTTAATATAGCTATAATTTAAATCTAATGGTGATATCAACTTCTAATAGGGTATAAATTAGAGTTGTAGAGTACAGGATGAAGTCAGTGACTTTTCCATCAAGTAAGTCTTTTTGGTTCCTAGTGCGATCGTCCAAATTCAGAGATTCAGCTTTCTTTTCCTTCATGGTCCCCTTTCCCTTGGGCCTGTGCAGGTACCGTGAGAGGAGGCGTTGACTTGAGTAATAACCCTCTCTCTTTCTTCCATATTTGATACTTCTTCCCTCAAAGAGACGAGAAGACAAAAGCCCCTCTGACCTCATCACCTCTAAGAAGACCTCTAAGCACATCTCCTCCGATGCCTGCCCTGGGCTCGGGGAAGGACACGGGGCACCGTGTTGCTCGGAACTGCCACCTGAGCTGAGGGGGACAATGGCTCTCTGTGGTGGCTGCAGCTCAGGGACCATCCCAGGTTCCAATCACGGTAAAACGTACTTGCTGTGGTCCCTGAACACACACATAGTGAATAACCTGGGCTTCTGAGCAGCTCTTAAGTAAGCAGGATTGGATTTGGACTGAGGACTCCTCTACAGAATGACTGTAGAAGTACAGGGCCAGATTCTGACATAATTACTCAGGATGAATGGTAATTGCATCACTAAGTGATGACGCTCCTGGAGTAAATGGCTATTAAACCAGAACAAGTGTGTTGGACTGTGCCTCTCCACCCGTTGCAGTCAACAGACACATAAATATCTTGCTCTGGCACCTCTGGGACAAATATTTCAGTCTTTCCATATACTGATAAGCATTTATGGCCTTTGTGGAATTACAACTGGGAGTAATTATTCATAATGGGTATGGATTGCTGAATTGGACCTAGAGATAATCTGAAGTGTCATTATGTTGTTAAATAGGCAATAAACTTCATTTGCATTTACTCAGCTCTGATGGAATTTATGGGTGAGGACATAATTTCAGGATTTTCTTGTCATCTTTGTTTTAGGAAAAAACTTTCCTCCCCCCTGACGTAGGGGAGACTCCATGTCCCAGGCTGGGAAAGTGGGGAGCCGGGGTTCTGCTGGTGTTACGGATGCACTGGGCATCATTTGTCAGTCCCTCATGGAGCTGACGGGATGCCCCAGGCTGCGTCCCCTCCTGACCTCAGCATCCTGGCTCTCACGTTACCGTGCCCAGCAATGTACAGAACTGGTCACTAATCCCACACGGAATAATTACAGCATGTTCTACATTTTATTTTAACGCTGCAGAGCAGGGAGAAAGGATGAAAGAATAAAACCTGGCACCCAGCATGCTGTTCAGGATGAACAGGGAGAGAAAAACAGTACCCGGCTTAGCCAGCCTCTGGATAATCCAGACACCACAGGGCTCTGAAGCGTCTGCCTTTCCCCAAATTTAGTTCCTCTGTCCAACGCTGCTCAGCCTTTACACCCCAGTTCAAGTCTGAGCCGGATGCCCGTGATTTAGCACTTGCCGTGTGTCCAGGAACACAAAATGTGTTGCAAGGTAGAGAGGCACAGGCAGCAGCGAGCATCCTCTCCTCTAGCCCCTGAAATACGAATTAGCCAGTCTGGTATTTGATCACGGGCTGTTCTTAAAGCAGTTTTTTATTCTGTACTTTTATTTTCCATGGCTGTTGCCAAGACAGAGTCCTCTCCAGGACCCCCTCCCATCCCATCCCATTTCGTCCAATCCTCTGGTTCTTCATCCTTGCTTTTCCCTTTTTTATTTTCCAGATCAAGCCTTGGCTCCTTCTACCCCTTCTCTTCCACATCGGCTTTTGTGGCCGGCTTGCGAACTCGCTTGTGTGTTTTATGCCCGTGAAATCTCGCCTCGCTGGCACGGCATCCCCCGAGTGTTCCCAGCAGTTACTGGGGTTGTGTTTTTTTAATATTAAGCTGTTCTGCCTTACTCCTGGGTATTGGACTGCAATGAAAAAGACTGTAAATTAACAAAATATCTATTGCAGCTGACTTTAAATGATCCTTAGAAAAAAAGAAAAAGTTTAAGTCCGACTAGTTCTGATTAGCTCAATTACCTGCCAGTACAGGCTTCTTCTTTATATTTCCTAATTCTTTGCCCAATCTATTATTAAATGTCTGAAGGAATCGCCTTCCTCTGCTTTCATTGAGGAAATAATTCCAGTGCCTAATAGCTCTCCCTGGCAGGAAAACTCTTCTCAAAATCTTCTTTTTGCACCTCCTCCCTGCACCCGGACGACACTAAACAATTCCTGTCTGTCCCTGAGGAATATACGTCTTCACATACTCATAGGCAATTATTATTTTTCCACTTTCACATGGTTACACTTAATAGATCCCCGGCTCAGCTACTTTCAGAGCATTGCCTCGTTACCTGCAGAGTTACCGGCAGAGGTAAGACACCCAGTTTCTCATCCGAGCTCCAAAAGCCGGCATCAAACCCAGCGAGGAGGCACTTTGGGCTCTACTCTTGGCTTTAGGAGAAGTTTTTGGACTGTCAGGGTTTGGGAAATGACACCCAGTCACGGCAACATTCTCTCCTCCCTCCTTACTCCGTAGGGAGCAATCGGTCACCCAGTCCCGGCCATCACCCAGCCCGTCAGGACGCCCTCACTGAGAAATAAAACCCAATTAGCTGCATTTGCCGCGGGAGACACAGTTCTCTGCTGAAGGGACTCCCCACCGGCCCCCGGGGAGCCGGGCTGGATCCCTGGGTTTCACAGGGGTCCTCGCTTTGCCTCGCCTGCCCCCCGCCAGCAGAACACGCATCACATAAAATGTTTTACTGCAGAAATCTGTTGTAACAGCCCAATAACCGCCCCTCTGGCTTTTACGGCATCTTTCAGGCAGGACGGATGCGTCCAGTTCATTTAGTCAGAGACACACACTTGGCAAAAGGAACGGCGGTGTCAGAGGGAGGTGAAGGCTGAGGGAGAGTGACCGAGAGCCCCGCCGCTGCCCCGGGGGCAGGGAAAATGGAAATCACCGCTTCTAGGGAAGAATTAAGTTGCTGTGCTGCAAACAGATCTATTACATTATTCCAGTAATCCAATCCAGCAATTATTTCCAATGTGTGCCCACACGCATCACGGCTCCCAGACATGAAAGTGTTTCGGGGCTGAAAGCCCCTTGGCGTTAAGGTGGGCAGCAGCTTCACTCCTGGCTCCAGGGGCTTTGCCTGGGGGGCTGGGACCTGTCCCTCACCCCCCCTGCACCTCTGGCTGTACAGCTGGACGCGGGGCTGAGACCACCACTGCCTGGTGATGCTCTAGGGCTCGTCACACAACTCACACCTTAAGAGGGAATTCTAAAGAACCCTCAGTCTCCGAGAGGAACAAATATGCTTTAATTACTCCTTACAGGGTGCTTTTCATCTCACTTTTTAAAACCAGCAGATATTGTTCCTGTCGCTCTGGGGGCTGTGAGGCATCTCAGCTCTCGGGGCTGCAGCTCGTAGCTCCTGCCAGCCCAGGTGAGCCCCCGGAGACAACCCCATCCAGCCCCCTCCGCTGCAGACGTTCATTGCGAAGCAGCTGGGGCTCTGCTGCCTCAGCCAGGCTTTCATTCCAGCTGATCACATACACAACTCGGTCATTATTTCATGAAGGGCTCCCTAACTGAAGAGACCGAGGGCGTTCCTGGGGGCTGGGTGGGACGGCGGAGCATCCCGGCGTGCCAGGCTCCGGGCGGGTGGGAATTTGAATAGCTTAGATGTAAAACTCCCAGAAAATGAAATAAGAGGGTGAGCGCTCTGAATGGAAATTATTCTCTGCCACAATGGCATCAGCAGCAATGCCAAGCTTATCTATTTATAGCATTATCTGTGTCTAAATAACCATAAATAGCTACGTAAAACACTGCAGTTATATGTATGTGTGTGTGTATGTCTTTTCCAGCCACTGAAATGTTAAATCAATTTTATAACAAGTTGCTTTTCCAGCCACTGAGTGGCTGTAAATGTTAAGTGTTTTTACAGGCGATTTTTTCCCCAGCTGCTAAGCAGCTTTAAATGTTATCAAAAAAAGTTGCTTTTCCAGCTGTTCAACCACTCTGAGCATTTTTAATGGATTTTTTTTTTAACTTGCTAAAACCTATTTATATTTTACTCACAAAGCAAGTGCAAAATTGTCCTGGCTCTGTCTAGGTCTTGTTTTTATTGTATTTTTTTTTTCTTTTTTGAAACCTGTGAATAAAAATTCTTCTCTGTCTGAGGAATTTTTTTTTTTTTTTAGAAGAGAAGGGGCTTTGGTTTAATGAGTCCAAGATGAACATTATGAGTTCATCTTAGCATTTAGATACCTCAAAAGCACCGTCCTTGTGGTATGTTCAATGGAAACACTGTTCTTGTGGTATGTTCAATGGAAATACTGTACTTGTGGTATTTTCGATGGAAAAAATATTATTGTGGCTTTTCCAATTCAGGAAATGCTGGTCGGTCTTTAAACCAGGGAAAAAAGAGGGAGTGGAGGGTGAGAGAGCTAAATTGAGGTGACAGCGAAATGGAAGAATTATTTTATTGTAACGAGGTGGGGAGAGATATACGAAGAGTTTAGGGCAGGAAAATGGAAAATTCTTGCGGCCCTTGAGGATTCATAACAGTGGGAGAAGGAAAAAGATCTGGGGTAGCGTTAAGGAAAGGTGAAGGACAAAGTCAGCAAGGAAGAAAAGAACAGTTTGAAGAAAAAAATGAAAAACAGAAAAACGAGACAATGTAGAGACGTGTTAGAAGAAAGGGGAATAAAGAAGAGAAATCTCTGACTAAATGCAACAATTCAGAATGCGCCTCACTTGCAAAAACACAAGAATTCCCTTTATCTTTGGGTCCCGAGGTTAGATATCCATAAAAACGTATTGCCACACATTCAGAGGAGTTCAGAGATTTTGCCATTGACTTAAGCGTAGAGTGAAATTCCCCCCAACCCTGCACCGTGGCTTTCCATGGCCACCCTAGATGAAGACCTGTAACAGTCTGGATCAAGACGAGGGGTTGTCCATGGAAAGGGGACCCTTGGTGGCCCTTCCTGCCATCGCTGGAGCTGCCGCAGGTCTCCGGGCTCCAAGGGAGCAATTGCGATGACGAGACGGCTGCTGCAGGGCCATCTGGTGAGACGCCCCCCCAGATTAGTGTCCAGGTGCTGGTGGAAAAATAAATGCATCATTTACAAGGAGAGTAGGCTAGAAATCACATTTCTGGCTCTAAAAGCACTCAGGTTCTGGAACAACATTTGAATTATAATCATTAAAATAAAAATACAGGGAGAAAATTCAAATTAATTTTGATATCCATCAATTCCTTGGGAAAAAATGTAGGATTTAGTTTAGACAGGAAATAACTAAGGAGTTCTTTCCAGTCTGGTGCTCCTAATTGTAATGATTTTTGGTGAAGTTTACAGACATGCGTACAGGCGACCAGTTTAGTTCAGCTCTGCTTGCGGTGGGATTCAGACACCCTCTCCACTAACCAGCAGAAAATACGAAATGGACACAGAAACATAAACACCATGTTTTGTCCCCATCTATTAAAGAGTGTATATTCTATATTTCCACGCATAGAACAGTGACGTGACCCCAGCTGATTTGCTTTCAACTTAAAAACCCGAGGTTTCCATCTGCTCCAGCACCAGGTCAGGAACCGTGCGTCTCCTCAAGGATTAGATTTTACTGCAGCTTTAAGGTGGGCTTCACCCGACATCGGAGTCATTCAAATGGGCAGTAAAGTCACTTTGGCCACGTTCACGTCTCTTTGTCTTTGCTTTCTAAGAACTTTGGAGTTATCACGTTTTACTGGCCAAAAATGTAGTGGAGAGCAAATTTCAGAATCACACAGAGAAGTATTTACAGAAACTGACATTTCGGTTTTTACCAGGAAATATTTGCACCAGATGTGCTTCCACACGCCTCCACCCAGGACGGGAGACCACGGGATTCGTCTGACCAGTCAGAGCACAGTAGCTCTGATCAAATTTTGAAGACTCGTAATGAGTCCCGGGAGCAAACCCTCCAGAAATATGGTGTTTATGTAATAAATTTAGATGGTCTGATAAAATCCAAGGACCAGCAAAGTCAGTGGGCAATTTCTCGTGTCTTCAGGAACTTCAGGTCAATATCATCCTGAAAGATTATTTTTTTTTTAATTTAAAATAGAATTTACTTTTAGATCATCCATAAAGAGAAGGGTAAAAGGCAGCAAGTGGATCAACATCCAAGACACTACTAGTCTTGCTGGTAAATTGTTACAGCTGTAAATTTGGCTGCATCTTCTTTGCCTCATGTCATCTGCTGTTACTACATAAAACAAGTGAGCAACTTAGATTGTCTGATACGAAGTTATCACACCAACAATAATTTTATTAGTCGGTTACTTAAACACGTGCATATTTAAAACAAAGCTTGAATTCTCTCCCAAATGTTGGACCACCTGATAGGAGGCACTTCAATTATCTTGCCAGAAAAATATTTTTACTGCTGAGTGCTCTTTCCTCACAGGTGCCACCACTGGTGCTGGATCTGAGCAGGTCCTTTAAGGACAGATGGCAAGTTTTAGGGCATAAGATCTTTCTGTTTGGCCTCAGCTGTGTCAAACTGATTTCCGTGTTATTTCTGATGGTCTGAAAATATATAATGTATCTTTGCAATTTTATTCATGGGTTCTCCCAGGCCACTCTAAATGGATGAAGAAGGCTCTCTGAACCTCAGGGTATAACTGGTGCTCTGGACAGTAGAGTGATTCAAATATATATATATATATATTTACCTTCTATATTCTTGGTTTAAAATTGCTATATGTCCTGCTGAGATGGGAGGTTGCTGGCAGGTCCTACTCTCTTGCATTGCACAGGTTTTTCTCTTCAGCAGGTTGGAAAGTCAGAGCCCATCCCCGGCTCAACACGGAGGGAATTCATCTTTAGACACAGGCATCTCCTTGATCTTCTCGCTCTCTGGGCATGGACTGGTTTGTGATCAGTGAAATCCAAGGAGGTGGTGTTGGATACACTGACTTGGCCTCTTCAGTTCAGCCCCTTTGCTAGGGCAAGATTGTTGAAGCTTTATTTTTAGTCCTTTGTCCAATCTAATGGCAAACTGCTCAAACAGTGGAGCTTCTCCCACATCCTTTGGAAGAATTTTCCACAGGCTAATAAGATTTCAGCACTTGGAAGTTTATCCTGTTTTTCAGCCTAAACTTTCCTCCACTTAACAGTATGCTTTCAGTCCTTATACCCTTTTCACCATCCTAAACAATTCATCTTCTTCTCAGTGTTTACAATCCACAAGATTTCCTTCTTCCTTCCAAGAAGAAGTTTCCAATCAGTATTTATAAAATGGAAAAATAAATGACAAACAGAAGGTTCCGTAGAAGAGAACCTCCTGCACTACAGCAGGCAGATGTTTGTGCAACAACTGTGTGTTCTTCAAAATAGGCATTATTTCTGCAGTCTGACCGTGTCCAACTGTGCCACCAAAGGTGTGAGACACCTCTTCAGTCCAAACAAACTCTGGGAATTAGAGAGCCGCATACCTGGAACTTCCAAAGTAACGCTTTATTTAAGGAAAAAAAATATAATAAAATTAAAGCCAAACAAAACCAGGTTTTATTTTTTTCTTATTATCTTGCTACCGCTATTTTTGACTGAGCGTGAAATGATTGCATTTACATGGTGAAGGGCTTGTTTGTGAAAGAGAGTTGTAGGGAGGTGCTTGGGCATCATGTCCATATAAACAGTTAACCTCCCAGGATGCAGGATCTTTGTTGTGTCTGATGAAGGCAGACTTTCATTAGGCCTTTTACCACCAGCTCCTGGAACTCTTCCACTTCATGCAAGTAAAAAAACCACAAATATTCCTCTACTTATATCAGTACCAGAAGCTGGAAGCATGGAATGCTTCAGAATGCTTTGAACCCCGTAATTGTCTCTTGTAATAATACATTTTTTACATTCGAAGTCGTGAGTTATCAAGGAGAAAGAACGTAGAAACTTGGTTAAAATAAAGAATTAAATTATGGTCATGGAAAAAAAAAAGAGGTACTTTCCACTGTTCTCAAAAAAAAGTGTCTTTGGGAAAGAATGAATCAGAACAGATCTCTGTCCTTCTCTATAGGACTTTGTATGATTTCATGGACCAAAGATAGACAGCAGGAAACTCACGTTTAGATAGACCTGAGATAAAAGTCTTCCATGTCTTGGGAGTATCTTGTGCTATATCATCTTCTACGAAACAGAAAAATACTGTTATTAAGAGTAGCTTTTATATATCAGGCTGTATAAGAGAACAGGTAAATGTTACCCTTACGTGTTCTGCCCCAGCCACAGACCCGCTCTGCACCTTCTCTAAATCACTGTAATTAATGCAGCTCAGGTCCTTGGCCACATTCCCTGCTGGCCTGACTCTTCCCAGCCCTGCCCAACCTCAGCTCTGTTCCACGCAGAACCAAAATCACTTTTTTCCTTGATTTTCCATCTTATTTCTGTAGGGTTCTTAGATATAGATTGGTACCTCTTTTACAGGAAAACACCCAATGGTATTGAGTTTTGCTTGGTTTGATTGTTTGACTGCAGATGTGAACACTGGGCTCTGAAAAACTGCTTAGTACTTGTTGCTTTTTTTTCTTCTGGGACATCTTCCTTCTACAGATTCTAGAAGAGATGGAATGGATCATCATTCCATCACCATGATCCTCCCAAAATTATATTGCAGAATTCATCTTGAGGAATCCTCTAATATTTATACAAATGTACTTCAGGAAAGAGTTTGGCCATGGGAATCTTAATCCTCCCATCACACACTGTGGCAAGGTGTGTTGTCCTCCTGGGAAAGCCCATGAGGAGGAGGTCAGGGAGGAACAACAGTGCTGCAAGGAGGAAAAGAAGACGTCTTGTTAAAGCTAGTTCAAATCATTGCTACTGCTTTCTAATTCATTTGTATCCCAAATCCACAAAATGATAATGAAAAACAAAACCAATAATGAAACCTAGGAATGTAATAAAAGAATTTACAGTACAATAATTTTGTACTAAATTAAAGGAGTATTTACATCTGGAAATATGCATATGGTAACAGGATTTTTATTTTTTCTAGACTGATTTGACTATGTTTTCTGGGTGAAGACATCGGTGTTCACAACAAAATGAGAATCTTTGAGCCCAGGCAAATTAACTGGGGCAGAGGGTCAGCACTGTACAATGTGGAGGCTGAAAGGTCTGGATCCCTTTGGTGCTGCACAAACTCATCCATTTCTAAACTCTGCTTTGAAGAACTTTGAGCTTCAGATGCCAGAGCAGGTCCCAGCACAGAACCCAGATTTTTCCTGGGCTTCAATGGCCTCACGACCCCAAATTATCTTTTGAGAGGGAACTGGGAACTGACACGATGGAAGCTGCCTGTAGCTAAACCTGTTCCCAAGTCCTTGCTCAACTCTGGCTGTAATTTCAAGCTGCTGCAATCAGGGAAAGCAAGAGTTAGTTGGAGGTGGGAAGGTGCAGATGGGTAGCAATAAAGGGCAGAAGAGCTTTTCAATATTTATATATGACTTTAGGAATTTGATTAAAGAACCTGGAACTTATTCCTGCTTCAACCCCTTTAGAACTTGATGAGAACTTTGTCATTTCATCCTTGAGCCACCATCAATGGGCCTCTGGGAAAAGAGCCCCTTGTTTGCCCCAGGGGAAATCCAGGCACCATCTTTCCTGCGTCACTTGGGATGTGCCCAAGGAGACCCAGCCATTACCCGGGTCTGGATTGGCACCATCTCCTGTCACTCCGTGGCCGGGGATCAGAGCAGACCCACCTCTTTGATGGAAGGTTGAGTTGCCTGGTACTTCTCACTGTGGATTAACAGGGAACAAAATCTTTTGTTACCAGGCTGCCTTTGCTATCAAGAGCAGAGTCAGACAAGGGAAAAATAAAGCCCACTTCTGCAACTGCTTTATGTCGAACCTGTCCGTTTTGGGGTTACAGTCTCACAGGAATAACTCACTGCCACACGGTATCGACCCTAATCAGCCTCGGGCAGAGCCACACAGCAAACGCCGGCGCAGGGAGAAAGCGAGCCAGGCTTTGTAAGAGGAAAGAGAGTGTGGTGAAAAGAAAACCAAACTAGCCCCCGAATCCATGGAGAGCATTCTTGGAGATAAATCACAGGAGCCAGCATCGGCTGATGCTCGGCAGCACTTGTGGGGTGGGAGCACCCATGGTGGTCCGGGGAGGGCAGGGTGCCACAGGCTGCAGCCCCATCACACCCCTCGCCGAGGGAAACAGCACGATTCTCTCCTGTTTAATACCGTATCTTCCCTGGTCACTCACAGTAAAGCGATGAAAAAGCGTGGGGAATAAAGAAATAATGAGGCAAGTGGCAGCCGTTTTTCTCTACAAGGATCTTCTCCCTGTGGGAACCTCCAGTGCCGGTTCCTGCTAATACATGACTTCAGCGACTATGGATAGTGGCAGTTTCTGTGCTTCACCGCCTCAACAATGGGCTCGGGAACTCATACAACCTTTCATTTCCGTCCTTTTATTTGTAAATTACTTTCCTTTAAGAATACTGCTATTTAATAGATGGGTTATGATGTCAAACTCTTTAATAAGAGCTATGCTTTTTCCTCTGCAGTTTTGTTTTTATTCTAAACAAGATTTTTTTTTCCTAAACAGATACAATTTTAAGGAAAAAAAAAAAAAAGCCAAACATGACCAGAAAAGACCTTATTTGTTATGGAAAAATTATAACAAAGATTTTCTGTGGTTTTTTTTTTCCTTTGCTCTTCCTGTTGTTGGTAATAAAAGAATTTTTATTGTTCTTTGGTGGTAATCCTAGCTTTATGTTGAAAATCAGAAAGGATTTTTTTTCCTTCTTTTTTTTTTTTTTTTTTTTTCCCTTCTCTGTTTTTGGTTTGGTTCTCTGGTTTGTAGCCTGAATGGAACTAAACCAAGCATTGAAAAAGCTCACCACACACGGTCAGGACCCGGCACTCCTTCCTCTGAGCCGGCTGGGCAGCGCTCACCGAGGCTCAGGGGGCACGAGGAGCAGATCCCGTGGTAAATTCCCAGCTGGTTCTCCAGCCCCAAGCACAGAGCGAAATCCCAGAGTTCGGAAGATTTAGGCTGGGTTTGCCCCACACAAAGAGACGTGAGCCATGAGGCACACGCAGCCCCCAGGGAGGTGCCGGGCACTAAGGGGGGCTGAAATTGCTGCGTTGGCATTTTCCTCCCAGGTAGAAATAGCCTTTGTGGAAATTTATTTCGGGGGATTGGGCTGCATTTCATTCTGGTTTTTGCCCTTTTTCTTCCCTCCTGGTGGTGGTGGTGGAAATCAACAAATGGTTGGAATTTTTGTTTCTGCAAAACTGGAAAATTGAATTTTACTTTTAATATGGAAAATACAAACAGCTGAAATGTTATAATTTCAAGACTAATTTAACTGATACATTACCTAAGTAAAATTATGTGCTAATCACAATAACCTTTGTTTCCCTTCTCCTGTAGAAGCTGTTCTGCCAATATTTATGCAGAAAGTCTAAGCTTGGACCCTTGCCTTCTTTCTAAAAAATAAAAAAAATCCTATCCTTAATTAATAAAAACATTACAGAAAGACAAACCAACAGCAAAACAAAGAGAAGCAAAACAAGAGAAGGCACCCTTCTCCTGCTCCTGTAAGGATGACAATATTCCTGAGGCAGAGGGATGGCCAGTGCTTGGTAGTGGAGGTGGCCGGGGCTGGTATCCGGGGCTGGTACCCGGGGCTGGTGCTCTGCCCCCACCACGGAGCTCCCCGAGAGCATCTCCTGCACAGCCCAAACACATCCCGGCTCCCTCCACCCTTAGGGGCTCAGAATATGACCTGAGCGACCTGAGGGAGATGGATGAGAGCACTGAAAAGTGCTTTTCTGCCTGCCTTTACCCTTTCATGACAATAGCAAGAGGAACCGACCACAAATAAAGCATCTTCTATTATAACTGAATCTACAGCTTTTCAACCTGCTGGCTCTGGGAAGACCTGGAGAGGCATCAGACTAATAAACCAACCTTTAATATCACTTTTGAAAGTTAATTCATTTGGAGTCATGCTTTTTTTGCCAGAAGGGGAACTTTTTATTCTGCAAATGATTCAGTTTTTCAGGCGAGTGGAATAACACAGCACTCCCAGAAAGCCTTCTGGAAGTTATGGATATCCAGTTTGCCACTTGAGCCTTTACAAACGAGTGACGCGGTGTCACCCGAGGAGCAGCCTGAGCCCTGGGAAATGGGGCAGAAAGGCTCAGCCTCGGCCATCCCTCCCCTCCTGCCCCCTTCCCCAGGAAAACCAGACCCTGGAAATCACAGGGGCTTTGCTGCCTCGTCCAACCCACGGCAGCCCTGAGAGTAGTGCAAATAATGTTTCCATTGCTCACTATTTCGGATTGAGAGCATATTTTTCTTGGAGCACTCTTAACCTTTGGGATCTTTTCATGTTCTTTAGCCATTGTGTTTGCTTCTTCCTTGTTTTCTTACAGGGAAAGCCGAAATGGCTTACAATTAAAATCTTTTTTTAACAGCTTTCTCCTGTTGCTTTGGCAAAACAAATTTTGAACAGTTGGAATGATACAATGCCATTTACTCCTTCCTCAAATAGTTTTCCCCTTCTACCAAGAAATCCTGCTCAATTTGGATCCGATCATTTGCTCATGTAAAGAAGGACACCTCTGGGGTCTTAGACAGAACTAGAGAGATCTGCAGCAGCTGAAAATGCTGAGTGTTAAGTCAAGGGATAGATTCATTTCTGCTGGGGCTGATTTCTTTAGCATAACTTGCTTGTTTGATTTTTAAATTTTGCAGGATCAACTTGTGATTCACAGCGGTGTAACTCAGAACAGCCTCTGCTTAACTAACTGAAGGTGCTAACGACCAGCCAGTCTGCAACTGGAGGTAACTGGAGCCACAAACTGCTCATGTGATCCACGCTGCAAAACAGGGGAGGATTTGGGATTGAGGAGGCTAGTTTTACCCATCCTGGAAAGAGAACGTGGCCGTGACACTCCCACGAGGAGGCAGGAGCGCTTCCTTGTCGTCCCAGCTCACTCTGACACACACAGATCCCTTCCAAGCCTTGGAGGGTTTCCAGCTCCCAGCCTGGACTCACACCCCACCTGGACTCGCAGCCCAGCCCAAGCAGTGGCCCCTCGGCAAAGGCACCTCCACAGAGAGCCCACCCTCGGCAGCACCTCCTGCCATGACCCGCTCTCACCCCAAAACTTCATTTCCACGGTGTAATATGCTTGATTCTTTTCCTCAATGAGTGTGTTTACTCTGAAGATAGGGACATAAATCACACCAGCTGAAACCCAAGCAAGCATATGACAAATACGGTATTTTTAAAGGTTAGCTGTTGTTCTTTTTAATGAAAGAAAAGCAAGAGGATAGGGTTGGACTTTTATGATGTGCAAAAGAGGTTGTAACCACAGAAAAATCTGCCTCCAAAAGCCAAATATTATTCATTTTGGTGGAATGCAATGTTAAAATAGCTCAGCCTTTCAGGAAGAAGCACGCTTATGTAAACCAGCTAGTTTACTTTCTTTTGAACAGACAACCTTAAAAAAATATCCTCTCTGTATGTACACGTGGTCTCCTCCTCACATATATGTGCATAGACTGATACGTGTCCACACGGTCGCTTGTGGTCATCAGCGGGCTGCGACGGCACATTCAGGAGAAGAGGTAAGCACAGGAGGGCAATGTCACAAGCCACGAGACCTTACTGGTGCCATTGGCTGGGACCAACAAGTCCCAGTGCTGTAACAGCAGCCAATAACACTCCACTCATGCCCCTTGCCGGTCCCCCACATCTTCCATTGAGCATTTAAAAAGGGCAAAAATGAGGGCTGACACATCGTCACCCATCCTCTCCCAGAGCCTGGAAACACCTGCCATGAACAAGACCACCAGAGAGGATGATCAAAGTACTGGCATATCTTCAACTTTTGAACAGTGTTTCTTTAATTGACACTTCAATTTCACTGTGGGTATTTATAGTGAGATTTTCAGCTTTCTTGGGATCCTTAATGGGATTAAAGATGGGCTTGTGTACATTCACCTCAATGATAAAATTTTTCCCATGTTGGTCCCATCACCTTTTTGTTCCCTGCATATGAAGGACCTTTTCTTCTTTCATGAAGCCCCTATATTCTTTCAGCGCCATCACACAGTCAACATTTATACACACCCACCAACAGCTCAGCTCCTGCTGCCTGGTCCCCTGTGCCCATTGATGCTGCTGTTTAATTCCCTGCTGCTGCTGTTTCCCCTTCACCAGCCTCAACGTCTTCCAAACTCAACCCTCCATCCATTCCACCAACCTCTTCCATGTAAGACTGACGTTGGATGACGCTTTACGGGGAACTAACTGTAATTTTCTATAATGTTATTTAATAACTGCCTTGGCTGCAGTGAGAAGAGCTGACTGTAAGGGAACAAGTGAGAGGGAAATTGTGTTCAGATGCTCTAGTTATTGTCCATAAAACTCACGCTACAGGAAATTGCGTGTGGCCCTTGGGTTTCTAAAACATACAGATTACATCTCAAAACATACACTATGGGATCTTCGCTTCTTTCCCCTTTTAGCTCTCAACACTATTGGCATTCATTGGAAAACAGTGGCCAGTCCTTAAAAAGTCCTCCTCATGGAGGCCGATCCCAGGAACCTGCAGAACAAGACAAAGAACAAAAGTCTGCAAAAAGCACTGATTCACCAAGGGCAAATTATGCCCAAACAACCTGATTGCTTTCTACAAATAAATAATTGGCTCTGTGGAAAAGGGCAAAGAGATATATAATGTGATCCTCTCTCTGGTCTATATACAGACATGTGCAATGCTGCTGTAAATAAATTTTCCTACTGAACCAATTTTTTATGGAAAATATGTAAACTTAAATTTCCACTTATTACACAGCTCGAATCCTCCCAAATACTTCAAATATCTGGGCATGCTCCTCCAAGCCTTCACCCAAGCCTTCTTTCTGCCCTTCTCTCTTTTCTGGATTAAGACCCATTTTCGGGACAGTTCCTCTGCAAACGTTTAAGATCCCCACGTGGGGGTTATTAGTGGGCAGACGAGGAGCTCCCCTGGACAAGGATGCTCTCGGGAATGACTTTGCTGCTGTTCTACCCCGCGGTCAGGCACTGAGGAAACTGCACTTTGAAAAGGCAGCAGCAGTAACTGGCGGATTAAATAGTCATGGTTCTATTTTTTATCCTTTGATTTTTGTCCCATGTAGCTGTAGGGGGAAAAGAAAAAGACTGAAAATACGATGATTTAATTGAAAATTAAATTTCAGAGAGTTCAAAAACATTTAAAATAGAGGACAAACTACTTAGAGTGATTTCTGTGTACTTCACGTCGTTAATTTGCATACTTCAGCTTCTCTTCTCCCACCACTTTCTGTCCCCATCAATTAGATTTATTTTTTTTTTAATCCTGCTTAATTTTTGCTGGGAGTAGATGAAACACTGTGGCTGCTTTTCTTGGCCTAAGGAAAAGTTACATGTGTGCAGTAAAACTGCTCCCTGCTATTATCACCCTAGGAGCTATACCCATAAAACCCATTTTTATCCACGAAATAAAAGGGAATCGGAAATGCTTATAAGTTATTATAATTGGTGAAAAATACTAAATTCAATACGTGATTTTCCCCACCATTATAAGTGGAAGTAGAGCCCTTCTACTTCAGTGGAACGATGTTGATTTATACCGCTTAAGGCTTTCACCCATAGTAAGGTAGGGAAAGCATAAAACACTTTTTTTTTTTCCTGGAGAGAAATAAATAAAAAAAAACAACAATAAAACCCCTTCCTGACTATGAAATTCACTGAGTTTTAGAGGAGAAGGTGTGTAAAGAACATTCTTACTCAAAGTTTAGGGTTTGAAGCAGCCAGTAGGAAGGGGTCACTCACTCGGACAATACAGTGACACAAGAATCTAGGTCTGTTTAACTGAGAGGTCTCCACGTCCCAGGGCATTTGGGTAGTAAAATGGGGCTTTCTTTCTGTTTTCTGTGGGATCTAGACAACATTTAATCAATTATTGAGTCTTCATTTTTCTACGCTCATGGATGTACTCATCTCCCTCGCCTGAAATTAATGCCAGAGGCAAAAGGCACAGATCCTTGTGACGCCCCAGGCTTCTCTACTGGTTTCTGCGAAGGAGAACTTTTACAGGAGATGAGTTGTGTTTCACATTTTGGATTGTGCAGCCTCTCGTCTAGTAGACAGTGGAACGTCTGCAGTTTGATGACAGGGGGAAAAGGGCTTTGATAAACACCAAACCCCATCATTATCTCATTTTGGTGCACTCTACATTTTTTCCTAAACAAATTCCATGGAAAACTCATGTAGGAAACCATAACTTGCTACAAATGAGAACCCACAGACTTAATTTTTTTTCCTTTTCCTAATATGCGAATGCAGGGATAAAATTACTCCATTGAGAAATACATCATGAAAAAAAACAGAGGGATAAAAGAAAAAAATTACCCCAAATTCACCAATGTCTAAACCAATTTTTTGGGGGAAAAAAGAAAATCCTATCTTCAAGTTCTCCAATGTCACTGCTCCTAACAAAGACACTTGAAACTGATGTGCTGAACCCACTGCTCATACCAGTAGAGCAATCATTTATCATTGCTTCTTTCCAGTCTTTTATCTGGTCCCAGTGACGATGTTTCTCCAAACCGAACATATTTGATAATCATTACAATATTAATTTACAGGCAACTTGGAAAATACGCCAGTATGATAAGCAAAGAAATCATTAAGCTGATCTTCAAAACTCCCAACCAAAACACTAAACTTGAAGTTGAGATGAAATCAGTGTTATTTGTATCAAGTTCAACTCGGGACGGAGAAGACGTAGTTGCCTGAAGAGCAACTTAAAAGCTTTACAGTTACTATAATGCTTGTTTCAGTCTATTTTACAGTGTTACTTGAGAGTGACCCAAGCTTACTCATTCATTACCAAGTTGGTTCTCTCCTTGATGTGTGCCCATTCCCTTCCCCGATGAACTGTTCACCCCCAGCATCAGCCAAGCAAAATAGTGTGGTGTTTGATACTGTGGAAACAGGCACAAATTACAGTCCAACAACCACCAGGGTGCTGGCCTTACTTCTGTGGAGGGTAACAAATATAGGGGTCTCTTCTTAAGAAAATCAATGCTTTGTCATTTTTTGGTCTCCTGTTGTACAGAATGTCTATCTGGTTGGAAATGGTTCTATGGAAATCATTAGAAAATGCCAATTTTCCATCTTATAATTTCCTGATAGATGTTTCGCTGAAATGTGTCTGAAGTTCAGGATGACAAACACGGGTAGCAAAAAAAAAAGACATCCAATCCCAAACAAGCCAGTTCCTGGGCCACCTCTCGGGACTCAAAAATGCCGCATTTAAACTCCTGCCATGGTCTACCTGGTTCCCATTAAGGTACTGGGCATTCCAGGTAGAACTGGGGTTAAGCTCCTTTTGGAGCTCTCCCAGGGTAGATAACTTCAGGAACGGCCACGAGGAAGATCCCACTCCCTAACGCAATGTAAATCCAGGTCTATCAGCAGGGTCCAGCACTTTCAGAGTCCACATGCAACCTCCTTATTGAAGGTCAGACCAGGAATCAGGGTTGATACGGTCATTGTAAAAGCTCTGGTGCTTCAACAAGCCCAGGCAGCTCCAGGCTCCTTCTCCAACATTGTTCCTCGTGAATTCTGAGCTGCCATTTGCCACGCAGAGGAGAAGGGCAGAGTGGGTTAGGGTTAGGGTTAGGGTTAGGGTTAGGGTTAGGGTTAGGGTTAGGGTTGTCTCCCTTGTCACCAAACACAGAAATCACATGCAACCGTTCTCCTTCAGCTCTGCCATCTCCATGTAGTGGAGAAGGGCAATATGTCTCATCTGCTATTTAATATTCACTTAAAGAAAAGGGACTTTTCTGTGGAGCTGTTTTTGTCTAAACTATTTTTGGTGAGCAATCAGGTTTTTAACTTTTTTCTTGTTGATGTAAAAACAAGTGTCTGTGTCTCTGAAAAATCGGGAATTTTTATTGGAGACTTTGGGCAAAAGGCAAAAATATTTTGGCCCCAAACCAAAATCTTTAAGCCTAAAATGGCAAACCTCTCATTTTCAGCCAAACAATGAAAATGTTGGTTTTGGCTGGACATTTTTGGTTTTTCAACAGAAGTGATCTTTTTCTCGGTCAAAAATTTTCCATGAGGTGAGGAATAAACATTACGGGTAAAAGCCTGGTGTAACTGGAAGGAAGGAGTAAAAAGAGAGATAAGGGATAAAAACAGTTTATCACAACCATCATGAAGCTACTGTTACCAAGGTCTGCTACAAGCCACTGCACCAATCCGGTAAAGAAACCCTGAAACCTATAGCCTGGTGTATTTATAGCATGATTCATGGTCACCGAATGTTCTATAAACAAATTTATGGAACTGTTTTTCTCTTGGTCATTTCCTTTTTTAGAAAATTATCACCAGGAAAAGCACTTGCAGATTATTTCTACCTGGGCAGGGTTTTCATAGCTGTCCTGACGATCTCCTCTGCTACACAGGCAATACGAAGGTCCCAGGCACTTGTCAGCAACTTATTAACTTGTGAAAATCAGGAGTCCCGGGCAGGCATCGGGCAGGCAGAGGAGATGCCTTGTCACCTCCTTCCCACAGTCCGTAGGGAGAAGGGAGTGTGTTTAGAGACACAAAGCCATCTCAGACCGAGACATGAGCCATCCAGGCACCAAACACGCCGATTATCCCGCAGAACTCTTTAATCACCAGGCGGGTGATGAAGTTACTCTTGCAGCAGAAGCTGCATCCTAAGTCTCCACGTGGCGAGTTTTAATGGGGACTGGATTGAGTCACCACCACAAAAGGGGTGAGATGGGAACCGCTGGAGTGTGGGAGGATACGGATCCTCCAGGTTAGGAGGGGGAGAGCTGATGTTCTGCAGCCACGAGCTGGTCTGTAGTGAAGCTCTCACTGATGGTGCGTGTTTATTTAATTACTTTTTAATTCTCTGCCTAGTCTTGGGCTCTAAAGGGAGTGTTTCAGCACAGCAGGAGTGCTGTAAAGGGCAAGCTGAGCAGTGTCAGGAGAAGAGTGTTCCCCTGAGTGATGAGGGCTTGTCCTGGTGTTTTCCTTTTCTCTTTCTGTGTCTTCAGGAAACACTCAATCATTCATGAAAGCGCTGCTGTCCACATCACACATGTACACATCACACACACACACACACTGACTGCTTGGGAAGACAGAGGTGAATTAAACTGCCATGAGCTGATGCTTTCTCCTCCTAGTTTTCATGCAGCATCCATGATCAGAGACAATTTTTTAATCACTGTTATAATGTTTCCCAACCAGTTCATAAAGCGGCTTTCAGGACATGACGCAAACCAGCAGTTTAAAGCCACAGATCTTTCTAGTTAATCTAAAAGATTAAGCACCTCACAGGCACTGGAGAGTGCTCCTTGGAACTACAGCATTATGGCCCTGAATAAATCTGGTTTTATAATCCTGCTTAGTCTACACTGATCTGGATAAACAGAGACCCATCGTTTGAGAATGAAGCGCAGAAAAGCACGGTTTAGGCAAAGGGAGGAAAATAGGAGCACATATTTTCAACAGGGACAGGAAGGTGGCATAGGATGTTAAATCGTGTTAGGGACAAAACATAATCCCTCGTTGCCCTTTACAATGACACACCACACAGAGGCACCTCACGATTCAAGTCCCCGCAGAGAGAAGCAGCCCGTCAGCCGGGGAGGAAGGCTGTGGAGGATAAGGATGAGGAGCAGGGGAAGCTGAGATGGCTGTGCTGGAAGTGCTGGCACCCACAGCCAGCCCGGGTAGAGCTGCCACCCCCAGGGACCCTGCAGACAGGTCTCACGTGGGTCTTGAACGTGCTCAAACACTGCTGAGCTCAAAGAGCTTGTAGGGCAGCCAAGGCTGAGGGGGAAAAATAAATGATACTTATCTGCCCTCCTCACCTTGGGGAAAGAACCTAGAACAGAAGCAAACACCTACACAAACCAGCTGATTACCAGGAACCCCAGTTTACCTACCAGCACTGAAACATGGGCACATTTACTTCTAGCAGGGATTTGTCATGGGAACTCTGGTACCAACCCAATGCTCCACCCCTGCTGCACCGAGACCAGCCTTCACCAACCAACAGCAGGGACCTTCTTCTCGGGGCAGCAACAGTTGTCCTCCTTTGCCTTGTCCTTCACCTCAGGACATTGCTGCTCAGTGGAGGAGAGAGGGAGCACGTCTGGTAGGCACAAGCATGGCATGATGATGGGGAGGTGGCTCTATGTAATGGGTAGAGCACTGTGCCTGAAGGCAAGGACACCTAGATTTTTTCTTCCATTTGGCCAGTGGGTCATGCATGTAGTCAAAGCAGTTGTTTTTCCCCCTTTTCACCATCATTTCTAAGACACAAAGTGACAGACACCTTCTCAGATGCTGAAGCACTGCCTGTATTCTGCACTAAGAAACCCTCTGTTCTAGAGATACCTCACTTAAAAGAACTCAACATCCACTTTATAGACTCAGCTGCAACCAGCTCAAGCTTAAAGTGCATGAGATCAT
>JAOQGH010000003.1:35498498-35531692 GCA_025769975.1 Gallinago jamesoni | reverse complement strand
CAAATACTGGGACATTGATGGGACATGAGATGTTTGCCACATCTCATACGTCTCCACACGTTATTTTGCAGGATTCAAGCTTTCAGACCCTCAAGTCTTTCTGACTCAAATTTCTCTTCTTAACATACTAATTTCTACTGTTACAGCTGTACCAGAGCAGTGACGGGCTTCTCTAGGCTTCAACAGCAACTACAGGTTTTATCCTGCTAATTGACTGGTCAAACATTATTCTGGATCTCCAAGTGACTTTTCCTCTTGAGAGTTCTCCAGCAAGCTAACAGGGATTTGTGAGCACAAATGTGTTTAAATAAAGACAACTGGTGGAAAACTTTCCAAAGGACAGTGCTGCCTCTCCTGATGAGTGGATCTTGCTGATGTCTGCAGACTGGATACTGCCACCACAGCTTCCCAAGAACTTTAGAATTTCCTCTCTCCTTTTTTCCACTGTCAACTGGCCAAATATTTTGAACATTTTCCTTTAACAAATGTGTCCTTGTGGGGGAAAGTCCATTAGTAACAGGGTAGTTGCATCTTGTCAGGACCAGACTTTAATGGCTGTTTGAATTTTAACTATTATTTGCTAACTATTCCTGTGCAAGCCAACTAAGACCATAATAAAAGCCATTAAATACCAAGTAACTGGTCTCAGTGTAGCTGCAGGGTATAACACTGAGTATGAGCTGAATTTATCCACTGCAAAGCAAAGACTTTGACCCTCACAGACTTTTTGGAAATGGAAACTTTTTTTTTTCCAGCAAAGATTGCCTAGAAGAATAAAAGTAGTCTTCTTTGCCCCAGGGAAGGCCAAGCACAGTCTGAAGGTAACACGACACAGCGGAATCCATTTTCCTATTTACAGGAGGAATGAAGACACCATAAAATACCTGGCAGTGATTTGCTAAAATACACGGGACAATGCAACCCGGTGTTTGAATGAGTGGAAAAGTACGTAGTGCGGGACAGAAAATACACAGCGTTGTCTCACTGTGGGCAGGGAACTGCAGAGCTCCTGGGTGAACGAGGCGAGTCAGACTGAGCTCTGCATTCTTTCCTTCTCTTCCTCCTGTTGCTACTCTCTGAGCACCAGAAAACCCCTGTGGCACCTAAAGCATCATTCTGGTAATTGCTGCCCCATGGAACAGCAGGGAATGAGCAGAGGAACTGCAGCTAAAACAGAAGTGACAGGAATGGAAGTGGTTACCCATGGCCAGATGAAGCCCTGACTGTGCAACACTGAAGAACACACCAGCAAAAGGCCTCCAGAAGATCTTCCATGGGTGAAAAGAGGTGGCTCCTGCTCTCTTATCTCCTCGGGAAGCAGAGCACAGCCCGTCCTCAACCACAGCCTTGTCCTGCTGTAGCCTGAGACAGGAGGCTGGGGTGAGAGGGGGGACACGCTGTGCATCTCCCGAGCCAGGACTGACTGAAAGCACCACATCCCAAATCAAGGGAAAATATAACACAACCCCTCCAGAGAGTCATCCTCTGCATTCTTAATGGGGTCTCTGCAAAAAACTGGGGACAAAAATGAATACTAGCAGCATTTGCACTTATATAACGAATCTGATTCTAAGCCATTTAAGGTGGTTGGAACTAATAAATCAAAATCTGTAAAAGCTAAAGGGAGGAAAGTTAAAGGTGTGAATCTTAATCTGAAGAATTTGTATCTTTTTCTGTAGAGTGAGGTAACAAACACAAGTAAAATAGTTAGTGCAAGAAAGGAGGACGGTAGGACAAAGGTTAAAATAATTTCCTGGTTATTTACTTATGGCCCAATCAAAGTCTGGAAGGGACCAGAAAGCCTCAGTGGGCTTTGGAATAGGCTGTTAAGACATTTGCACATTTTAAATGATCACTGGATGTAACCAGTGCACTGAGGCTGGACTACAGAATGGAGAATTAAAAATAAGCAACACATTAGCTCAAATGGGAGCAGAACAGAGATCTCACACAGCAATTTTCCATGCAAAGCCCTTAACTCACAAAAACAACAACAAAAAAGGACCAGGCCAAAACAAAACCCAGCCCTCACAAGTGATGTTCAAAACAATGCTTGGCTCCAGAGAGGAGCTTTACACCATGTTCCAAATGTGAGCGGACTCCACAGCTGGAGACACTAATCTGAAAATGTTCACTGCATGAACCGATCACTGCAGGGATCAGGGAGAAATTTATTTCCCTGAAGAACAATAATGTATTGGCAAGGTGTACCACAGAAATGCTTCACCTTTTTGAACCGGCGAGTGTTGCTGCTGGCCGGATAGCAGACTTGACAGGCCAGGAGGTATCATCTGTTGAGGCAGCATCAATGCAATATTGAAGGGGGCCTGGGAAAAATGTAATTTAGCTGAAAGGGCTTTATATGTCATCCTGCAGGAACAGTTTACTGGGGCTTCACTAACAAGGAACCCAAAGCCGAGGTTCTTCTGCGCAACGTTTTGCTCTCCCTACCCTCAGTAAATCACAGTACACACTTTGATCTGAGGTGCTTAATTAAAATCTAGCAGCGCGTGGGGGAGCAAGGTAGAGTCCCCTTCTCTGGATTAGTTTGCTTGTAAGGGATCGGCCCTCCCTTTCACTAAAAACCATAACGCTGTGTAATTTCACAGGGTTTAGAGCCCACGCCAACACAGGTTACGACTTAAACTGCTTGCAGAGCAAACTCCCCGTTTGGGCGAGACGTGCCAGTTGTCACTCAGGCCCAGGAGAGCTTTTAGGAAGAAGCTAATCCCAGCTGTCCAGCAGCCGCTCGCGCAGAATGGTATCACAGCGGCGGAGTTACAAGACTAATTTGCTTCTAAACACGTTCTTTTTTTTTTATTAGAATCAGCTCAAGGGTTTGCATGGTTTCAGCGATGTTTAATGGGGATTAGTTTGAAGTGAAAATGTGTTTTCCATTTGTCTGAGAAAGACACAACAGGGAGCCGAGCCCTGGAGATTACTGAGAGCTTTGGGTGGTTCTGGGAGGCCAAAGGCCGAGTGACTTCAGATTTCAGTGGAGTGTAATAATCCCCTAGAAATGCACAGCCTGGTGTGTCTTATTGGGCAATTATGGGATGGAAACTGTGGTGCATTTCTGACCTGGGAGTTAGTCACCGTGTATCGTTACCGCAGGTATGACATGCTCGTTAAGCAGCTGGGCAGCACCAGCTCCACCTGGAGCCACCTACGGAACCTTCTCCGCTCTCATTTTCCTGCTCCGTTGGGATGAGGTCCCTCTTCTTCAGTTTAACAAGAGATTAACTACAGGGCAGCAAATGATGCAGCTGGTACAGCTTATTCCCTGATTCACAGATAATGAGTTAGTCATTTTGTCCACCTCAGGGTATTTATACAGTTAATTAGTGGCACAAAGAATTGTTATTTCAGGGCCCAGAAGGGCGACACTCTGCGTTGACTTTCTATTAGGTGGTATCTGTGACATATGGGAGACTTAAATCTTTGTACTTATTAAACACAGGAACATATTGCCTTGTTTCATCTTATTTTATTTATTCACTTATCTTTGGTTGCTAAAACAAACATTTTTCTTGGCTGCAGAGAATTGCTCTCTGCGTACACAGGCGATGCCTGGCCGCCCAGCAGTTTTGCCAGCTCCGTCCTGAAAACCAGCTCCAGGTGTCAGCACCCCGAGTGACATCTCCAACAGGTCTGATATCCCAGGGACATCACTGCTTGTCACATCTGAATTCTCCTAGAAAACCTTCCCACCACCATTGTCTCACACCTCAGTGTCTGGAGAGAAAGGCTCTGTATGTAGCGGAGATGCAGCATCCCTGGGATCCCTCATCATCCTCACGTTTTTGCATTTGGAGAGCCAGGTTACTCCATCTGCGGTGCGAGGTACACGGTAATATTGTTTCTATTGATTCTTTTCCTTCATTTCAGCTATTTGCTAGCTACATTTCTTGGGACAGATTTGAATGCTGCTAGTCACCTTGTGAAAACACCGTCTTCATTATTAAAACCAGGTCATAAATACCCCTGGGCACAATGAAATGTGCCTCACCTGCAATTCTTCAAATAGTTTCCACTGCTATTAATTCTTTTAGGTGTATGAGGTCCCGCACATGTCTATTCACTAAATAGATATCATCTGGAGGTAGCTGAATATAACATTTTGGCATCAAACAGCTTGAATATAGAACACCTAGAAGTATTATTTGTGGATTTATCAATGTACCAAATTCTTGATTTCCTGGGATAGCTCATCTGGAGGGAGGAAACCCAGCTTCAAACAGGAAACTGAACTTTTCCAGAGTTCATTGGTGTTGGAGGTCAAGCTTTAGTTCAGCTCATTACAGAGACAGATGTTAAATTCAGATTAGGAGTTACATTTTGGGAAAGTTTAAGAGGTTTTGGGATCTGTGGTTTGGCCCAACCTACTCTTTAATCAAAAACGACATCCCTGGGCAACAGTCTTCAGCTCTCTCATACCTCTCAGAAATATGCATTTAAGACGTACAGAAGCTATTTCAATCTCAACAAGGAAACTCAGGTCATGCTCACTCCCACAATACAGTGAATAACCTCCTCCAGTTCACAAGAAAACTGTTTTCCCCACCCGCATTTTATTTTTTTTGCCTCTGACTTTTTTTACAACCTTGTGGGTGTGCTCTCTTTTAATAAGAAAAACAGTTTGATTATGATTGTCAAGTCAAACACATTTGGTTCCAAAGAAAAATTTAAATGAGGACTTTTCTAGTCTGTCAGCCATGACTTTAGTGAAGTGGTGGTTACTATAAATGATATGTTATAAATATACTCTTTTAGACAATACTTTGGTTTGGGTTGTTTTTAATTACTTTTATTAGAAACACAATGACTAAAGTGATGTTAAATTTAGAAAAACAGCTTCTTGGGTTTTGTACCCTGCACATAAAGGTCTGAAAAAGTCCTAATATACCCTTTGTATGAAATACGTGGGTATCACGCTTGGCCTGGAGAAATACTGTGCCAGGTATCCCTGACAAAACTAATGCTGTTTTCTCTCACCTGCTGTAATTTTCTGGCCTGGGAAAGGTGCCTGAAGTCCTTGCCCAGAGAGCCAGGAATGCACTACAGAAAAAGGCACCAAATGGGGACGTTGCAGAAAACCAGCTTGTGAGGAGGCGGCAGCGCTGCCTCAGTGCTGTGCTGTCCCCCAGCCACCTCCCGACCAGAGGAAAGTCACTGGGCTGTGCTACAGCCTTTGTTTAAAAAAAAAATAAAACCTTTAGATAACAGTCAATTTACAAGATCGTATTACAGTCCCAGCGAAAAATCTGATTATCGTGATGTATTATGTAAACAGCATTTATGAACACTTATAAAAATGAATTTAGTAACTACATGTTACCTCTTCAAAGTAGGTAAACACAATTTGCATTTTTATTTGTAGGTGAACAACAGAGCTGGCCACAGTCATGTGAAACCTGGAACTGACCCCAGGCTTCAGGCCTGCTTTTCCTGTCTAAGATTACTCTGGACAGAAAAGGAATTTACTAATATATAGCATTTTTCCATCTTGCCAAAGAATAACAAGTTAAAAGAATGCAGGTGAAAGCAAAAGGAAATATCTTAACAAGTATTTGTAAAGAGATGAGAGCACTTAGTTCTTGGTAATATCATACGAAAATATCATCAGACTGGACAGCATTCAAGTGGTCTACAATAATCATTTTGAGCTGCAGACACTGATTTATAAAAGAAAAATGGTATTATGAGTTTCTACGCCTTGTTTTATCAAATGCAGTCTCAGCATTGGAAAGGGGTAGCTTAGTGTGGTATATGAAAAGCTGTAACTAATGGGATGAAGTCAAGGGCCCTAGATAGGAGGGAAAACATTCTGAAACTGCCCTTTCTTAGTCTGCGACAGTCTGCAAAGAGAACTGACAGAGGCCACATCTCTCTGAACGTTTGGAACTCGCTTAACCAAAGCACCAGAAACTGCAGTGGAGAGAGCAGTCCTGGCTTGGCAGGGGAGCCGGCAGGATTAGCAAGAAGGTCTTTCCTAGGGCTGCCGAGGGGCTCTGGTGGGGGTTCAGAGCTATTTCTGTCTTTTACGACAACCGTTTGATGAACAACTCTATTATTTCCCAGTTGTCAATGAATACGAGGAAAGAGTTCCCTGTGGAGTAAAATCTTTCCTCCAAGGTGAAGAATCAATCGGAGACAAATACCAATGTCACATTCCAGCGCTTCACTCCTTATTGTGCTTGGCATGTCGCTTCCTCCGTCCTACGCTGCAATTGGTCCACACTAGGGCAGAACCAGCCTGTTCTGTCTAATAAAATTTTATTGCGTTGCTTTTCAAAATAACAATTCCTATACTGGCACTTTGAAAGCCAGGAAGGCACACAGGCAAGAAAAAACATGCCTACAACTCATTAAGGCTACTAGAATAGTTGCATAAAAGGATCTGACAATGCAGCACAGTTTGTCATTCCAGTTTCATTCCACTAATTGTTCTTTTTCTTTCTTTTTTAAATGAAGAACTATCACCCCAAAATAGACTGTTTCCGTAAGAAAGCACAAAGATAAAATTGGAAATAAAAATCATTAAGCCTCACTATCTGCACAGTCATGCCAACTTTGGGTTTTTTGTTTCCAATGACCTTCTCAAATTCTTTTTTTCTGTCAGTTGTGCTCTCATAAATCCTGCTGGAAAGGAGGGAAAAGGATGAAGGGAAGTCATCAGACCACCATGGTCTCTGGTGTTACAATACTGACAAGCTGACTGTATTTTGTCAGTAATTCCTGCCCAGGCTCAGCCTGTGCCACTGACGGTGTGCTGCCTGCACTGCACCTCTTCACTCCTTCACTTCCAAAAAAACCTGACGGAAATCTGTCGGACTCTGGGCAGGAATTCACTTTGCCTTAGGATGCCAGAGTGTCCCACAACGGCCCCCACCTCTGGCTATGGAAGGAAAGCGGTTCCTGAGACTCGCTGGCCTCACACCAGTGCCGTACAGCCACCTGGGCACCTGCCGGCGTGACTTTGTCACCTCCTTTATTTCTCTCACGAGTAGGGGACAGTTACACTTCGAATAACTCAAAGCCTCCCGCTCTTGGCCCCTGCCTGAACTCTGCACGGCCCTGACGACGGGCTGGAGGCGACCGCACGGCCCTCTCGCTAAGGGCGGGGACCCGGGCCCAGATGGCTCCCAGCTGCTCCCACAGGTCTCGCTTTGAAGCCCCGTCGGGCTGTCTGGGTGCTGCTCTGCCTCTCACACACCCTTCGCCTCCGACGTTCCAATAAACTCTTCCCCTAGCGACCCCCCGGGTCCCCAAAGCCCCCTCAGAGGTTGGCCCCAGACCGGCCACCTGCCGCGACCGCCATTTTCAGCCGCCCGTCACGTGATAGGGTCACGGCGTGGCGCGCGGGCGGCGTTGCCATGGCGACGAGCGGCGGCGGGGCCCGGGGTGGGTTTCAGAGATAAGAAGGGGAGAAGGAAGCCGTTCGGTGAGGGTGGTGAGTGGTAGGGGCACCTGTGGGAGCCGTAGTGTCGAGGTGGTGAGTAAAAGGGTGTAAATGGGAAATAACTGAATCCCTCCCGTGACCCCCGGGGGTGATCTCCAGGGTCTGAGCCCTTCCTGAGGGACACCACTGGAAAAGAAGGTTTTTATTATTATTCCATGTTGTGATAACCTGCACATGGTGGTAGATTCTTGGCTGTTATTGACTTCACTGGGCCTGAAACAAGGACATTGCTCAGACCTCCATTTGCAGAACCTATATCCACCACTGTTCTGCATCCACTGATAAAGCCTGTGTCCATGGGCAAACTGTTCCAGCTCTCTTAGCCTAAAGGGGTCTGGGTCCCTTTAAGAAATCATTCACTGAGAACAATTACATTTCTCCTTCTGGTGTTTTATTTATTGTATTTTTTTGTTTATCTGCCAGGGTTCCTGTCACAGCAGTGCTGCCCCTTTAAGAGCTCCCAGCTTTCCAGTTCAGATACCTGCCAGGTGAGGGGAGAGCAATGCTGGCCCTGCAACACAGCAGGGTATGTGTAACCTCCCACGAAATACTGGGATCTGCAGGAGGGTGCTACTGTGCATCAGAATACTCAGCCGTTTTATCCTAGAAATGCTGCAAAGCACAGGAAGTAAGTAATTATATTTTCCAGGTTTATTACTTCACTTAAAAATAGTAAAAACCTGCTACATTTTTCTGACCTCCTTCCTTTCTGTCACGGCCTTGAAAGTCCAAGGAGAGGTCGGTGAGAATGGGAGAAAATGTTTCTAAGATGCTTGCAAATGAACTGTTTAACATGAAAAAGGAAAAAGGGCACCATTTAATTTCCTCTGTTTGCAGCGAGATAAGTCCATCCTTCTCTTGTTACATCCTGCCACTGTGGAAGTTGCAGTCTATAATTTCTTCTTCCGTCCTTCTGCTAGACAAGTAGGAAGGAACCTAATGTGCCCTTGGTGCTTGCACAGGTTGATGAGGCAGAGTCACCCACATAAAGTTAAGAGCAGTTCCAGCCTGTATAAGTCCCTTTAGCAACCACCACCCCCGAAGGGCTCAGAAAAAAAGGTGGGTCATTGCCAGGTACAGCCCATTACACACATTTAAAGGTCGGTGCATAGTCAGTGCACATTGATCCTCGAGGCACACGCTTCTATTTAGGCCGTGCCTCTCCACAGCATCTGTACTTGCAGGCGATGACAAACAAGCACCGTCGGGCCGGTGTTATCGACTGCCTTTGTACTCTCTCTTTCTCTGCACACTTTGTTTGCCTGTCTTATTCTGCTAATGCTGAAACGAATTCATTTTTAAAATGGAAAAAATGGAAAAGAAAAGCGTAGTGCCATTGAGTCCTAAGAGTGCCATTGAGTCCCTAACTCATTCCCCAGCAGTTTGCTCCAAGGCACTGGGGAATTATAAATAGCTGGAAGCAAGAGTGCAGAACAGTGGTATATACATTTTGTAAATGGAGCTCTGAGCAATGTCCTTGTTTCAGGCCCAGTGAAGTCAATAATGGCTTAGAATCTACCTCCATGTGCAGGTTATTATAACATGGAATAATAAAAATGTTACTGGATTTTCACAAGTTCAAGCCATAAAGAAGAGGGAAATTATGTATTTATTCTGCCTTCCAGTTAGTTTTGTAGCTTTTATTGTAACTTTTCTCAGAGGAGAGAAGGCAGGAGCAATGTTGGCCATCTCTGTGTAAAGAAGAAAAAGGAGGGGGGTAAAAGAGAGACACAAAAGGCTTGAGTCTGTCTTCAGTTCTGTTGGCATCTTTCAGGCTTAACAGTGCTGCAGTCAGCAGTAATAATCGCGTGAGCAAGTTGGTATCTCTTCCAGTGACTTCCAGTTATAGACAGCTTTGCAAATAAGGGAATCGGTGACAAAACTGACAAAAATGTTTCTGCATTATTACCAAGGAGAATTACTGTTAGTTATTCTATCAGAAAACTGGAAGCATGCACAATAGTTAGTAGTAAATGTTATGTATATTATGGTCTAGTAAAAAAAAAAAGGATATAATAGGGCCTTATGTAGTATGGCATTGGGTACAAGGATTTAAGGATACGTCTCTTGCTATTCTGTTGAGGACTCTCACAATAGTAGTCTCCTGAAACTGAGATTTGTGTATATGCAAATAAAAAAAACCAGTTAATTTGAATTTCCCTGTTGGATTGTGTCTTGCTTGATTTTATTTTTGTGTATGTGAAGTAGCATTATATTGATTGAAGTCACTTCTTGTCTCTGCACTCCAGTTTGCTATCTGTACAATGGGACTAAGTGTTCTTACTACAGGAGGGAAAACATGGAGTTGTGGGACTGTAAGACACTTTATTAATCAAGGCCTAAATCCCTCCTAGGGAACAGATATTTTTTGAGCCTATCTTGAAGTAGATGACAGATGAAAATGTCCAGCTGATGGATGAGAGATGCTCTGTTACGGGTGCCATTAACATAACCCTGTCACTGCTACTGACGAGCGTTTGACCAGGAGAACTCTAAAGCTGTGATGGAAGTGTTTGAGCCATGAGGGTAACTTCTACAGCAGGCTACTGACTTGCTCCGCTTGACTTCTAAGGAACTTTTTACTGGTAACCTGAAGGTGCAAATGGAGTCAGTGGCAGCTGAAGTAAAGAAGACAGTAAGTAGAAAAAGAAGGAGCATCTGAACAGTTCAAGGCTAAAAAGAAACGCAGCATGCTACGGTCATCAGTGATTGGTTCAAAGCAGGAAGAGCAGAGGCAAAAAAGACAGTACATGTGCAGCTGCTTCAGTTCCAAGTGGTGTGCTGTGCACATGCTGCTGGAGCGCCAGCTTGTGTGACGGGAACGTTCGTCTGCAGGCAAAGGGCATGTTGTATTATCTACTCCAAGATGATCTTGTTTTCATTTTTATCTTGCGTGTATTGTCATCTCCTGCTTTGTAGTGCTACAGACTTGTCTTTGCTACAAGCATGAGGCTGCACTCAGCAGTGTGTGGTAATTAAGCCCTTTGAGGGTCATGCATATTTTAATTATTACTTGTTTTATTGTCAAAAGCTTGCCCACATGAGATGCAGTCTTGCGTTCCATGTGGGACTGAAATAAGGGTCAACACATTCCTTCAGAACCCCAAATATTAAACAGACATTAATTTGGTTTGAGCTTTGCACATTTTAGATGAGCATAAATCAAGATGTATAATGGTGAAAAAATTTCCTCCATATGTTGGAAAGTTGAACTGAGACACTAAGTGACAAAAAGTGGTGGCTGCAACAGAAAATGATTAAATGATTTGTTTAGTGTTTATGTAATGTATGAATGCACCTTGTCTGTGTTAAAGCAAAGTAATGATTGGTTTTCCACCGGCAAGGGCTGTGAATTTTAGCTGTATTCCCTTTTGGGATTCTGAAGTTCTCAGGTTCCGGCTTACACAACAGCAAAGTCTAAACGCAGACCAGTTTTTCATCCATGAAATGGAAGTTAAATAACACTTGACCGAAGTAGACAAAACAAGAAGATACCTAGACTAACTGGAAACATCAAGATTTGAAAATTACCTGATAGGAAAAGGGAGGGGAGGGGGATCAAAGACGTCCCAGGGAATGAAAAATTCCTTCCCAGTGCTTCCTGTTCTCTCTGTTATGCTAACCAAGGTAGGATTAGGTTTCAGCTGCCAAAAGAAATAACATTTGTAGATATTTTTTGGTCTGGGGAAGTGGGATAGAAAGATTTAAGACAGCTTTTTCCAAACTATTTGCTTTTTGTCAGGCAGTCAAGTCTAGTTATTGTTATTAATTTGTATTACAGAACTACCAAACCGAGACTGGATTTCCATTGTATTAGGTGCTGTACAAATATCCAGTCAGAGACTGGTCTTACCTCAAAGAGCCCGTAGTCTAAATAGAGCAGACAGACAGAGGGCACTTTGCCCCGCGTTGTAGAGCTGCTCAGCAGTCGGGCTGGGAATTACACTCCTCTCTCCTGAGTCACAGCCTAGGACCTCAGCTACTGGAGCACAGTTCTGGAGAACAGATCTGTCATTAAAAGAAACGAGCCTGCCTGCTTGTATCCAAACATGAGATCGTGTGAGATTGATTCAGCAAAACCCAGATTAACGTCATTTAGCGTAACTGTCTCCCGTTGATGGCTGCCTGCGTGAGCTGGAGAAGCCTCATCCCACCTTGCACCAAATCATTCCTCTGTTTAGTCCTTATGGTTTGCTGTTGGTTTGGTTTTGTAATGGGTTCATTTCATAGACAAGGCTCGGATATGGAGAGGGTCTCAGTACAGTCTGGTCTGCTCCTCACCTTGCATGGTATGGAACCATACCTAGAAATTCAGGCGGTTTAAATTGATCGCTAAGTGCCTACATTTGTCTTCAAGTGCCTAAATGAACAGCCTGAACATAATGTTGTGAAAAGTGAAAAACAGTACACTTGCTGGAAGGTCCTGAAGCAGGGACGAAGGCTGCGCTCCACCCTCACCTTTTCCCAGATACCTGCCCAGCAGGCATGGACACGTAATGCTGCCTTCCAGAGAAAAGGAGATTGTGCTTCTTGTGCAGACTGGAAGTCTTTACCTTAGCCTCATGCTAATATAGAAACAAAAGACTTTCTGTAGAAGAAAAAAAACTGAATAAATAAAATAGAATGTAAGTATAAACTTGAACCTGTTTATTCTAAAGGGGTATATGAGTGGGTGATTCCAAATCCAATCCCATGTGTAAATATTTGAAGTACCATTTGAATTGTGAAGAGCTTTTCTTACATAGGAGAATTTCCTCCTGCTTGCTTTTTAAATCCTAGCCTAGATGTGCACGGGTGACTTCAGGTTTCTGCTGTGTGTGTCCGGGCTGCAGACAGGGAGGTAGCTGGGCCACCAGATCCTGGCTGTCCCTCTTTCTCAAGATGCCAGCAGTCAGCAAAGCAGAGCCTCTGAGTTTGCTCACAAGAACAAACGAGTAAATATTTAACTTGTGTCTTTGGAGTCTAGGGCTTGTACCTTTCTTTATTATTAACCCAAGCCCTGTTTTTCTTTACAGTTGCAGAGCTGCTGGCACACAAGAAACAAAGGACCCTTGAAATAACTTCCTCATGGAGGCATGAGCAAAGGTAAAGGACCTTTTGTATTGTTTCCATACCTGTACGTGGGAAAGCGGCTGCACATTTCTGTGTTGTGCATTTCTCTTAGGGCAGAACAACCTGTCAATAGCAAGCATTGTTTAATTGTGTCTTTGTAAAACTAATTCACTAGATAGATCCAGTTAATTTCATCCTAATTGGACACAAACTGAAAAAAGTATCTATTTATATAGTATAAGCGTATATGTGAGCTTATTCAGACATTCGCATACTGCCCAGTACGCACACCCTGCTTTCCATCGCTCTTCACACCAATAGCTGTATCTTTCTAACTGTTGTTTTCCTCTTAATTGTTTTCTGTACTGCTCAAGTCTTGAGAAGGTCTGTCTCTTCTCCCTGCGGAGAGGCATGACTGCTCTATGAAGATCTGAATTTACATCAGTCCTTTCACTAAGCTCACTCTAACAAGCTGTGCTGTTTGTTGTGCATTCATCCTGAACCCTTGATATTTTTTTTTCTCTGTTCTTGGTTAGACTGTGAATTCTAGAAGAAAGCTTCTTGGTGAGGCAGGCACCCATCAGCACCGTGCAGAACTGACTGGGACTCTTGTCTTAATTTTTCTGGTTACTATCACAATAGGGTGTGAATACTTGTTTTAAAATAATGTTAAATATCTGTGTATGCTGTGTGCTGGCAGGGAGAAGGATTCACTTGTTCAAATCTTTCATTTGCTGTGATACAAATTTATATGGAAAATAATATAATCGAACTTTAGCCAAAGTAACGCATGGAAGGAAATTTGAGTGAAGATCATGAGTGGAAATTAAAACAGGTACATGAAGACATTAAAAAAGTAGCTGTTCATTGTATTGTATAATTATATATTAGATAAATATTACACATTTTTAGAAACAGTAACATTTTAATAGAAACAGGGTTTACAAACTTTAGAAAAAGGAGCACCAAATTATTCCTGTTTCCAGCTGCTCAGAATACCCTCTCCTTCAGGAGTAAATGCCGTCAGTCAGGTGTGATCTCCATCTGAGCAGAAACTGGCTCAGCCCCAGTAAGTTCTTTAAGAAGACCCAGGTGCCACCTCCTCTCTGCACTTGTGCGTGTTGCTGCCTTGTGAGGATGAGCCTGCCCAGCATTGAGTGCTGCTGGAGAGGAGATTTCTAAGGGCACTGCAGCTCCCCTGTTTGCACTTTGATTTACATTACAGCAGCATTTGCAGCATGGTATGTGCTGCCCTCAGAGTAAACCAGTTCTTTTACGTTATCTTTAAGCTATATTGGCAATCAAAGTATTTGGCCTGTACATACTTGGGAGTCTGTGAGGAAAGGTTTGCAGACATGTAATGAAATGTGAAAGTGGCATGATCACTAAGTGCTGTGAGGACACAACATCTTCATAGTTCCTGAAAAGAAGCTATAAATAGCTGTTTGGGAGTAGTTCACACATCTCTGATTCCTGTAAGCCTACTAGATCAGGAGAAAGGCTCCGCTATTCCATGGTTTGATCAGATCCAGCTGTTTAGCCCTAAGGATCACTGGCACCATAAACAAGGGATGATGCTGGGATGATAATGTAGCTAAACAGATACTTCCAAAACATCTATCACATATAGTTAGATTCTGTTACTTTGCTCCCACTGAAATGAACGAGAGTATTGGTGGAATAAATTAGTGTGTGTTGGAAGGATGTCAGAATACAGACTATGAAGATCTGAATCATAAGACAGAAAAAGTAAATGAGGAGTTGCATGAATTTTGGGAGACTGTCACTGTGGTTGTGCAGTAAGAGGGAAGTACAGCTGTAAAGCTTTGAACCTGTTTCTGTACAATGGCCAAATTCAGACTTTGCAATTTACTCAAAGATTAAGAGATAAACAAGCTAAGAAAACACAACAAAACACAAACCCATTGTCTAAAAGAATGGGAGAATTGGCAAGTTGATAAAGACCCTTGTGTCTGTTCAAAGGTGACCCAGGTCAGCAGAGGATGCATTTTCTGCCTTTTTTTTTCTTTTCAGGAGTTTAATGTTTGTTAAGGGTCCATGGATTTCTCTGTTTCCTGAGCCTTTTTTTTCCATTCTGGCAATTCTACAAAGCCTATGTTGGACTTTCAGTATTTGTCTACCTTGTTCTGAGTGCTACGAAATGCAAATAAAGACATTGGCGTCAAAAGGGGATGGAGTGCTTTGAAGATGATGGGCTTGACTAGGATTCAAGGAGCCAATGGACCAGTGAGAACTGGAATTCTCATAGGATTTAAAGGACGCTATGCCTGTTGGGGAAAGCAAACATTCTGGTGATCCTAAAGGATAGGATGCATAGGATGCCACCTTATGCTTCAGAGACATATGAACAGAAAACAGAAAAGCATCATTTTCCAGCACTACTGCCCCATCCAGGCCCAGTGGCATTCTTCTGACAATAAAGAGATTAGGCTTTTTGGGGGAAAATAGTGCAAAGCAGAAACTGCTGTGTGTGCCTCACTCCAATGTGCTCCCCGTCTCCCATAGAACTGCAGAGCAAAGGACTTGGTTGTCTGGCAGCAATGTGTGGTGTTGAGCGTTAAAATGCAGCGGTAATCACAGAAATAACAATAACACCAACCCGTGATGTGATCAGGGTTTCTTTTTCAGAATCTAATGATGTTAAAATAAATGGAATTATGTTGCTTTTCGGTTTTTTAAGTCAGTAAATTCCAAAAGAGGATTTGCCCCATTTCTACAATGTGCTTAAGGACTTACAAGGCACGATCAAATACAGATTTATTAGTGGCATGCGGGGTTGGCATACGGCATTCTCTGCTTAAAGCTGCTCAGTGCCTTTTCATTCTGGTCAAGGAGGATTTTTTTTCATCTTAATCATTATTTGTGAGACCATATGTGGCCTTGCCTTTTCCAGTGCTTTTTTTTTTTTTATTGCACAGAAAAAGTGATAAGCACTCTTTACTATAAACGGGAAGGAAAACTGGTGTTGTGGATAGGACCTAGAAAAGCTGAATTGGAGAACATATCACACAGACGTGTCTAGCGGAAGGTTTTCCCTTCTTTTTGTTGACAAGGTCAGTGAGAATACTTCCTCTGACTTCAGTGGATGTTAGATCAAATCACAGTGTCTCTCTAACTCTCCCCCTCTGCTGGCAATTCAGTTCTTGCTGTGCTGTCAGAGCTGTGCAGGATCTCTGAGCTCTGCAAAAAAAAACCTTTTAAGAAGTCATGTAGTAGCATTCCTCATTTGAGTCAAAGGATGAAGCACCTCAGAAAACTCTGAGGCGGTGGAAAGCTGGAAAAGTAATAAATGCTGGAATAATAATAATATATAAATGCAATCTGAACTGTATCTGCTTTTTATAGCGCTTGGAAGGCAGCACATAGGCTGGGATTGATAACGCCTGGCCAGAAGATAGTGGTTCTGCTTCAAACACAGGGAGCAAGCGTTCAGTAAGGGCACCTTAGGCTTGTACCGTGCTTCGTTTGATAACCAAAATCAAATTCCACCACTAAGCCAACAAAGCATTCTATTATTCTTGTATTTTGAAACACAAAATAAATAACATACGAAGCAGGGACTGCAGATAAGATTATTTCACAGGCTTTGGGAAGTCCCTGCAATTTACAGAACATACAGCACTGGAGCAGCCCCTGCTCCGCAGAACCATACGTTACAGGTCCTCACCATTACACTTTTTAATGTACAGGAAGATTGGATGGTTTTATCCAAAACACTGTTTGTATGTGTACCTGATGTGAAAGTGGGTTCTCTGACAAGAATATTTTTCCTACTCCTGTTTCCCAGCCCTTTTTTTTTTTCATTCTTAATCTGCTCTGCACAATTCTTTGCTTTGTTCCGCACAAAGGCATGAAAGTTGCCAAATGTAAATGACAAACTCTATTGGAGGAAAAGAAATCCAGTCCTCTAAGTAAACTTTTCCACCAGTGTTTAGAAATTTCCTCTCTCGGTAGAAGCAGAAGCATTTCTTTTCAATGTGTCTTCTGGCCAGTTATGAATATGTTTTAAATATATATAACACAGAAAAGTGGGATACTGTGGAGATCCTAATTTTGCATAGAAAAATGTATTTCTCTGTCTTTGATGGAAAAATTCTTGCCTGAAAATAAGCGTACCAAATACTCTGGGTGTCATAGGAGGCTATTAAATTCCCAGGTATTTGCTCAGTTCTAGACACAGCTGTTTCCTCCCTCCAGACGCAACGTGAAGCAATGAACAAGTGTGCAATGAACTAAGTTTATTTAGTTCCTAGGCAGATTATTTTGCAACACTGGAGTGTGAAACAGTCTCAGCCAAAAATGAAATTACTTATGGTCAAGAGAATGGCAGAGATGTATGTCTTAGATGAATAAAGTTCTAACCTTCATTAACCTAAATGATAGTTTTATCTAAATGACTGGATCAGATCCACAGATAGCATGGCTGCTCAGTTTTCTTCTGCCATAATTCTGTGTACATAAACAGTTTATTATTATTTTAATTACTATTTTACTGCAATTAGTTCTTAGATAATCTTTTCAGTTAACTCGGGGGAAACCCCCCCCACCTTTTCTTTTAGTGCTCATGAAAGGTCTTAGGAAGACAACATTCAGGAAAAGGATTTGCTAGTTTTGGACTTTGGCACATTTTCAAAATTCAGACACTTTCACCTTGTCTTTTGTTCCCGGCTCAAATTCAGCAAATCCTCTTAGGTTAATTTGTTTTCCAGTACAAAAGTCATACGAAACCTAAAACGACAGAAGGGCATTTTCTTCCCTTCGTTCCCCTCCACCGCGGCAGAAGGAGCCGGTCCCGCTGCGGGCGGGCGGCGTTCGGCGGCTCCCGGCTGGAGGGAGCGCTCCCCGCTGGAAGGCTGGAGATTTTAGGGCTGGGAACTTCCCGTGCAGGAGGCCGGGAAACTTCCTCAGTGCCCTGCCCGGTAGTTTCCCAGCCGACCGGTTCAAGGCTCTGCTCTTCCCGGCCGGAGGGAGACCCCCCCCCCCCCGCCCCGCCGCGGGGTGCCGGTGCTCGGCCGCCGCCGTGGTGCTGAAGGGATAGCGCCCGCCCCCGGCCCCGCTCCCCCGCCCGGGCTCTGCCGCCCCTCCCGGGACCGCTCCTCAGGTTTTCAAGTCAATTTGCGAAAAGGGAGACGGTGTCAAAGTGCTTCTGCGGCGCTCTCGGGAAGGGAAGTTGTTCTAAGCAGTGCTCCTGCCCCAAAGCTTGCTTTGCTGTAGAATCCTAGATCATCAAGTCCAACTGTAAAGCTGACTCTGCTAAGCCCACCACTAAACCGTGTCACTCAGCACCACATCTACATGTCTTTTGAATTCTTCCGGGGATTGTGACTCAACCGCTTTCCTGGGCAGCCTGTTCCAAGGCTTGGTAACCCTTTCAGTGAAGAAGTTGTTTTCTAATACCCGATTTAAATCTCTCCTGGTGCAACTTCAGGCTGTTTCCTTTCATCCTGTCACCGAGAGACCGATCCCCCCCTTGCTACAACCTCCTTGTAGGTAGTTGTAGAGAGCAATAAGGTCTCCCATCATCCTTCTTTTCTCCAAGCTAAACAACCCCAGTTCCCTCATAAGACTTGTGCTCTAGACTCTTTGCCAGCTTCATTGCTCTTCTTTGGACGGGCTCCAGCACCTCAGTGTCTATGGACAATGTCCACTCTGCTCTGTGGAAGTTAATTCCTCCTCCCCAGTAACTATTACTGAGATTTTAACTATTACAGTAGTACTTAATGCCCCCAGTAATGGTCTGTTGTGCTACTTTACCAACACAGAGCAAAGAATTGGTCTCCAGCCTGAATTGCCTACAGCTTAATTAGGTATGACACACATTACTTCGTGTGCTAAACTGCTGCAGGGGGATGTTGTATGTTGTTAAACAGCTGCTGGATTCTGCCCGAGAGGGAAACATGGGTTGTATTTTGGTTTGTAAAGTTTGCAGCTATGCGTAGGAAACTGTGCTATAGAACCACGCTGAATTATTAAGAATGTTCAGTCACACAGAACAATAACCATAAAAGAAGGGGTCAGACACTGGCTGGCCCCATGTGAGTGGTGTACGGGGACAGAAAGCACAGGTCATCCCGAGTGCAAGGGCTGCTGCTGAGTAGCAATAGCTAAGCGGTCAGAGACCATTAACGATTACCCTCTGGCCTGTGGAACTGGCTGGTTCCAGACAGCTCAGAAGTAATGTAACCCCACCGGAGAGACTGTGCTTATGCAGTGGGAAGTTCTGGGGGAGATTTCCTGGCTCACTAAGGAATCTGGAACCTGGAACTGCAAATGTTAGTGAAAATTAAGAATTTTTCTTCTTCAAGTACTTTGGAAAAGAACGACTTTCTGATTCTCAGTAACATCTTAAGACCAAGGGGTTATCTATGTGGTTCACAAGGGCTGGGCTATCTCTGTTTATCAAGTATTGCATTTGAATTTTGATACCAAGAACTGAATATTTAGGATTTCCATGGCAATATATTTCTGAACCCATATTACAGTCAGACTGACGCGTGTCAACTGATACAGGGATGCAGGAGGTAGTGGCTGAATTTATTCAAGCAATCACATTCTCTTTTCCAAGGCTAATACACATGAATGCGGAGTTAGCAAACTGAATTGACAGGGATTCCATCTCAATGAACATGTATAATGTTCCAGCCCAGGAGAGTAGCATTTAATTGATGAGTGGGATTATATTTACATAGCAATTATAACAAAGTCAAGGCTGGTTTTATGTGAAAGACTATTTGCTGTAATATCTTGCTGCTTGGTTGTCCAGGAAAGTTGTTCCTTATGGGCAAGAAAAAAACCTAAACAACCAGAACAGATGCACTCAGCTTTTATATGTGCTTCTTTTCATACTCTGCAAATACTCACTTCATGAAGCCAACTCAGTAGTTACATTGTGGTTGCCTTAGATACATACATTAATTTACTCCATTATAACTTAGATGCTGATTGTTTAACTGCACAAGTATTAATAGTTATTCACTGCTATCCTCAGATGGCTGTTCAGTGGCTAATGTAAAATGAATAAGGGCTCATTCTAAATCCCATATAAGTCAATGGGCATCTTTCTCCTCATTTCATTCAGAGCTGGAATTAGTTATCCCCATTGCAGTGCCCTCAAATATTAATTTTTTGTCCTCAAGACACCTTTGCAAGGTAAGGTTACGCTACTGACTCAGTTTCACAGATGGGAAGCTGGGGCCAGAAATGTTACCTCAGCATCATCCAGAAAATGCACAGAGGTCCTGGCCCTCATCATCCCTTTATTCTGGATTTCTTTCCGTGGATGGTGGGATGTTGAGAGAGGAAAGCTGCATGCCTGAGTTTTAATCCAACATGGAGTTGGATTCAGGGGAAGGGAAGAAGCTGGACGTCAAAGCTAGGAGGCAGTTTCACATCTTGGAGTTCTGAGTAGTCAGAGAGAGCAACAGCTGTGTTCAGATATCTTCTCATGGGGCCTAGCATGGAATGGAGTTCTGCTGATGGCTCTGGAAACCAGAGCATGGGGGGGGACTCGAACAATTTATTATCTATGGCATGGCAAGGAGAGTGATGGATGTGTTGGGTCTGAGTGTCTTTAGACTCTGACAAGAAGGAAGGGCTGTACTCAGAAACCAAACAACAAATGCCATACTTGTCTGTCTTTGTTGACTTATATGGGGATCCAGGTCCTGTCATGCCTGAATTCCCAAGGGGTAAGAAGTTGCCATCCTTCTCTTTAACTTTGATAACAGACAGTGTGGTTTAGTTCCACCTTTATTCCTGCACTAGGACGATATCCCTCAGTGGTTTACCTAAGGGTATACTGTGCTAGAGACAGGGAAATAAACTTATGTCTCTTGAGTCTTTTACCACAGAAAGGGTTTTCTTCTTTTAATCTAAGCCTTCACTGCTCTCAGTCCTATTGCCATGGAAATTGTCTCTGTAGCTGGTATTAGACTTGCCTTGTTGACATCATTATTAAAGCATATAATAGATAACTGAACTGCTCTGATATTTATCTTTAGGTCAACAGCTATTGAGACTCCAGAGGCAAATTAGAAAAAAACCATAGACTCTTTATTAGTAGAACTTAATTTAACTGTATTTAAACTTCATTAAGGAGGAAAAAAAAATGACCTTTCTTAATGCACTCTTTCTTTATAAAGTATGAAATAAGAATATTAGATTAGTTTGATCCTGGTTCTTATTATGCACACACAGTAGATGAGAATGCAAAAATTCCCTCATTCAGTTAGGTACTCTTGGATGTCAAATCAAAGACCAGGTGCTCCACAAGCCCATTTCCTTTCTTCAGTGTTTTATGTTTCCTAGCCCTATAATTCCCCCCAGGAAACCAGAAGAAATCTTAATTTCTTACCCCATCCCCCCCATTAAAGTAACAACTCTGGTCATTTAAACAATCAAGCACATGTTCTTACACTGTCTGCACCTCATGCTATCCATAAATGGTGATGTGGTAAGAAAAACCATGGAGGAAAGGAAAGGAAATGACATTAACCTTTTCCATCTGATAAATAAGGGCTCTATTCAGCTGCAATAATCCACATCCTTCCCTAGAGATCCAGTTAATGTAATACCTAAGGGCTCAGTTCATTTAAAATTATTTCCACACTGGCCAGCTGATTTCTTGGTGAATTATTCAGTCCCCAGACTGAAATATTCTCCCTGTGCAACAGCACATGTAGAAGGGCTAGAGCCCTTCTGTAGCTGCCGATAGTCTGAATGTCCTCTCAGAAGGGCCAGGGCTTCTGTGACACGCACAGGGTTTATTTGTGCCTTTTAAGTTCATCGGAACTTTTGTGCTGCTTTTCATGGGACCATCAATCTGTAAGCACCATAGATAGCATTGTCCCGTTTGCTGCTCTTCTCTGCAGGGGGCTTCTCCCTTCCCTATCAAACTTTAAGCACCTGCAGTTTATAGGTAGTAAAAAGAGAGTTTGAACTGTAAATGGGTGGAAAATTAGAGCAACAGTCTCAGACAATTCAAAAAAGGCAGCCTGGATTATGTATGTTCTTGCTAGAGTTTGAGGCAATGGATGTGGATCAGTGACCACTGCCAGGGTGCTGGAGTGATCCACACTCCCAAAAGCTGGAGTGATCCACACTCCCAAAAGCTAAAAGCTGGGAATTGAAATGTAGGGGGTTTTATCCCCTTTCCCACTTTACAATACATAGATGGCTCCAGCATGGATGGTATCTGCTCAGATAGACCTGCCCTTGCAAAGACAAGGCAGAGTTTGATGCATTGGGGAGATGTTTTCAAAGCAGGATGGGGAGCAGGACATACAGAATCCAATTGCAAATCAATGAGAAACACTTGTCTAACATCAGTAGCAATACATAAAGTCCCAGATTATATTAGTTGTATTGATCCATAGTTGATTGAAAGCCATGGGAATCTCATCACTGGCATCAAGGCGTTTTGGATTAAGTTCCTACATCATTAGGCATGATCCTTCCTCTTTTTTTTCTTAAAGGGAGTGTTACTAATTGGGTGTAATAAACTGAAGTTGTATGCAATTTTGCAACCTTTCTGATGCTGTAATAAGCTGTGCTCTGAGGGTTCGTTATTAGACAATCTTGAAACTTGCTAGTTAAACAGGAAAAACAAGAAATCTGACCTCACTGCAGTGCTTCATTGAAGTGCATTTATTGACTGATTTTAAACTCTTACAGCAACTCTGTTTACTAAGAACTTTGGGCCAGCTCTTGGCTTGTGTGGACCCTTAGCTCCTGGGGTGGACACAGCCTCACCACACAAACACGTCACGCTCCAGGCTTGCATTAGAACCTTGGACTGGGACTGAGCAGGAAGCTATAGCTGGAGACTGGCCCATCCTTCCTTGTTGCAACGTGGCTCAGCTTCTCTCCTCTTCCAGGAGCCCACAGGCTGGCCAGCCCTGCTGAGGTCAAGATGCCAGAGGTGAAGCAGGAGTGTTTAGTTCCTGGCGCTTTGGTGCTGGGTGAGTAGAGAGAATAAACCCCTTTGGATCTAGCCTGACTCCTTAGGGATTCTGCAAGTTGCAAGTCTTTGGAAGGATCTGGATCTCCAGCCTTCTAATGCTGAGGAGGGAGGACTGAGAAGGCTGTTATATATCAATGCCAAAGCAAGCTTCAGCTGGATCTCTCTGCTAGTAAATCTACCCTTGATACTGTAATACTGAAACTGGCACGCACTTAATACTAATACATTCTTATCCCCATCCCATCTGTATTAGAAATTAAGGCAGAAACATGAAGACTATTACCACGCCGTAACCTTAAGAACAGTTTCTCACTTCATAGAGGCACTCAGCAGGCACTGGTGCATCCAGCCATGATTCATTATCGCTGATCTTTGGTGCTGGCCTTGGCCAGTTCTGTCTGGATTCAGTTAACTTCTTCCACTGGCGAGAAAGCTTTCTGTGCGTTTGTGTTATCTTGCTGGAAATCTTAAGTAGGGAGCTGAACACGATTGGGAACAGTTGCCTGATAGAAGAGACAGGAAGAAAATGCATTTTGCAGGAGACAGGGAGGAGTGGAAGTTGGTCCTGGAGCAGACGGACAGGGCCCTCCCCTGGTGTAAGAGAAAAAGCTGGAGCAAGAGGTGGAACTGGACGTTATTGTACACAATGTCACACTGACTTTGTGTGATAGCCATTGAATTCACCATAGTGTTAAATTAAACTGGCTGGGTTTTTTCCAGAACTTTGGGAATGGTTCTGGCTTTGCGGAGCTGCGGCTTATCAGCATACTGAACGCTGTCACGCCAGCTGTAGTGACGCAGGTAAATGAAGTCTCTGAAACTTCATTGTTATAAGCCAGCTGCAAATCTGACCCAGAGGAGATATGGATTCTATTCAAGGAGTCTGCAATGCAAATTTATGCAGATAACTGTCATTAGTCTACTGTATGTTTGCTTGAAACAGCGGAGTAAGAAAGAGACAGCTACTCGGCAGAGAACAGGCCACAGAAATTGCAGGTTTGTGCCCAAACTGCCATCTGAGGAAAAGCATTAGAGCACAAAAGAGACTTGCCTCTCAATTCTTTTGATAGATTGCAGGAAAAAAAGGAGTGTTGAAGCTATCTCATCACCAGCCACCAACCTGGCTCTTTTTTCTTGGCATTTATTGACCAATATTGTGCCCATGAGTCCCCAGAAGCAAAGCTCTGTGGGCAGAGGCAGGAGCAGGAGCAGGGCACAGAAGCAGGAACAGACAGAGTTCATTTGACACAGCCCTAATCTGAAGACCCTATTGATAGGCTGAGGGTAAGATCCCTGTCTGCATCTTGTGTGTAACGCTCTCTAATGGGCTGATCTGGAAAACTTTGTAGTAGCAGGAGTTTCCAGGAATGTACTTCGTCTAGATGATACAGAGCACCTGGGTGTGGAAGCACACAACTGACAGCATTGCTCTGCACTGCATATGACTCTTTTTACACTGACCTTACTTTTTGTGGCCATCATGGCCTGCTAAGGATCTCTCCCAGCTCTCTGGGATTACTGTCACATTTCAGGTGACAGCGACAAAAGATGAGCTGGTCTCTATGCAACCAAGTCAGAGGATGGAGCAGAACAGAAGTTTAAAATAACCTGCTTTCTGCTGCGAGTGCAGGCAAGTTAGCAGCAGCAGAGGGTTCTGGGGGAAAAATTGAGGACTTCAGACATCTACTGGTGACTTTTATTATACATAGTAGTGGTGGGATGCAGGGATAAAATCCAAGGCCCAAAGATATTTGTGCTGCATGCAAAAAGCCCTTTCCACTTTTACAAAAATCCTCTTGCCAAGGCTGCCTTAAAGGGGCTATAATTATCTGCTGGATCAGTTATCAGAGAAATGGGAAAGGTTTGGGGTCAAATTAGTTCCTGGTGTAAATCCTCTGGTTGTTTCATACATCCTGCAAAGTAGACCTTGAGGCTGTCTGAGAAAAAAAATCAGAAAACTGCTGGGCTCCCAAATGTAGCATATTTCTCGTCAGTTCTAATGTGCTGAAAGGATGGGATTTTCTGTGAACTTTTCCCAAACAGTCTTGCATTTTTTTCTCTCTTTGAGAGGGGGAGGAGTTGTGCCTAAAAAAACAAACCCAACCTGTCCTTCTCAGCTCTGCCAACCTGTCAGTCCAGCCATGCAAGAGAGAGGGAGAGAGACAGAGAAAAAGAAAGGAGGGAGTGAAGCAGAGATTCTTTCAGATCTCAGCAGACATTAAGGTAAAAGCCCATTTCTCACTTCCTTAATTACGTTTGTTTCTGTGTGTGTACATGTAAACAGAAATCCTGTTACCTTAGAGAGTTTTAAACTAAACAACCTGTATGGGAATAAACTGTTTATCTTGTCCAACTGGGAGTGTGTTTTGCATGTAACCTGGCAGCTTGTTAGTTGTTTGGAAACAGAGTCTCTCTGAAATTCAGGAGAGTTCGTGTTCATTTGAATATTAAAAAGAGGCAGAGCTTTAGTGCTTGTGTGAATACATGTTTGGGAAGGATATTAAGCTGTGTAATTTCAGGGCTGAAGCCAGCCTCTAATTACTGAAGATCAGGATAAGAACTTGTTAAAGGAGGGAAATTCTTCCAAAGCTGCCTATTGCAGAACTCTTACACCTTCTCCTGGAGCATTCGGCATTAGCCACTGGTGGAGACAGGATACGAGGCCAGACAGACTGTGGGTCTGATCCAGTTTGGCTGTTCCTCCGTTCCTCCATTCCTGTCTGTCCATTTCTGGTGGGGTTTATCCAACCTGTCATTACCACAGGAACAAAGCTAAGGTGTAGCAAAACTGCCCGCATGAATTTTTGAGTTAGGAGGGCAGAGCAGCAGAGGCACTTTCAGCTCATACCAGAGGAAATTGAAGGTTACAGACTGTGAGAAATGTTGGCTGAAATGAGTGTGAGTCAGAAGAATCATTCTGCCCCAGAGCTTGTCTTATGAATCTGGTCTGGGCAACCAGGTTTGGAATGGTTGTAGTAGAGAGGGTCCAGTAGTGAAGGCCTGAAATGCAAGAATGGAGACAATTTTATTAGATCTGGGTGTCTCTGCATGAGGACCTGCGTGAATGTGTACTTGTGCACAGATGTATAAGTGTCAGGAGCCTGCTCAGAGATTCTGACCCCTAGTATGCCTTGAAAATCCACCAGCAAAGGTAAGAAATGAAGATTTAGGCGTACCCCGATTTCTATGTTTCTAAATCCTGAACAAACATTTTAAACTGTACTGCAAGCTCCGTAATATCCTTCTAAGTAGGCTGAGGCTCTGGGAAGGTCATGTAGAAGGGAAACTGGCAGACAGGATTTCCTTACCTTGCTAAATATTTAGGGTTTTCACTCCTACTGCCAAGGTGTGCCTGTTGAAGATAACCTGTCAAGGAATACTGACCCAGCAGACAGGACAGGTTGAAAGATGGCAGAGAAAGACAATACAGTCGTCGTGTTGCTCACTTCATGGGTTCCAATGCCCTGGCCAGGGGTTTGGCTACATAATACTGCATCTCCCACATCTTCCTTGTTGTTAAACTTGCTCCTGTGCTTTAGTTTGGGGTTGAAGCTCTCTTCCCATGGCAGTGGCCGCAGCAGAGCTGTGAGCCTGGGAAGAAGGCAGAGGTGATGTGGATTAGAGAGGGGTGGTGGCTGAGGTGCTCTGTCTATATGGCCATTCCTATAGAACAGCTCGCAATATCCTTGTGTTACATCACTTTCCTCTCTTATGGTAGCATGGTCTCTTGGGAACTTCGCTGGTGTTTCTTATTACCCCTGACTCATTCCCTGTGGGGATGGTGATACAGAGTGACACTGTTAGCTGTTAATACACAAAAGAAATTCTTTTATAGATAGTGTTTTTTGTAGTATTATTATAAGCTTTCCTGCCAGACTTAGAATGGAGAGGGAAATGCTTTTTTAAGTGACTGCAGGAGATAGACAAGAGGAAACAAACGCTTCAGTTTTGGTGTGGATAAACATTCCTACTGCTAGTTACAGTAACAGAAATTAGTCACTGAAAGAAGGAAAGGAGGGAAATTCTTTAGCTTTCATGATCTGCAAATACTTCATTAACTAGCATTACAGCTCTCCTCTCCTCTCATTTCCTTTTGTTTACGTGATTTAATGCTATACAAAGAAGGCTTGGGACATCTACATAACACATTCTACAATGCTGACAGGCATTTTTGAAATGGGGGCAAACATTCCTATGCATTTGTTTCATTACTGCTTTTGAAAGAGTGTGAATGTACTGATGTAACCAGATTGGTGCTACTAAGTGAGCCAAGCTCCCCAGAGATCAGACAATTAATCTATGTACTGTCAAATGCAAGATTATAGTACATGCTGATAAATGGTTTAGCACCGCTTAGCAAATGTCAGTTGATCAATCAGTTAACCAGCTGCAAACTTGCTAAATTCAGGCAAGGTCCAGGCAATCCATATTTTAGATTGGTTCCATTAGTGTAACGGTAACAACTCAGCACTGCAACAGAAGGGAAGAAGTGTCAGAAATACAACTCAAGTCCTTACCGGGATTTCCTGTCACTCTGGAGGCAGAAAGAGCAGGGACTGATGCATTGGTCATTTGTTCACAAAACTGTTTTTAAAGAAACAAACTTTGGCAAAGGAAGTGTTACCAGACAAAAAGGTTGAAATCTGAGAAACCTTTCTGCCAGAAGAGGTTCTGAATAACTCTTGGAAGGATCAGCTGGAAACACTTCATTCTGAGAAAGTTTCTGCCTTTCAACAGGACACTCACTGCTCGTTGACCTCACTCAGTATTCGCTGGCGTGACAAAGATTTTCTAGATTGGCTGATACCTTGCCCTTCTTTTATTAGTTGCCTTTCTTGCCCAATAGTCTCACTATGAATTTTTGGTGAGAATGTTTGGTGACAGAACATCTGTTTCCAGTAATTTATTGTGGAATTAAAATACCATATGATAAATACAAACAAACCAAACAAACAAAAACAACCTCAGATTTCTTTTCTGTTTGCTTTTTAAATTGGGATAAGATCTTGATTTGATTCTTCAGCTTTTCATCTTGCACAGTAAAAGCAGACTAGTTGTCTGTCCTGTCTGGCAGGAAGCAGTACTGTAACCCAAGAAGCCACTGTATTGCTTTTCACAAGGAACTGTTCTTTTTTTTTGTAGTTTGCAGTCATGATAGTAGCACTGATTCCTCTTTTTAAAGTAGTTAAATTTGTGTTTTGAGAGTGCAGACAGGGCAGAATATGCTTCAACCACTCCAGTGTTATTTGTGGTGACACGCTGGATTGGAGAATTGGAAGAGTGGAGAGCATTTCAGCCCTTAATTTCCTGTTGAAGGATTCAGCTGAGGAAGCATTGAATTTTTGTTTCTCTTTTCTGTCAACATGGTAGGAGATAGTCAGTCAATACCAGCCCGAGAACATCTAAGAATTGACTTCTGATAAAAATCCACAGTCTGGGAAGCAAGCTGAATAGAGGTAGTTTCAGTGAACAACCATTTTTCAGACAAGTTTTCCTGCAATCCCAAAGGAAAACCAAGACAGGGATTCACTGGGTGGTGTGAAATGAAGACTTATCTGGATAAAAGAGTAAAAGGAGCTGGATTTTTTCCATGTATAACAACTAAAGGCATCTCCATTCCTGAGCCAACTTTGAACACAAAGGAACTCCAGTTCTTTTTAAAATGTTCTCTCTCAAACAGTTTTCAAATTGGCACCTAAGGCATTGCTTCTGTATTGCAGAATGGCATCACTTCGGTGTTCCTTTGCACGCCCGCATCCTGGCAGTGGTCAGACCTGAACTAACTTTACCAGCCCGATTTCTGACATGGCCACATGGTCCGTTTTGCTCTACAAGAAAAGCTGATCCTTAGCAGCTATGGGAGAACACGCACATTTTCTAACTGGCATTCTCCCACTCAAAGATAGCTCAAATGAAGACGAATCTGAGTAACTGAGATATCCGCTTAATACATATAAAAGTATTTACTGTAAAATACAGCCTACGTTCCACCAGAAATCTCACTGGGGAAATTCAAACATTTCTATTTCCAGTCACAAGCCTTAACCAGCTGTTTGACCATTAGTGAAAATCCTTTTAGTTTTCCAAAACTGAGTGAGAACTCTTTCCAGGAGCAGCCTGTGTTGAGATATCTAGTGCATTTGGATAGACTAAAAATATTAATCATTTCATGGCACTTTGTCACCACAGCAAGCTATTCCCCAAAGAAATGAGGCAATTGGTACCTCATGCAAAAAAAAAGCCACCCCAGTAATCCTCAAATAACTTCTGGAAGTTTCTGTTATTCAGGTCTCAAAAACATTTGATTTCAACTTTTTCAATGGGAATAAGTAATTAGTGCTTTGCTTTATCTACAGGACTCTGTTCAAATCGAGTTAAGTGGTTGGTGCGGCAGAGTTTTGGTTTGAGGTGCAGTTTCCCTGGTAACAATCGAGAGTGAAATCAGAACCTTTTGAACAGCCAGTGGAATGTGGTTCTACTTGGATGACAATAGGTCAAAGCATTTTAATGGGTAAAAACGTAATCCAGTACAATAGGATTTATTGCCACTGTGTCATCAGATTGACACTATTCCTGCAAATTCTTTAGCTTGTGACAGACTTCAACTGAAATCTGTTTAGTGGAAAAACTTGTAAAATGCCATTAATCATTTTGTTTTCCAAATCAACCAAAGAGTCTGTGTGTCTCGGGGGGTTAGAAAGAATATCTTCCAAGTGAGTGAAATTCAACCTTCCTGCACAAAACCCTAATGAATGGCTGTTCTGGACACAATAAATGGTTCTAGGAACTAAAGGCTCATTTCTGCAGGGTGCTGAGTGCTCTGGTCTAAGTCTCTTGGAGAACTTCCGCACTTGCTTAATTTTACACTAACAAAATAGTTTCCAGTGATTTCTAGGTTGGTTATTCATGCTCTTAAACCTGATTGTATTTGCTGACAGACAGAACCTTGCAGGATTAAGTCCTAAACCAACACTGGAAGAAAAGATTCCCTGTTCACTATGGCAAGGGCATGGGGCAATATTTCATCCCTTCTGCTGACATTTGTCCAACTTCTGCAATAACGATCTTTTTATTCTGAAAGATTCCAGAGTGCTCTCTAAACTAATAAAATGGAGCCACAGCTTGGAGCAACAGTGCATGAGCAGGAGAATATGTTGCCTGCAGCTTTAAGGAGATGTCAGGTTAGTGCCAAAGTCTGCCCCTCTACCCAGAAGCCAAAAGTATAAGAGGCTTGGTTTGTCATCCCTTGGGATGTCAGTAGGAGACCTCTGTCACACATAGAGTCTAGAACCATCTATTGTGGTGATAAGGTAACAGAAATGTAACATTCATTGTAGGTGGGTACCCCATTGAACCTTCTACCAATTTCCCTTTCAAACAGATGGATGTCATTCTCATTCATTTTGCTTTAATATGAAAAGCAGATTCTCCTCCATCACAGGTTTGGTATTGTGCATGTCCTTGCATTGTTGATGTGAGGCTTTTACAACAATAAAAATTCAAGCTAGTAAGTATTCCTCTCTTTGGAATTATTCTGTAGTTATGAAGAACAATTGAGCCAGACAATGACACAACCTGTTTCTTGTCTTCCTCAATGGGAAATGGGCTTTGAGTTTTGTGAGGATGTTCATAAACAGCCAAGGGTGTGTAAGGCGAAGAATGACCTCAAAGCGGAGTTTTACACAGGAGAACAAAGAGATCTCGAGTCCTGATTTGAAAAACACCCGAAGACCAAATCAATGGCATAATATCATAATTATCAACACGCGTCATAGTGTTGCTGGAACCCACTCGCCGCTTCTGCCTTTAAACACGAGTAAACACAAGCTCCTCTCCTAATTGCTAGGCAGCTGTCACGCTTCCTAAATGATGTTTGTGCTGGCAGTAGCTGGGAGATAACTTCATCTATCTAGCATTCGGATGGACTGGAGATTCCTCCTTGCTTCTTTCCACGGGATGTTTTGAGACATTATTGTTTTCAGATTGCTTTCCCTTTGTTACAGTGCTGCTGGCTTCCTTCCACAGCTTTTTAGGTTACTTTTTAGTCTCCTTAATCTGCACTTTCTCTCCTGAGCGTAATCAGCGTTGCAGTTGCTCCCAGACTGAGACAGCAAGTGGTGTGGCTTGCTTTTTTCTGTGGGAAACACCACTTTATGTTTTTCACAGACTTCATTCCCTGAAGACCTTTTCATTATGAAGTGAATACAGCTTAGTGCTATACAAAATGTTCCTGAGGAAGAATGCCACCAATCCACGCTCATGTGATTTGGAGCTTGTCAGGCCTTGATAGTGTTTTGAAGTTTAATTAATCACCTACGGATTTGTGTGACTTTTGAGTGCCTCTGGCTTTGTGGCAAGAGAAAGTGATGCTTTTACTCAGTTTTACTCAGTAAAACATGAACAAATACAACCCAGGGAGAATATAGGATAAAACATCTCCCCCGTAGGCTGGGTATATCAGTCCTGAATTTAATTTTAGGATTACCTCACTAATTTGTCTAACTCCTAACTAATATGAAGCGCATTGGGGGACAGTGAAAATAAATTTCAAACCAGAAATTGAAATTCTTTTTAGGCATGCTGCTGCCTCTGATGACAGCACCCCTGTAAAGTGCAATAAACTGCAATAAAGGAGAGAGACATTTGTTTCACAGGTCTATAGCACCTATGAGGAAAACCAGAAAAGTTGTTTCTCAGAACAGTCTTTAGGAATTGCTTTGGCAATAAAATCAACTCTGCTGTACTTTAGATGTCTTTTTTTCATGAGTGTTGACATTTGTAGTATAACAGATTTTTATTTGATGTATTTTTGTTAACATCGTCTTGATAAGATCTGCTCGCTTGTTCACAGTGTTTGCCTTTGAGAAGTAAAACAGGAAAAACACACGGCTGACTGAACAGGTTCCTGAAAAACATCTTGAAATGAGACGAACCTCCCAGAAGTAGCTCGTTCAGTCACTGGTGCTGCTGCAAGAAAACCTTCAAGGCAAAGATCAACCATAGAGGCACGGGCCATGGGCACTGAAGAAGGCATAGTCAGCCTCTATACAAATGATTGGAAGACAAAAATCCCACCAAAAAAGCCCCTAAATTCACTTTTTAAATTATTTCAATTTTTAAATAAGCACTGTCATTTTGGAAGCAATTTTGTATTTTTAACAGAAAATAATGTATTGACTTTCCCTGAGACAGCTGAGGCATTTGCTGATTTGTTCTGATGGGACCAAGAAACCAGTTTGTTGCATTCCTCCAGCAGTTCCTTGTAAAGCCTTCAACAAGTATTTTGCCTCTCTGGCTCCAGTCTCGGGAAGATTTGAAGCAGGTTTATGTTCATTCTTATTGTGAGCTTATAGTTAAGCATATGCATGAATCTTTTTCTTAGATTTAAAACCAATGCCTTAGCATCAGGGTGTCACAGTTACTATTGGTGCAAATATTGAAAAGGATCTTAAACAGTAAGCACCAAGACTGTCTGCTACACATGGTTTTGGATGCACTGAAGAGGAGAAATTTTGTACATGGAGTCATAAATAATGAATAAACTTTGCTCCATTAAATATTGGATGTGGACCCCCATTACAGAGTAGGCAGAAGAGACAAGCTTTAGGAGGAGATTCTGCTTTTCTTCATATTTTTTAAAATACTAGTCACTGTGTCCAGAAACTGACTCAGGTGGTCAGGAGTAAGCTGTGGGATAGCTTCAAGAGACCAAAAAGGAAGTTATGCAACCCACACACTGAGGTAAAAATAAAATTCTTAAATGTACGGTCCACACACACACGTGATTTTCCAGTTCCACGTTATTTTAATTATCTGACTTGCAAAACACAACATACTGTGAATTTGACCGCTGAACTTGGGTGGAGGATGACAGTTGAAAACAAGGGTGGCCAACATCATGCTGAGTATGAGTTTTGAGAAAACAACTACTGAGTTTCAGAGTAACCTGCCTTTCCAGATCACACGCAGCCCTGCTGAGATGGGCCTCAGGAGGATGGACACACAGAGGTTCAGCCATCTGCTCTACAAGGTGTTGAAAGTCATCTCTGAAAGAAGCATCCCATTCCCAAATTTCCTAGAGACCCCAGAGGAGTTAAGTAACAATATGGGAAGTCAACATTCTGCCAAAATCTGTGAACCAAAGAAAATGGAGATTTAAAAAAGCCCTTGTTCCTTAGAAAGTATTGCTGTAGTTCCAGCAAGCTGAGCCAATTCTGAAAGCAGCGATGGATACTGCCTGTGGTGATACTAAGAAACCCAACAGCTAGAGCTGATCCAAAAGAAGAAATCAAACCCCTTTGCTGACTTTGTTAGGATTTGGATCAGGCCTCTGATCTCTGAAACCATTTAATATATTTCACAGGCTTTTAAAAAGTGGTGACATATATAGCCTGACAAATAGAAGTGTGTTTTGGTTTAGATGAAGAACCTGAAACTTGGGGTGCCATGTAGGACTCCGGGCCTTGGCTGAGCAGCTCCAGTCATAGGAGCTACATGATACCCTCTACCAGACACCAGAGAAAATCATATTTAGGTGTAACAGGGTGAAGTTCTGCTGTATCTATATTCACAAATGAAAGGAGGTTCCTACAGAGCTGCTCAGAAAGGCAAATAGTCATTCTTGACCCTAGTAATGATTGATAAATTGACTTCTGGAAGCATAGTATGTGATACCTGGTTTATCCGACCGCATGTGTC
>JAOQGH010000003.1:35482039-35498398 GCA_025769975.1 Gallinago jamesoni | reverse complement strand
TTGACCCTAGTAATGATTGATAAATTGACTTCTGGAAGCATAGTATGTGATACCTGGTTTATCCGACCGCATGTGTCAATGGCAGTCACAGTCTTCAGGTGCTTTTCCTAAATAAAAAGCACTGATACATCTTTTGACTTGATCCTTGACTTGATTTGGGAATCAGTCTGGAAAGTTGAGACAACTACAACTTGTTATTTGGTGGTATTTCCTAAAAAATTAGGTCATAGTGGATGTGATGAATTTTATTTACATTCCTTTTCCCTTTTTTTTCCTTTATTTTTTTTCCTTCTCCCTTCCATTTCCTCAAAGAATGAACGCAAATTATATTTTCACTGTTACACCCTACTTTAGTTTTGAAAAGGTAAAGGCATTGGTGATTTAGTTGGCATTTGAGGTATTAGGTGGGATGAGACAGCTTCCAGTATTACAGTGGAATTCCTGCTGAGGTCAGCAGCCCAAAGCCGAGATCAGTAGAAACTTGCAGTGTTTCTGTCTGCCACTGAGAGCCCTTAGAAGTTCATAACTGGTGTCAAGCTACATGTTAGGGAACTTTCTACTAGGGCTTGGAGAAAAAAAATTATATTCAGAGATTCTCATGCTTCCTACTCATATCTTCTCTCATCTGCTGAACAGAGCTCACTCATGCTGTTAACTTGGGATTCAGTTTTATTCTGTTCAGTTCCTTATATGAAATACAACAGCGAAGTGTCTGATCCAAACTCCATTGATAGCAGCACGAGGCTTTCCATTGTGAAAGCTGCAGCCTTTTCAATTGGTGGGATGAAAACTTGCACGGGCAATATAAGGGCGTCCTCTGATCATCACACAACTCTTTGGTTAAAGCCACATAACCTTTTCCTCTCTCAGGAAAGGACTAGGGAGCTCGAACTCTGTAGGATAACAGGAGCTGACTGTAGTGGCACCAGAAGCACAGCCCTGTGTCTCCTTGCCTTTCTTATCCTACAGACATATGTGAATAAAAAGCACAACGGGAAAGACAGTCACTTCGTGTTCTTATGTCACAGTGCCCTTCCCTGGATATTTGGTTTACAGTTTACTCCAGAAAACAGGAAAAAAAAGGAGTACGTTTTCTGCCTCAGGAAGCAGAACTGCACAATGTGACGTAAAGGAAATGGCCTCTGAGACTGGAAGAACCCTTTTAGAATATTGGCTCTTGCCCGCCCCCCAAGTCCTACGTTATTAATAACCTGTTGTGTTTGGAGAAGAGATAAAACAGCATTGAATTGTGGCAAATAACAGAGCCGAGGGTGTTGGCTCCGTTAAACGAAAGTGGTCAGCATTATCTAATCTGATTCTATCACTGTTCATGACCTGCCACTTACCTATTGTTGAATACATTATTATATTACATCATGTCTATTAAGAGCTGCAACAAACTGTTCTAGTGTTCCCTGCCAACAAGATCTGGTGGAAAAGTTCCTCGAAGAATTTTTCTCTGCCTCTAGGCTGAATGTAATCCCTAAGGTTCAACGTGTGGAGAAATCCCACTGCTCACATCTGCACGACTATTGAAATGAACCTTCGCTGTGCGTCGGCGCAGACATCGGGGTGTCAGGGGAGGAGGGAGGAGGAAATGCTAATTAGCACTAACACTTGTATTGGGTTGCCTCACAGCCAGCTTGCGTTACAGCCCAGGGGATCCTGCCTGCTGAAGTAAGGGATAGGTTGGCTACTGATTTCCAAAGGAGGGAGACTGAATATAAGATACATCTTTCCAGCTGTTCCATTCTGTGTGTCTGGTAGATTTTCAGGTCTAGGATGTGTGCCTGCTATTTCATTTCTAAGAATGGAATCTACAGGGGCTTGACCAGAAGGAGATACTCTTTGGTCCTCTCAGCTCAATACCCAAGTGAAAATCACTCAGAGCTGGTGGGATGAGAATCAGAAGAAGGAATTTTCAGGCAGGGGGAGATGACAGTGGCCCTGTGTGGATCCAGTGGCTCCCTTGCAGGTGTGGGCTGCACTAGATGCACGGCAGGGTCACCTTGGAGCAGTGGCTCAGGTGCTTCCATGCTTTGTTTTCCTGCTGTGGTCCGGGACGTGGCTCATGGGGGCAGCCCTGGGCCATCCCAGTTCAGCCCCAGCACCACTGCGGGTGCCCTGGGGCTGCCCCCGGGTGCCCACCCGCATCCACGCTCGGGGAGGATGATGTTGGCATTGTGCTGGTGAGTGCTCGCTGTGTGTGGTCACCCTGTGCAGGAACTGCTGAGAACTGAGGGTTAAAAAGAGGAAGAGAGTCCCAAGAATCAACAGTTTTAGGTTTCACCCCAGCCAAATCGTCTGAGACAAAGAATGGCAGCGAGGCCCAGAATCAAGAGTTTCAAGTTGCCAGCACTTTCCATTTCTCATGGTATTTCAGTGTTTCCACTGCTTGTTCCTGGCTAAAACCATGCAGTGCATACAGTGCAAATAAATTAAAATAGACATTTTCAGTTTTCTGCAGATTTGGGGAATTGCTGTGAGTGGTAGCCAGGCGGCTGGTTCGCTCCTAACCTGTCCTGTGGCTCTGAAACGGGCAACCAGCCTTCAGCCAGGGGCTACTTCCAGAGTCTGTCTTCTCAAACTTAAGAAGCCAAACATCTTTCCTCTTTTTTTTTTTTTTTTGTTTGGTTTGTTTTGTTTAAGGAGATCTGGTTTCACTTAGATGAATTAAACGTCAATGTATCTGTTACTGTGAGTTGTTCCAGTGTAGATCACAGTGCTATTGCAGAACTATAAAATCTGTGCAAAGGTCTGCTGCTCTGGGCTGTTTATGTCTATCTTTAAAAATGTTTAATAAACAAACACTTCTATATTGATACTTTAGGCCTTGTCTCTGTACGGAGGTATCAAATAAGAAGTCTAAGATAAATATCTGTTTTCTCCAGCTCTGAGCTCAGCCTATTCAAAGTTTTCTTTTGCTTCTGGATTTGCAATCTTCTTTTCTGCTGTTGGAAGTCAGCAGTCAGGACGGGACGGAGAGGAAAGGTGCTCCGTGCCAGGCGGTGCTGGAGAAATGGGGACTACAACGTGAGGGGGTCCCGTTGCCGGTTGGTGAACTGCAGCTTCCAACCTCTGCTGCACTCAGGCATCGAAGCTGAAGGCATCTGAAAAATGAAAACTTTTATTTTAGAGGGAAACCTGACCCATTTAAAAGCTTTGTTCCAGTGGCTTCGAAGACATTACTATGGGTATGAGACCCACAAACGGGGAACCATGACGCATGGCAGCCCCGCTCTGGGGATTGCATCTCCAAACGGAGAGACTGGCTGTAAGCGTGAGGAGAAGCTGGGTCCCGTTGCAGAGGAGACAAGTAAAGGATGGAAGGAAGGAAGAGTCTCAATGCTGTCCTGTAATAGATTTATTTAGGTTTTCTGGGTGGTGTGTTGTTTTTTTGAGTCAATTCCAAAGCAGCTCAAAAGGTTTCTACTTGTCACATTTCTGGTCTCTGAGCTGAAAGTCTTCCAGGGTTACACAACAATGACTAAAACTGGAAACCTTTCAGACCATTTCCAAACTGAAGCAGGAAACTGAGGTGATTGCTAAACCGAGGCTTGAGAGAGAGAGATCCACTTCCATCTGTGTGGGGTTAGAGGGAGAGTACCCAGTTTCATTTGCAGGTTTCAAGTTGTTTTCTTTTTGATTTAATCTCAGCACAGATTTATTCTGGAACCGAGATCTTCACATTGTTTTGCTTAATGTTTTACAAACAGGCTGTTGACTGAAGCTGTCACTGAACAAAAATTCACCCCTACTTGTTTACCTAATGGGAAAATATAGTAATAAAATGGATCTAGCAACAACTTGTTAGGTGTTCAGGTAAGGTGCAACATAGGGATTATCCTCATAAAACACTGAGCCCTCAACTCAAAGTATCAAGATTAAATTGACAATTACATTTAGGGGAAGTCCTTAAAAGGCTGAACTCGATGCTTAAGGCTTTTAAGTTACTGTTGTTCTGAGCGAGTTGATGAAAATCAAGAGCTCAGGTTCTTCCTGTGCTGCTGCTCTATTCAAGACAAATTAGATGAAGATGATAAATACGATAAAAACACTTATGCTGGTGTTTGCTTTGTGCTGGCTCTTCACTGGCTATAAGTAGGTGTTGGGTTTGTTCCTATTTCTGCCACTGCACTGCTTTATGACCTTTAAAATACAGGAATTTACTTACCTTTCTCCCATATCTAATCTGGGTGAATTTTTGAAAGATACCAGTTTGGGAGGTCAATCTGCAGACCCCGTGAACACGGGTCGCCAGAGCAGTTCTGTATCTCCCTCAGCATGTTTCAGTACCTAACACAGTAAAATGCTGACCTTGGCTTAGATAATTAAGAATATATGCTGATTTTCTGAACTCAGTCTGATACATACATGCTTTAGAAGAACTTCTAACCCCCCTCTGCCATTTCCCCTCATGAAATCTTTGAGATTTTTCTATTTCTGTCTTCCTGCTGTCCTGCCTGGCTTCACTGCTCCATTTTTATCTCTGGTAAATTTTGATTTTTGAGGGAAATAAGTTTATAAGTTTATAAGAATGATTAGCAAAAGCGCTAAACACATTTCCTCCTCTGAGCAGCAGAACAGTATGTGAGAGGTGGTTCGTGATGTGCACAAACATGCCCGGAAATAAAAGGAGAAAAAAACCCAACAAAAACAGAGAAAGTAAAAGCAAGACAGAAAAGGGTGCGGGTTTGTGTGTTGGTGTTAGAGAAGGTGAAAACGCTTCCCGGCAACATCTGAGAATCATTTGCAGCAACCGATCCATGAGCTTTAGTGAGTAGAGAATGCTTTTAAATCCTCCCCAACCCCCTTTGTTAATCTTTACCAGGTAGTAGGACCTTTAATGTAATTCGTATGGCTTTCCAAGGGACGTGTAAAATATTTCCATTTTGAAAAATACGATTTTTGAAATGGCTCTGAGATTGAAAATCGTAAGTCTGGTTGTAAGTCTGTGGTCTTCTTCCCTTTCAAATTTGGAAACAAAAATAGTCTTCAGACCGTGCTGCAAAAGGCAGCGTGTCTCAGCAGAGTGAGCGACGAACATCTGGCTCCACAGCCTCCCTGCCTCTCGCTCGGAACAGGAAAATCACGTGCCTGCTTAAAAGAGTCCCTATGAATGAAGTACAGAGCGTAAGACAGACTTACATAACTCCGAAACACTGAAGGAGGGTTTTTTTTTTAGACTTAAACATTCTGAGCAACATCAGACAATGTAAAAGAGTTATTAATTATGATGCATGATTATTACTGCACTCGAGAGACTTTAAGAGGTAGCCTGGAAAACTTCAGCTTTGGCTTACCTTTAAGCACACCCAAAATACTGGGCAACATTTTTAGATGTTTTTGAGTGACTGAGGAGCCTATTTCCTAAGACTTTCAAGCACATTGGGGATTTTAGGTCATCTGGGGCACGTCTCCACTGTGCAATGCCAAATGGCTCTGAGCAATCCAGTTTTCAGCACGACAGAGAAAGATTAACTCAGATCCTGAGAGCAATATATGTCTGTTAGCATTGCTCTGCGCTGATTTTTTTTTACTCCGTCCAGCTTCAGGGCTCGATGACTTGGTTCTGGTTTAGGAAGCTCTGCATCACGTTCCCTTTCTTCTTACAGACATACTCCTGATAGTTTTGCGAAATCCAATTTGGCATCTTGCTACACGGCTCCATTTGCACCAGGCAAAAACCCATGGCACACATCCACCGTGTCTAGTACCGCAACCTGTACTTCGGAGAGACCCCAATTGGAGTCAGAGCTCCTGACACAAGGTGCCTCGCAATCAGAGCTGTCTCCTGGGTGTGACAGGCCACCGTAAAATCAGAGTGGACTTTGCCACGTGGCTGCGTGGGTGACAGGCCGTGGTTCTCGCCAGCACCAACAAAATCTAAAGACGGTGCCAGCAAAAAGACTGTTTTTGAAATCTGATGGTTTTCTGATGGCAATAGCAGAGTGTGGAATCAGCTCAGTAGTCTTCGATTCATGAACTGTTTAGTCTCTTTTAGAGTCCCAGGATGTTTGTGAGTATTTTCAAGGAACTCTAGTTTGAATCAGTCAATAAGAAAAGCAGTATAAGTCTGAGTATGTTTTTTATTTAAGATTATACTGGCTCCTGATTACAATTTGCTTCATTTTCACACCTCATATTATGAGGTTCTTAAAAAAATAACTCAACAGTTTCCAGTTTTTGTTTGTTGTTAAATATGACTTATAAAATGTTAGGTCAAGAGTCTTCAATAAACTCGGCTGCACTGTTTTTTAAAGCTATGAGTAAAGCAAGTCATATGAATGTTTCCAAAGACTGTATTCCAAGAAGTATTTTTGGAAACATTAATGTTGTGTTTTTTAATGAAGGCCACATTCTGAAGCTACGACACCATATGTCACATTCATTTCTGTACTGAAAAAAAAAAAAAAAACGAAAAAGAAAAAAGAAATGGAAACTATGTTTGGCTTTTAAGTGTTTTTGGAGCAGCGTCTCTGCATGCTTGTCATTGTTCCTTGGATGGGAGAAGGCTTCTCGCTCTGTTAATCTAGTCCATCCAATATATATTACACTCTATGGGCCTGACTTTCTCCTGCCTGAAGTGTGTGCAGTCATTTAGGCTCAGGCAAAGTGAATGAAGAGCTGAGGAAAAAGAGCTACCACTAGGAAACTTTTTTTTTTAAAAAAATATTCATTTTCCATGAATATGTTGGCTTTGCTGTAAACCTACATCTGAACTTCTGTCAGCTGAAACCAGCTTAGAAACGGGAAAAGTACTTGTCATTTTTCCATTGAAATCTTACAAATTTTGGAAGAGTAATCACAGCTTTTCCTCAAAAATATTACCTTTCTTTTCTTCAGAAATATCAGTTAGAAGCATGACAATCGGCAGAAACTGGGACTTGTTCTGTGTGCCCCATCGCTTGTGTCCAGTCGGTGGTGTGTGTGCTGGTGGTTGGGATGTGACAGGACGAGCTGGGGACCTGCAGGAGAAGGCATTTGCCTTTTTCAGTGCTCTGTCCTACAAGTCATTCGTAAGCGTCCTGAAACTGATTGCTTCAGCTGAGCCCTTCCTTCTGCATGGGACTCGGGCTGATGAAGCCTCAGTTTCTAACAGAAGTCCTTGTTATTAGTCACTGACCGTGTAGCCTCGCACTTCGTACTGCTGGCGTTCATATGGTTGCAATCTGCAAAGACAGCCTTTTTTTCTCTGATCTGACAGAGGGATCTCCTAATTCCCATCGCTTCCTAAATTTGTGTCGTTCGCGAATTTTATTAACATACTGCATGTTTGTTTCAAAGTCATTAATAAAACTTTAAATACTTTTTGGCAGCCGGATTATTTTTGTTTGTTTGTTTTAAGGAATGATTTGTGAGGATTTCCAGGACCTCAGAGAGGTTTCTTTTTCATTTGAAATGTAAATACATTTCTACAAATTGAACAAATACGTCTCTGTAGCACCAGCCCAGTAAATTTCAGTTCCATGACCAGCTTTTTCTGGGCACTACTGGAATACAAATGATGACTAATGATTGTGTGTTCGATACATTTTCTGGTTAAAACACCTTGGCACTGACCTCGCCTGCCCACGCTACCAAATTCTTCTGTCTAAAGGAGGGTGTTTTCCCAGGCATTTCTTCTCATGGAAGAAAAAAAATATTGCAACAAACAAATAATTAAGTAGCTCCAATATCTGACTAACTTGCCATTCCTGTGACTGCTCATGAGAGCCCTTCCTGATTTGATTGTTACTTTAGCAGAACATTAGAAGAGACACACACAGTGGGGTCACCACAAAGGTATTTGATTTCTGTTTTCATCTACCAAATTTTCGGATTGATATGGACATTTCTAACTAGTTCAGTTTCTCGCTGCCTCATATTTCCAGGCCTGAGTTTTTGAGCTGTGTTGTTTAATGAATGTCAGAGTCTGTAATCCTCAGAAAATTGCTCTTGATGGCCACAGAGTGAATGTATTTAGATTTGGTGTTACATAGTTCTGGCATGGGAAATTAAAACAAAAATAAACTTTTTTCTTTTATTTCATAGATTTCCAATGAGCAAAGAAAACAATAGCCCTTGGGACCACGTGTGTTCTGTAAACTGATGCCACGAGGCAGATATGAGAAAGATGACTGAGCAGAGCGGTTGCTATCGGCCTGTAAACATACAGGGAAATAAGATCAGTTACCAAGGTGCCTGTCAAGAGAGCCCTGAAACGGGGATGAAAAGATCACAGAAGCGATTTCTCCACAAGGACGGCAGCTGCAACGTGTACTTCAAACACATCTTCGGGGAATGGGAGAGCTACGTAGTGGACATATTTACCACTCTGGTGGACATCAAGTGGCGCCATATGTTTGTGATATTCTCATTGTCGTATGTTCTTTCATGGTTGTTCTTCGGACTAGTCTTCTGGCTGATAGCAATCCAACACGGAGATTTATTCAATGATGAAGAAATAACTCCCTGTGTTGCAAATGTCCATAGCTTCACAGGAGCATTCCTGTTCTCCCTTGAAACCCAAACCACCATCGGTTACGGTTACCGCTGTGTTACAGAAGAGTGCTCTGTCGCCATCCTTATGGTTATCCTGCAGTCAGTGTTAAGCTGCATTATCGACACCTTCATCATCGGAGCAGCCTTGGCTAAAATGGCTACAGCTCGAAAAAGAGCTCAAACCATTCGTTTTAGCTACTACGCCGTTGTAGGCTTAAGGGATGATAAATTTTGCCTGATGTGGCGCATTGGCGATTTCCGGCCAAACCACATGGTTGAGGGCTCCGTACGAGCTCAGCTTCTGCGCTACAAGGAGGACAAGGAGGGGAGGATGACGATGGAGTATAAGGACTTGAAGTTGCTAAATGACCAGATCATACTTGTTACGCCGGTGACAGTCGTACATGAAATTGATAGCGAGAGCCCCTTGTACGGCCTGGACCGCAAAGCTCTGGCCAAGGACAACTTTGAAATCCTGGTCACCTTTGTCTACACGGGTGATTCAACGGGAACTTCACATCAGTCAAGAAGCTCCTATGTCCCCAGAGAGATTCTTTGGGGCCATAGATTCAATGATGTCTTACATGTAAAGAAAAAATACTACAAGGTAGATTGCTTACAGTTTGAAGAAACCACGGAAGTTTATGCTCCTCATTGCAGTGCCATGCAACTGGATCGGAAGGAGCAGGAGTGGAACCGGACTGAGAAGACAGGGAAAAAAGAAGCAGAGACACCAGCACTGGAGATCAAGTCGTTTAATACTAACCAAAAGTCCTTTAGTGCAGTTGCCCTCATCACTAGTTGTGAAGATCCAGAAGACCCAGTGCCAGCTGCAAATCAACCTTCTGAAGAAGTCTCTTATCAGAAAGCAGCTGTGACCTTGAGTAGGCTATCAATAGAGTCCCAGATCTAGCCTGGTGCTGCAATTAAAGTCACTTCCAACAGATTCTTCCATCGTAGCTTTTAGAAGATAAACAATGAACTCATGTGCACAAGTATTTATATTATAAACTTTGCTGACAGCATGTAATGGATTGCTGAGCTGCTAGAAGGAGCTTCGTCCTGGTTAGTGGGTATCACTAGCGGATTAACATTGGCACAAGACAACAGCTTACATTTGGGTTGACGAGACAGCTACTGTGCTTGAGCAAACATATTGTAAACTTTATTACCCTGCCAGGACCAATGTTGGACGTACCCAGAGACAGATAATGATCTAGGCAGGGAACAAAAACAATGTAGTGTGCCCTCTAGGTCAGATTTTTCAAAGCTGCCTAATTTATTTCAAAAGCTGGTTCCCAATCTCTCTAGGAGGCTCTGAAGCTCCACCACCACCACAATAAACGATTCCTTATTTCATTGCACCCCTCGAGCAGTTCAAATGCAGCTCCCAACCTGGGGTTACGCTGGTGAGACTCTGGGGCTGTTCTTTGTAGAAGGGAGGAAAGATTAACTGAACCCAGTATTACTGGGCAGCTTTGGAAACCTGCTCATGCCCTGCCTCATCCCGTGGGATCCTCAGTGGGATCCTGGAGGGCTTTTCTCATTTCCTAGTCACGAGCCATTCCCACATCTCCCAGTCCCTCCACGGCTCGAGTTGGCCTGGGGCTGCAAGGTGATCTTCTTCTGTGGCTCTCGTGGCCAGGAGAGGGGCTGGCCAAACTGGCTCGTTCACACTGGTCAGGGATCAAAATGAGACCTCAAGTAGGAAACTGACATCAGCAAAATCAGGTTCAGTTTCAGAAAGAAGATGATGGTTTTAGAGTGAGCTGTGCAATATTTTCCATCAAACTGTCTTTAATTTCAGAATATCAGCCTTGCTTTTCTTTTTAGCGCATTGTACTTCTTTAAAAGATGAAGATCAATCTGGAGACCAAACAGTGTGATTTTGTCAAAATGAAATATTTTTATTCATCTGAAATGACTGTAAAAATGATCTTTCACAGAGAAATTCAACGTACTCAGCTGTCAGCTCAATTTGGAAAAAAGGAAAATGTGAATATTTTGAATATGTCTGTGACATGAAGCTCCATGCTCTGCACATCCCTGTAATTATTCAATAACCGATATCTCATCATGCTTTTTTCTTTCTCTGATGATTACAGTTAATTTGCAATGTGTTTAATTATTACGCCAGCGTAAAAATAATTATCTCTGAATTTGTGGTTGCCTAAAATGGGATTTATCTCACCTGACCTCAGCCATCAGGGAGTTGTTTGCCTACTGGTCGAGGCTCTGTGTGGTTACTGGAGCTCTTCTCCTCATCCCATCTCACTCTGGCTTTTGAGGGAGCTGAAGGCAATAGGATGTGTTTATCCTGGAAAAGTTCATCCCTCTCCATTTCGCGTTGAAGGAGACGAGATGAAGTGACTGGTGTGGAAATGCTGGCTAACTTTAGGCTGCTCAAATTAGCTCTGACGAGTCATTCACATCATCCTGACTAATTAAAAGTTTTTATGAGCTCCTCATATTCAATGAAGAAGAATAGCATGCTGAATCCTTTTTCCTGAAATTTACTCCGTATAGTAGTGTTGCTGCATTGTTTTGATGTATCTTGCATTTCTCTTTTGCTAGCCTTTGTCTTTGGATAGATGTGATCCCTTTAGGTAAAACCAAGCATATTAACAGGCCTGGAGGGAGGCGGTTATTCTGAAGCTTATTAATTAGCCTATTTGATATGCTGAATCATCAGCAGCTTCCATCTATAACTGCAGTAGAAAACATCTTATTGTGTCCTGGATTTCAGCACGGGCAGGCATTAGGGAAATGGACTTAAAAACATGGAAAGGAACGTGGCCTCTACTTGGTGGGCAGGACAGGAAAACACGGGCTTAAGCTGAATCCAAAGAGATGGAAGTTAATTAGGAAACACATTGATAAGCAAGGCGAAGCACTGCCAGACCTGGGGAGGTGGGGGGGTGTGTGGTGTAACCGCCGTGGTGGGGGCTCTCAGGAGCCTGATTCAGAATGGCCAACCTTGCCTTGAACTTTCCAGCCCGATTTTTCAGTGATCTTACGATTTTCAGATAAAAAGGGAACGTCTAACATGAAATCTGCTTAACTGATCACTGAGTACTTACACACGTGTGAGGATTTGCTTAATTGCGTAGGAAATACACAACAGAGCTGAGATACTACTGAGATACGTAACCGCAGTCCCCACAGTATCTTCAAAAGGTGCATATTTCAGGTGCTGGTTGTAAAAGTAGTTTCCTTTATCAAGCTGTGAACCTCAGCTGCCTTTCCCTCTCCCGGTAACGTTCTGCGTGAGCCTCGTGCGGTGGAGAAAATTCTTTCCTCGGAATGACTTTCCTGTGAGTGGAAGTACCAGGAGTCTGATTTAGCGTTTTGTCACGTGCTTCTTGGTAGAGATAGATATAAATACGTGAGCGTGTGTAGCAATGTGTGCTTTGGCATGTGAGTTAACCACTAACTGATGAGGGTCAGGAAGAAACTTCTCTCCTGGGCATGTTAATTCGTAACAGGCTTCTATACGGTTTCTCCTACTTTTATCTACAGCATCTGATACCAGCCAGTGCTGGAGACAGGATACTGGTTGAACCACTGGTCTCAACCAGTCTGGCTTTTTCTGGGTTTCTCCATTTGATATTTTAATTTCATTTATCGCAGTATAAAAACTATGTATAGTAATGTATAGTAAAGCATGCATCGCATTTTTGTGAATAAAGGCACAGAAATAAAGACCATGCCTCTGCCACACACCTCGTGAGAGCACGTTTTGCTTCTCTTCCCTTCAGCCACAGTTTTAAGCTTCCAGATCTTATGCACTGAGAGGTCTCGGCAAGATTTATAAGGTGCAGAGTAATCTTTGGACTTTAAAAGATGCCAAATCACAAGCAAACCCACAAAGTTATAAATACATTCTGCGGAAGCTTCTTAGCGTGAGCTCTGTTTGGAGGAAGGGGCCAAACGAAGCCCCTCTCACAGACACACACCCAGGCTGTGGTGTGGGCAGCCACATCCAGAGCCCGGGTACTGACCTACAACCTCCTCACCTGCTGGAGGAGCTTTGACAGCACCAGGTGGATGGGACGGGATCGGACAGAGGTGTAGAAGGGACACACAACCACACAAAACGTGCAGAATCCTTCTGTAATTGTCGTTTAGGTGGGACCTGATTGCGCTCTTGGAGGAGCGTGTTCTTACCTCCCCCTTGCTTAGGAGAGGACCTAGGAAAGACTCTTGTCCTCCAACCAGGACAGCAGTACTGCTGTAAGCAGCTTTGGGTAAGTAGGAGGGCGAATCTTCCTTACTCATCTGCTCTTTCTGGATGAGGATATTTCCCTTTTGGTGCTTTTTTTTATTCATCCCTGTTGCAGAGCCAAGCAAGACCCTCAAAAACCCAACCAAAGTAAGAACTGCATCCTTACAGCAGAAACAGACCTAACCCTTGAGTCATCCCCGCCGGGTGGATGAACATGTCCACCAGTCACCAGTGTCTGCCTGCAATCTGGGCTGTTCAGAGCTGGGGAGCTGAAGAGAAACACAAGAACCCTCCTGCTCTTGCAGAGCATTTCACGTGCCCATGGGCTCCTCAGAGGAAAGGTTCACTGGGGGAAAGTTCAGCATCTTCTTCCCAGCCACCATGAGGCAGCAGTTGGCATCTCCTTCTGCCTCAGCTGGAAGTTGCTCACCCTGTTCCCATCTTTTCCACAAAATTGTCTACCAGATGAAGCAAAATATTAACAACAAAGAGAAAGTACAAACCACTTTGCGTTGGACTCCTCTGTCGTGATTATAGCTGCATCTTGGTTATTTTCCCTTGGAAAGGAGCACTTTTGTTCTGGGTCAAGATCAGTTTATGTCAAAGGGAATACAATAAGAGATTATTATACAATTTATTTTTCCAGCTTTGCCTACCACCGTTCATTGAGGCAGCTGGCATTTCCTTCCCCGTTATCATCTGTCATTTAGCGAATATTTTCTGTGAAGCTGACTTTCAGATGTGGGACATCATACATCCCCCTTTGCTTAGCCCTTGTTTCTGACCCGCTGTGCAGGAGGTCTGGCTTCAGATGTCCCCGACTTGACGCCTTACGGTCCCACTCGCGTCGGGAAATAACAGGTACCTCCCAGGGTATCAGAAGTGTTTGTGTGGGAAGGAAAAATTGCCTGTAAGCTTTTTTTTTTTTTTTTTTTAAGTTCTTAAATCTTTGCTGGTTTTGAGCTGGGAACCTGCGAACAGAAGGAGTCGGTGTCTCTGTGGTGGGCCCAAGAGGCCCGTTCTGGGAAGGATCTGAGAACAAATTCCCGTCCGAGCGGCCCCGGGGCAGGACGGCAGAAAGGAGCCCGGGGTGACGGGAGGAGCATCACGGCGTTATCGGGGCTGAAAAACCGATGTTTTCAGGGGGTGTAAAATCACAACTCAGGAGCTACTTCCAGAATGCAGAGCTTTTCTCGGGGTCAGTCCCCGCTGCTGGGGAGACGGTGGGGGAACGGGACGAACATCGGGCCAAACCGCTGGGAATTGGGGTCATTCCGTGCCGGGCTCCCGGCGCTCCCTGGAAAGCCGGCATTTTCCGGAGCGGTGACATTGCCACCTGCCAGCCGCTGCTCGCTCCGCATCACAGAGTCGCCAGGGGCTCTCAGACCCCCCCGAGAATCCCCTGCCCGGCTGTGTCCCCGCACCCCCGACCTCCCCGCGACGCCCCCGGGCTCCGCCGCGCCCCCCCCCCCCGGCCCCGGCCCCGCCGCGGGCACTCGGGCGCCACCTGGCGGCGTCCCCGTGGAACTGCCGTGCCCCCCCCCCCTCCGCCCGCCGCCCCGGGACCGGCCCCGCTGCCCCGGCTCTCACTCGCCGGGCGGCCTCCCCGGGGCATCTCTTAGGGAAATAGCGCCATAAAGGCCGCTAAAGGCCTCCTGCCTGCCCCGTCCGCCTCCCTTCCCTCCGTTTGGCGGCCCCTCTGGGGGCAGCTTTGCCGTTTCACGCTCCCGGAGTTCGGGCGGCACCGCCCGTGTCCCCCCCGGTGCATCCCCCTCCGGCCGTAACGGGCGCGTAGGAAAGCGCCGGTGAAACCGCGGCAGAAGCCGAGAACCCCTCCGTCAGCAAATTCCCGGTGTCGCCCGAGCACCCCGCGCAAACCCGGGGGCAGCAGGAAGGGCTTCCCCTGCCCGACCCTCCGGCTGCGGGGCATCAATCAAACTCCGCGAGAACAGGATTTGGGAATAAACCCCGATGGGACGTGCGCTGCGCCCACCCGATTGATTTGGTAGCAGCCCTCTTTATATATATAGAAGCAGAAGCTGAGCGGTTGCTTGCTTTGCCAGCGGAGGTATATATAGCCAGGCCAAACTGGCCCCGCTCCACTAGGAACTTTTCAAATAGGGCAACGAGCTATTTGTGGCCAAAGATACCGGCTTCGAGAGGTATCGGTGACAAGAAGCAAAAAGCTGCTTGTTTGTTTGGACCGGGGAACGTGTGTGCGTGTAGAAAGGCAACGCAAACGTTTATTATGTAAAACTACACACAGAAGGGCTCCAAAATAGAAATGCCTTAATAATTATCTCATATTCAGTGCCATGTCCACTTCTGAACGCACATTTTCCATTGAACAGCTTCGTGCGTTCTCTCACGCACGGGAGTAGCTCCAGTTAAACATCTGCTGAACCATCTATATCATCTCCTCCTTCACATCCTCTCCTCAGCCTCTCCTCCGCCGCCGCGGCTGGAGGAAGCTCCACAACTGTCAGGCAGCTGCGACTACCGGGCATTGGATTTGTTCCTCGTGTTTCCCCATCTTTGATCACGGGGTGTCTCTCAGACTCGCCTGACAGGGGAGGGGACTATTTTTGGTCTGGTGTTCGTTCGGCACGATCCCCGCTCGGCCCAGGTGCCAGCACAAGCTGTCGGGCTGTATGTGACCGTTGTAGGAAGCAGCGGCAGAGAGGAGAGGGTCCCAAAGCCTCCCCGATACCACCCTGCCTCGGGGAGATGGCTGGGGGGGGGTGTGGCTCTAACACACGCTTGGCTGTGTCGTAAAGTTTCAGGTTTTGACCGATAAATGTTTAATTGTGAGAGGCATGCCCTAAATGGGGCATGGAAAGAGGAATTGCCCATCAATGGGTAGGTGTCATTTCCGATCAGCAAGTGGAGATGAGAAAGGCCCCCGAGGGTGTACCCCTCCCCAGGGGAGAGCTTCCTTGCCCGCCCGGGGCAAGGGCCTTACTCATCCTCAGTAACTGTGACCCCACCAATTTCAATGGGATGGTTTCCAGAGTGACCTGTGGTAGGATGTGAGTCGGGAAGCAAAATTTGGTAAGTACTTTATTGCAGTTCTTGGAGTTACTCACTGTATATTCCAACTAAAACCTCTTCTCTTCAGTGGTCACTTTTTCCACAGGCAAAAAATCCACCTTTCTTTTTTTGCTTGTTTCACTCCATGAGATGGACCCTAACGCTTTGCCTCACTGGCTCTTCTTTCTCTTTCCTCCCATTTTTGGAGCTTGGAGATTATTTTTGGAGAGGTACCAGGTAAAGCCATCAAATATAGTTCTTTGCAATCACACAAAATGTGAGCCCTGCACACCTTTACACACCACCAGCCCTCTCCCAACACCCTCCACCAAACCTGTAGCCACAGACCTCCCTTGATACCGTCTGTCCCAGAGGTGTGGAGGAATGATTTGGAAAACCTTACTCTGGCTTTAGAAACCCTAGGGAATCACAGAATCACAGGATGATATGGGGTTGGAAGGGACCTCTGGAGATCACCTCCTCCAACCCCCCCTTCCAGAGCAGCTCCACCCAGAGCAGGTCCCACAGGAGCGTGTCCAGGCAGGTTTGAATGTCTCCAGAGAAGGAGACTCCACCACCCCCCTGGGCAGCCTCTTCCAGGGCTCTGCCACCCTCACAGG
>JAOQGH010000003.1:35421346-35470224 GCA_025769975.1 Gallinago jamesoni | reverse complement strand
GTGTGTGTGTGTGTGTCTGGCTGCGGTGCGTTGGGCCCAATTCTACAAAGATTTGGGTTTATTTGTGGGTTTTGGGTTGGCTTCTTTGTCTGGTGAGGGTTGCAGGGCTGGTCCCACAGGAGCTTGGCGTCTTCGGTGCCACCACCGACGGGTAACGGGGTGGGGTGGGGGCAGCAAACTTGTTTTGCCTCTGAGCAGCAGGTGGATTAGCAAAATGAGAAGTGCCATAAGGTTTTCATGATAGTTTGATTGTTTCTGGGAGGGGTTTTTTTTTGGAACCTTTACTGAAACTAGTGGTGGAAGTCAGGGTGATCACCGATGAGGTGTGTGACGGGTCAGCTGGAGGATCTACGGGGCATCTGACAGGGCCTGAGCTGCCATCAGTGGGAAGAAGGGCAGAGCTGCTGCGTGGCACCGGCCGGACCCCACGCACGGCGCTGGTCACGCTCCCATCCCGGCATGGATGCCCCTAAGGGTAGCCCAGGTGCCCCCAGGCACACCCCCTGTCTGGCTTCTGAGAGCCAAGGTGGTGCAGGTCCTCCCCCCCCCGGGCAGGGCACCGATGCCGTGGGGCTGGGAGGGGGGACGCTGGGCAAGGTGCAGCGGGTAGAAGGTCTCAGCCATTCCGAGTCTGGAATACGACAATATTCCGTACCTGATTCGGGTCCCAAACTTCCAACCGCAGGCAGCTCGCCCCTGGGGGCTGGCGTTACGATTTCAGTGATTTGTGGAATTCAAACAAATGCCCTTGGGTCAAGACTTTTGCAGGGGGAGCTGCATATTCAGACACTTGAGACTTTACAGCTTGTCTTTCCCTCCACCACAAGTTTTCCTCTAAAATCCAAGAGCCAATGCAGGGGGAAGGAAAAAAAAAATAAAAAAAAAAAAGAGAAAAGACTCGAAAATAAAGGGTTTCCCCGGCTGTGTGTTTCCATCAGCTTGGAACAAAACAGACTTTGAGAGTGGCAGTTGGACATGACTGTGATTATAGGATGTGGTTTGTGAAAGTGATTGATTTGCAGACCAGTGCAATGGTTTTTCAAGAAGTTTCTTGTGTGGGATGTATGAACAGTAATTTCACTTCCCCCCCTCCCTGTGTTCAGGTTTCTAATAAAAGTATTTTTCCGCCAAAAAAAAATAATAGACATTTAAGTGGACATTAAAGCAATTCGTTTGTATTTTAGAAACTGATACCCTGAGGGGATGATGGAAAAGGCGTGTGTGGGGCAGGGGGTCCTGGCGGGGGGCAGGGGGTCCTGGCGGGGGGCAGGCAGGAGGCGGGGGAGGCAGAGGGTACCGTCCCGTCAGCCCACACCACCGAGAGCCCAGCGCAAACCCCGCCGTTACCGAACTCACCAAAAGCTCCCCAAATGTCCTATTCTCTGCTGAAGGCGCAGGTGACTAATCCCGGCGGGTGGGCGTTGGGACCCAGTCCGGCACAGCAGGCAGAAGGGAAGGGAGAAATGGAGAAGGTGGAAATAAAGCCCGAGGAGATTCTAGAAGGAAACCCAGCCTGGAGCCGCTGCGATGTTCTCTGTCACCTGCTCCTTTCCTAACCGGTGTTTGCCCACCTAAAGCCCCGGTAACGCGGCTGAGGAGGGGGGGATGGGGAGCTGAGAAACTCTTTGAAATCCCTTGAGTTTTGGGAACCCCTCTGCAGGGCGTTGGGGGCTGCTCTGGGGAAGGGAGCTGGGCTCTTCCCCGCGGCCCTTGGCAGCCGGGGAGTGGAGGGAGAGCTCGGTGAGCAGGGGTGGTGCTCCTTGGCGGCTGCAGTTGTGTTGGGTTTTGGACAAACCCACACGAGTTTGGCTGATACTGATTTACGAAGAGCATCGTGGTTTAATCTCCCACGCCGTAAAGGGCGCCGAAGCCTCCTCTCCCGCGGCAGACGGGCAGCAGCCATCCCTCACCACCGGGTTTTAGTTTTATTTCCTCGGTGGGGCGCGTGCGTGGACGGAGCCGTTGCATTAATGCATCTCTTCTCCCCTGCAGTACTTCAATTCCATTTCCTGATGTGCAGTACATGACTTAATAGATGACGCACTTGTTAAAAGCTAAACCTGGGTCTAAGCCAGACCTCCCTCAAACAAGTTTGGTGGCTCCTACCCTCAGGAAGAAGGTTTTGTAGCCTCTCTGCTGCGTCTTAGTTGCTGACACTTAGGACCCACGGGATGCTCGGAACCGTTACCCGTGGGAGGCGGAACTGGCTGCCCCGGGCTCCCGAGGGGAAGGTGCTGGTACTTGTTACCAAAGGTGTTGGGAAGACACTCAGCTGGTTCTACTGCAGCGTGGCCCTTTGCTGGTCGCGTGAGCAGGAGCAGAGGAGGGTGGTGGTGAGGTTTGCTTTGCTTCCCACAACTTGAGCCTGACGTGAGCGGGAAAACCGCGCCGATCCCAATGAGTTTGTGGAGCTAAAGAGGAAATAACGCAGCCCTTGTTCCTGCGGTTTGCAGAGAATACACAGCTCCTTTTCTTTGCTTGGGTTAAAAAGAAAAAAAAAAAAGAAGTTACATGTGATATAATTTCACGGAAGCCCCTGACATTTGTATTTTCCAAGTTTATTGCTTTTCTCAGGGCACGTCACCTTCCCTTGTGCACACTCCCTTGTTTGTCGTGGGTGACCCAGCCCAGGAGAGGCACTGCATGTCCCTCAGACCTGCTGCAGTGTTTACATTTGAACAGATGGATGTTAAGGCTAATTGTTTGTTTGAAAATAAACAGAAAGCGCTGGCTGTAAATAGTGGATGGGTTCTGTGCATGTCCAGCCTTGAGGCGAGCACGGCTTCCAGACCTGTGTGGCACGGTCAGTGCTTTCCCTCGGGAAGAGCGATGCCTTCTGTGCACCACGATGTCACTTCTGCCCGTACGCATCGTGCACCGTGGGCAGCCTGGGAAACATTGTCCTTAAGGACAAGGAAGCTTCCCGCAGGCCCGCAGGAGGGATTTTCACTTGATTCTTTCAGGTGTGCTTCCTTATCCTTTTCCTCCCAGATCTAATATGACGTTTCTCTTTCTCTTGCAGACCATGCCCTCTCTATGACGGTTACTTGTTAAGCTAACTCTGCATGCCAGAAGACTGTCCTTGGTTGATCCAAGGGCTTTTGGGGACTCCGGCCTCTCCCCAGTTTTTCTGCGTGTGTGTGTTCCTCTAGAACTTTCAAAACTGTTTCTCCAAAGGGTTTTGCAGAAACTTAGACTGTTTTCTAAAGCAGAAGCACCCGAGTCCACAGCAGTAGTGATGGGCAGCGTGCGAACCAACCGCTACAGCATCGTGTCTTCGGAAGAGGACGGCATGAAGCTGGCAACCATGGCCGTTGCCAACGGCTTTGGGAATGGCAAGAGTAAGGTACACACCAGACAGCAGTGCAGGAGCCGCTTTGTCAAAAAAGATGGCCACTGCAACGTCCAGTTTATTAACGTGGGCGAGAAGGGACAGCGATACCTGGCAGACATCTTCACCACTTGCGTGGACATCCGCTGGAGGTGGATGCTAGTTATCTTCTGCCTGACCTTCATCCTCTCCTGGCTTTTCTTTGGCTGTGTGTTTTGGTTGATTGCACTGTTGCACGGGGATCTGGAGAATCAAGAGAACAGCAAACCTTGCGTCTCTCAAGTGAGCAGCTTCACCGCAGCCTTTCTGTTCTCCATCGAGACCCAGACCACGATCGGCTACGGCTTCCGCTGTGTCACAGACGAGTGCCCCATCGCAGTTTTCATGGTGGTTTTCCAGTCTATCGTAGGCTGCATCATTGATGCCTTCATCATTGGTGCTGTCATGGCAAAGATGGCTAAGCCAAAAAAGAGAAACGAAACTCTAGTCTTCAGCCACAATGCCGTGGTGGCCATGAGAGACGGGAAGCTCTGCCTGATGTGGCGTGTTGGGAACCTGAGGAAAAGCCACTTGGTGGAGGCGCATGTGCGAGCGCAGCTCCTCAAATCCCGCATCACGTCGGAAGGGGAGTACATCCCCTTGGATCAAATAGACATCAACGTAGGGTTTGACAGCGGGATAGACCGCATATTCCTGGTCTCCCCAATCACGATAGTACATGAAATAGATGAAGACAGTCCTTTGTATGACTTGAGCAAACAAGACATGGACAACGCTGACTTTGAAATTGTAGTAATATTAGAGGGCATGGTGGAAGCTACCGCCATGACCACCCAGTGCCGCAGCTCATATCTGGCAAACGAAATCCTCTGGGGCCACCGCTACGAGCCCGTACTCTTCGAGGAGAAAAACTACTACAAAGTGGACTACTCGAGGTTCCACAAAACATACGAAGTGCCCAACACACCCATCTGCAGTGCCAGAGACTTAGCAGAAAAGAAATACATTCTCTCTAACGCAAACTCCTTTTGCTACGAGAACGAAGTGGCCCTCACCAGCAAAGAGGAGGAGGAGATTGACACTGGGGTGCCTGAGAGCATGAGCACAGACACCCACCCGGACATGGACCACCACAACCAAGCAGGGGTGCCTCTAGAGCCACGACCGCTACGGCGGGAGTCGGAAATATGACTGACAAACTCTTCCTCTCTCTTTTAGTTGAAAGGAAAGAAAAAAAAAACCACCAAAAACCAAACACATCTATCGGTCAAAGGCACGTTGACCTGAGAAGTTGGCCCAGAACAGTTTTCAGACAACGGTACTGTTGAAGAGCGGGGTGAAGGCGAGCAGACCTGAGAAACCCGGGCTGGTTTTAGGGCTGTCCTCAGAGGAGGGACGACAGAAAATGAACTCTAAACACAAAGCACTAAACATGTCTAAGTATGAACAGAAGGCACATATGTTGTAGAATAAATTATGTATATATTTTTTTACAAAACTTGAACTTGCAGGCAAGCTTTGGTTGGGTTATTATTATTTTTTTTTCAACTTTTTCCAGAATGCTTCTCTCTAGGGAACAAGAATGTTTTTAATGGCATAACAAAGGCAAGATTCTGCCTTATTATTATTATTATAATTATTTTTTAAAAAGCTGCTGCTAACTACATGAACACAAATGGTTATTTTTGTTGCAGTGTAGTTTTTATTTTCTCTTGTGTAATTTAAAAAAAAAGAAAAAGTCAGTGTTGAACTTTTTGGGTTGAAAAGCTCGAGATAACTTCAGAGAGGCCGATGTTGCCAGAAAGTCTAAACTCCTTTTGAGGCCAGTAGTTTGATAGCAAGAATCAATTTCTCTCTTTCCAATTACATAAGGGGCATTATGTAATATCAGGCCAATCCGTAGCCTCCAGCAAAATTATGATTTTTGGGGGGAGAATTTAATTCTCTGTCTAAAGGAAAAATGGAATTTAAAAAAAAAATATACATAGAAAAAGTACTAAGTTAAAACTACCTAAATGGATACCAAAGAAAATGCACAGTTTTGCACAGTGGAGTTTATTTACAAAAAAAGAAAGAATTAAAAAAAAAAGGAAAAAAAAAGAAAAAAAAAAGGAAAAAAAAACATGGAACAGGCTGCTTTGAACAAAAAAAGAAATTCAAACCTCAGACACTTTTTTTGGTTTTGATTTTTATTTTTTTCTTTTCTTTTCAAGACCTTTATTTTGCACCTTATTCTAAAAGCTTAAGACTCGGATCTAAGGTGAGATAGGGGGACTCCTCCCCTTCCCCCCCCTGCTCTTCTGTGGGGAAATAAATTCCCTTCCTTTATCCTAAGGAGAACCGCAGCTGGGGGAAGGCAGAGAAGCCAACGTGTGTCCGAGCCGGGCTCAGCAGAAGGTCCAGTGCTAGAGGGGACATTCCCATTCTCCTGGAAACTGAGCCACCCTCTGCCCGCTGGGCTGCCCTTTTGTTTCCAGTTAAACCACACCAGAGACTGGTGAGGCCACTGGGTGATGGTCGAGGTTATCGCTGCTGGAGGTCGGGCACAGCCGAGCCGAGCCATAGATAAATCCCTGGGAAGAGGTGTTTTGGAGAGAAAGGGAGAGGAAAAGAGAACTTTTCCAACACAGCACTTGTTGATTGTGGCGTTTTGTGACCAACCCTTCCCTTCAGCAGGGCCAGGGTGTCAGAAAAAGTGTGTTTTCCAGCTGATTTGGGCAGGAGGAGGCAGCGAAGCGAGGTCCATCCCTCCCCCTCTCCCCTGCACACACCAGCTGAGCAGTGGGGGGGGGGGGGGGAGGCTGAGAGATGTCCCCCAGCTCCGAGGGGGTTTTGTGACCTTCTGTGAGGCTCTGGCTCGGGGGGGGTGTTTTGGCTCCTTCACCCCGAAAGGCGTTAAATTCTCTGTGCCTCTGCGATCAAGGAGAGGGCGAACCTGCAGGCGGGGGGGGTGGGGGGGTGGTGGTGGGGAGGATAATCCCAGCCAACCCGTGCAGTATTGGATCACTGTATGCCATTAAAAAACAGCTTGTTCTAGGTCTAGTGTCTTCTGCAAACGGCTATCTGTGAAGGCCTCTGGCCCCTTCCAGCCCTGCCGGAGAGAAATGCCTGCAACCAACTGGTTTCTGCTGAGATGGTCTCTGCAGCGGGTGGGTTCCAGCCCGTGGGAACCCCACCTCATCGTGACCGTGGACTTGGCTCCTGGAGGGGGGTGTGTGGGGTGTGTGTGTGATGGTGGGCAAGTGCTGAGGCTGTCACTGGGGTGGGGGGGGGACACACGAAGGAACAGGAAAGCTGGTCACAGAAAGGTGGTTTGATTGCAGTGTCTGGGTCCACAGTAGTGGAGACAAGCGAGAGCTGCCAGGGCGGCTGCGGTGATGCTCTTGCACAAGGCAGGTAACTCAACCAAAGAGCATTCGGTGGAACCCGGGGGGGGGGGGCACGGAAACGCCCCGGGGAAGGGGTGGAGGAGGGGGGCTGGCGGGAAAAAAAAGGGGACCTTTCCTCCAGCTCAGCATCCCCCAGGGGCACAGTGCTCCCACTAAACCATACTTGAGGTCTTTGAGGGAGGGGTGAGAGATGGGGGACGGGGACATGCAGGATTCGGTCTGTTTCTTTAAAGCAAAAGAAATTCCCTCCCCCCCCCCTCCTCCCCCCCCTATTTAACATTTCTGGTGCAGAGGTTTGGGGTTTGTTTTTTTTTGTTTTGTTTTGTTTTTCAAGTCAGTTTTTCAGAAATATTTTTAAAATGTACATTTTATAAAGTTTATCAAGTATTTTCATATTTAAAGCCAAATGTAAATAGAAGTCTGTAAAGGAGGACAAGGAGAAGAAGAAAAGGAAAGGCCACAAAAAGTATAAGTTCTGCTCGGCGGTCTCAGCTAGCTAGTACCTAGATGCTACCGGTTAGCATGATTTTTAGCAACTACTTGCAAGCCTTATAGGATTCCTAATGCTATGAACGTCTCTTTATTTATTTTTAAGCATGGACTTTTAATTTGAAAACATGTTCTAGTTACTGGCATTTTTTAAAAGTTACCAGCTTTCTGAGTGCTAGTCTCCTCAAGGGTGTGCATTGAGGTAATCCATTACGCTCTCTGCAGCATTCTTTTTCTTTTTTTTTTCTTTTTTTTTCTTTTTTTTTCCCAATAACCCTTTGTCTTTGCCGATTGAATCTTACATTGCAGAATTGCACTCGGCCTCTGGCTCCGGGAAGCTGCTAGAAAGAGAGCTGCAATGTAGACTCCATGGTACCCTTCCCCCTTGTCCATCATTTCTGTATCTCTCACCTCGCCCTGGTAAGCCCCGGTGCAGGACAGACTATTGTAGCACACTTCTACAGCAGCAAATTGGGTTAGTCATTTTTAAAAAAATGTGATTTTTTTTTTAAGGACGACAGAGTGACTGACAGCGTTTCCTCAGTTCCCGATGATGCTGGGCCAAGCTGATGCTTAATTAGGGGCCCCTTAAACTGACTGTGACTCCACCAGGCGTTGGTTCTGCCTCTTTATCAAGGATAAAGTTGGCCCAACTGGCTCACACAGAAGGTTCATACTGTATTTCGCTTAGGGCCTGGGGGGGAATATGTTATTTCTGCCCTGAAAAAATACTTGAATGAGACACATTGTCTGAAACATAATACTGCGTACAGTGACAAAAAAAAAAAGAGCATTTCCAGGGCAGGTGGGGATGGATGGCTTCTTCCCTCTGTCTCTTCCGTGCGAGTTCTCCTTGGTTAAGTAGCAAGGGTAGAAATCATTACTTATTAGCCCTGTTTAATGATCCTCTCTCCCAGCCAGGATAAACTTCTGTTGGTGTTAGCGTAGCACTCGCTCTTCTCGGAAAAGACAAAGGGTCCAGATGTTTTATTTGTTCTCTTAGGTCTTCTTTTTTCATAATGGATTACAAGGTAAAACTGAGAAGTACTGTAATGTCTTTAAATTATGGCTGCTCACGACCGTTGTAAGGCAGAAGGTGCTGCGTAGTTGCCATCCCACAGCCAACCAGAAACCGATTTTTGTAATGACTTTTGGCCTGCAGCTGTTGCAAGGTGAACAATCCAGGCATCTGACAGTTGTCCATTACTATTTTCCTGTTTGCAGCCTTTTTGTATCAAAGTCTTCCTAATGTACTGCACAAATTGTGGATTGTACAGATTTTTATATATTATGTCTTATTTTATTATTTCTAAATAAATAAAAAAAAGTAATAATAATACTTGAGACTGAAGTGGTGTGTGCAGCGTGTGTGTACGTGAGCTGGGGAGGGGGGGTCCGGAGGGGGTTGCAGGGCTGTGTTTGTGGCTCTCTGAGCACAGTCCTTGCCCGAAGCACTTTGGGAAGAGACAGGTCCTTCTCTCCCTCCACAAAAGGCAGGAGGAAAGGTGAGCCCATCATTATTTCCCAGAGGAGAACCCCGAACACCGTGTAAGGCAACTTGCACCCCAGGGAGACGTGCCCCGACGAGGCTGAGGGACTTGCTTGAGGTCACACCTGGAACTGCAGGGCTCCAGGTCAGGAGCTGCGAGTTGTGTGAAATGGGGGGAAAAAAACAAACCCAAAGTCTTCATAAAGGACAAAGCAGGGGAAGGGGGTGGAGGGAGGGGGATGAAAGCCCAGAGCATAAGCAAGCGCAGGGGAAGATTTGGGAAGGGATTAAGAAATTAATCAGGAAACATCTTCAAATCCCCGTGTTTCACGTCTGCCTGGAACAGCCCCGTACGGCAGCGACGCTCCTCAGCCGGGCTCCATCCTGCACCACCCTGTCCTCTCCATCCCACACCACCCTGTCCTCTCCATCCACACCACCCTGTCCTCTCCATGCCACACCACCCTGTCCTCACCATCCATACCTCCCTGTCCCCTCCATCCACACCTCCCTGTCCCCTCCATCCCACACCTCCCTTCTCCGGAGCTCGGCGTCGGGAGCCAGGGTTTTGTGTAACGGGATGGGGAAGGGTAAAGGAGAGCAGGGACCAGGGACCCCAAAGGGCCTCCGTGCCCTTATTCGCCTGGGTCGGGAAGGTCCTTTCCCTCTGCGTGTGGCCTCTGGGGCAGATCCTGAGGCTGCCGGGCTCTGACTCAGCTGGAAAGTGCTGAGCTCACCGGAATCCAGGGGGCTTGCGGGGCCGGGCAGCATTTCAGCCCAGCTTTCCCCCCTCTGCTCCTTTCTTCCAACTTTTTATCAGCCCGTAATGCTCTTAAGCGATGCCTCGGATGAAGCCCTGACCCTGCCTAGAAGGACTCTCTCCGTTTATAAATTCAAATTTACTTTTCAAATCTAATGGTCTCTTGGAAAGCTTATAATAATAATTACCGGGCTGGATTTAGAGATACAGATTAGCTGTCACAGCCTGGATCTGCTTATTCTCCCTCCTGAAAAGCATCCTCTGCGACAGCCGCTCCCCGATCCCCTCCCCGCTTTGATGTTTGCTGCGGGGGCGAGCGGGTTGGGGGGGGGGGGGGGCCGGCTGCCTGGTCCTGGGTCCCACCCGTTCCCTAAATCGTTAGCACCCTCTCCTGTCAGTGCCTTTCCCTCCTCCTGCTGGCCCCTCAGGTGGAACGGGCATAAATAGAGCAGCCAAACACAGGGATTTTAGTAGCCAGCAAGGTCATGGCAAAGCTCTTCTGCTTCCCACCCCAGCGGGTGCATCCCACGGGCACGGGCCCCCTGGATCAGGACAGCACAGGGAAAGGGACCCCAAAAATGCTGCAGGTTTTTTGTTGCCACGCAAAAACGTGCAATAACAATGTTTAAAGAAATCTCCCTTCTTTAAAATACCTAAAGTGAGCTCATGACCTCAGGGGAGCCCCCTCCGGGGGTTTGGGTCCGTGGGGTGGAGATTGCCGGGCAGGGATGAGGGTTTGGGATGAGACCCGCACGCTGGGATTCAGCACCCACCTCCTCTGGGTCATCTCCTTTGTCCTGGTGTGATGGGTTTGGCAGAAGCTGGAGATGGGGCTGTTTGCTTTGGAGGGGGATGACCATACACACCAGGTCCCCACGGCTTTGGAGGGGGATGACCACACACACACCAGGTCCCCACAGCTCCCCGCACCCCTCGGGGCAGCAGCGTAAGGAGTCCTACTTCGGTAAAACCCGTGTGAGACAGACTGGGGGGAAAGTTTGCACATTTTTCCAACTGATTTTTGCTTCTCTCTCCATCTGTGCTACCATCTGCAATTTGGGCTACTCATCTGTTTCAGCTGTACTCAGATAACACATCCCCCGTTGGCTTCCAGACAGGTAGGATCTAAAAGCACTTGCAAACTTTTCTCTAAATTCAAAAAAGTGGCAAATTTTAGACCTGTTTGCATCCCAGAAGCCGTGGTGGAAGGCAGAACAGGACAGCTGATGCTGCAAACACGAAAGCCATGAGCCCTCATGGGGGAGGCTGAAAAGCAGTAGGAGTCCAAGCAAAACCAAACTGATCACCACCTGCAAGGGCATTTCATGGCAATTAGAGGATGAGTTAAATCAGCTGAATGATGGCAGAGTCCCTTGGTGGTGTCTGAGATGGAAATTTCAGCTGTAGCAAGTTTCAGGGGGACTCAGGAACCAGAGTCAAACCCAAGTGTTGGGTCAAGAGGCACCTCAGCTCCTGGGGGAGACCTTCCCCGCTGCAGCAGGTAGGGAGCCATCAGCTCTTGCTCTCCTGGAATGGTATTTTTAACTAACTTGTTTTTTTTCTATTTTTTTAAAGGCAAAATGTCTCACTGTACATAAACGGTATTTGATATGCAAAGTAACTCATTAATTATTTTGTATGACGTGGCACACAGGGTGCCTCCTGGCTCTGCCTGGGGTCAGTGAGTGCAGGGACACAGCCCTAGTGCTGCCCCAGCACCCCCCCCCCCAAAAAAAAAATAAATTTCTTGATTATTACACATTGAGAAAAATCTGGCTGCTGGTGTTGCAGCCAGAGACTAATAAACTCAAAGATATTGCTTCCACCCAAATCATTATCAGAGTTTCATAATTTAATTGAGGTACAATAGGCTGTTAACAGGAAAGGATAGATTTCTATGGTTTAACGGCACGGGATCTTTCTGAAGAGGGATGAATCTCACCCTGAGGCAGAGAGCTTACCCAGAGAAATAATACTGCTTTAACTCTATTTTTGGAGTCTTTCGATATTCTTAAATGGTGCGGTGGCTGTTGGCTTCCAGGAAGGATGAATTCTTACCTTTAACCAAAACATTTCCGTCTCTACCCCTGTATTTCCATGTGAGTCCTTTGCATGCACACACAGAATTCAAGACAGTCCAGCGATTTTTTTTTTTTTTAAATTTTTTATTTTTTCCTTTTTCCCATGTTGATACTTGCACTGACTTCACTTTTGCTGGAAATGTAGAAGCAGATCAAAAGTTGGTATTTTCTCTGCACCTTAGGCAAGGGGGCTTTGGCTGCCTGCAGCTGAGTCGCGGTACCTCTGTGATCTACAGATGGAAACGAAGGGAATTCCATTCTTCCTTCTGCTAGAGAGTTTGGCAAGAGATCTCTGCCCTCCACTAAGAAGCCCAGCAGCTAGTTGAAGAAGGAAAAAAAAAAGGTTTTAAAGGAAAACAAAGTAAGAAGAGGTAGGGAGCAGCTCAAAAGCACACCTTGCAAAAATGCTCCACCTGCACTTTATAGCAAGCTCAGTAGCTCCACCTGAAGGACACTTATTTCCAGGGGTTTGGGGCGATTTTAATAGCAACATCTGGAAAAGGAAAATAATGAATTCAATCCAGGAAGGCGCAATGGCAGCTGCACCTTGCTTTGCAAAAGCTGTGCTGATGGAGACAGGTTCTTCTGCAGATCCTGGTGGGCTCGGCCATCCCCCTCCTGTCTCTCCCTGCCCAGCCCACAAATCTCATCCCCTATGGAGACTTTCCAGTGGGGCCCGGGGGCTGTGGATGGTCTCCCCTCCACCCCCGGTGCATGGTCACTCCTGCTTCCACAGAAGCCAAGGGCATTACAAGCATTTAGGGAAGCCCTGATTTATCCTAATTAGAGCCAGAGCTGGAGCTGTATTAGAGTTGTTACCTCAAGTTTTCCAAAGCTCTCTCCCAGAGGGCTCAGGAGTTTATTTTGTGCCCTTCTCGTGCTTTTCCCCCTTCTTTTCTCTCTCCTCCCAGTGACACTCTTCACCAGGCTTTGATCTCGAGGACCCTTGTGGTTTTGGTATTTACCTTTATAGCTGCAATGTTTTAATCTAGATGGCGTGTCTTGGAATTTTCAATATTTATAGCTCATTAACTCCTGCAAAGAAATCCTTCTGCAGTTCTTTTTGCTGGGTGTCTAATGAGGAGGGGCTCCCGGAATCACTGCGCCCGTCCCTTGGAGTATTTTCTGACAGTTTTTCTATTGAATTAACTCAAGGTATGCATTGACTAAACATCTTTGGAACCATTGGATAAACAGACTATGTAATATTCATAAATTAATGCAAATCAGCTTCAAGTATGTCAGACTAGCTCCCCGAGGAATCTCTGGACCTCAGCATGTTGTGACAGTTCTTGTTCAAGCAAATCTGGATCTTTCAGTGCAAATAATGAGAGCGCTTTCATCCTGAGCGGTATTACCAGTGAGACTAATGTGCCATTCTCCTTCTTAAAACTGTAGTCTCATCAGTTATAAATTAAACCACTGGGAGAGGAGGAAAAGAAAATGTGAGCAGCATTTGCATGTATTGTCCCTCCTTTTCATCTGCGGGAAGAATCGCATCGTGGCGCCTTGTTAATGACAATGCCTCTATTACAGTCAATGATTAAACAGTTGCAATCTTTCATATTTTTTTCAGACTTGGAGAAGATTGTGTTACACGTGTAAATTATTTGCATGTATTTTAGACACAATTAATGATGTGTTGCTTGAAAGCCTCACGCTGCATGCTTCAAATCTTGCAGATTTCCTTCCACGGGTATTTCCATGTTCCTGGAAAGGTCGCTTCAGACGGTGGTTGGTGCTGATACCTGCTCAGGGGGAAGCTTCCCAACACCTTTACAGGTAACTTTATCTACTCTAAAGGCTCATGGAGTTTTCCTGACACTCGGCTCCTCACCCCTGGGAGCACAGGAACCCTGGGAGCCCCTGGGGCTTGGAAGGTTGGGTTCTGGTTTGCTGCCACCCTCCCCTGGCTCTGCTGGGGCACAGGGCTGGTTCCTCTGCCGGGGCGCAGAAGAGCTATTTGTTATTTCCACCAGCTCCGTAGGAGCCCATCCTGGGACTGGTCCTCACAAGGGCAGCACCGTGCTTTACTCTTTGGGCTGAAACCACTCAAATATGTCACTACCCCAGCACATCTTCCCGACAGAACACCTTCAGCCCGTTCCGACGTGGTAGATTCTGTTTCAGATAGGAGGGGACCGCATTCCTTCCTTGAAGTTTGTCTCCTCCACACATCAAAAAATGTTAGCAAATAGGCATAATATACGCCCCGGGGAGCAGAGAAAGCTGCTTTTCTTTTTCTTGGCTGGCTTAATTCACGCCGGAGTTGTGCGACTTTTCATCTCCGCGGTCGGAGGAAGAGGCTAACTCGCTGGGTAAAAGCAGTATGATAGATTGTGGAAAAATAACTTGCTGGCTTTCCTACGAAACTCTCCTCTCCAGCTCCTCCTCTCGCTGTACTCCTTCCAGCGCCCCAGAATTCACTGCATCAGTGCATGTTATGGCACCTTGGGGATGCGTTAGTCATGAGGATGGAGCTACTGGTGCTTTGCAGGCAGATTTTAGCTTTGGCTCTCACACCAGCGCTCTGACACGTCCGTGCTGTCTGCACGTCTGGGGGGCGTTTGCTTGCAGGTGCCTCCTGAGACCCCAGGCAGCTCAAACAAAAAAGAAAAAAAAAAGAAAAAAAGGGAAACATCTAATTTATATTTGCTGAGGTGTGCGGGAGGTCCTTTTGTTATGCTTTGGTGGTGGTGAGGGGTGTTGGGTACAGGGCTAGGGTGGGAGGAAGGCAAGAGTGATGGCTCAAATGAGAACTCTGGGTTCGTGCTGTAATGTCCAGCTCCAGTTCTGTCCTGGGGAGACTGGGTTTGCTGGGCCAGTCTTGTTCACGTGCTCCTGGGGGTTATTTTCTATGTTGGGAAAATCCAGGTGTAGTTTCTCAGTCCAGGGCCACCTCCTGGCTGCCTTGCCCTGGCCCCTGGGCACCCTGCTCCCTGCATGCTGCTCCCTGGGGTGCTCCCTTCCCCTGCCACCCACAGGCATCAGGGACCCCAAAAAATACACCCCCTGAGGGTTTGCACTGGCACTAGGAGGACACCTGCTTCTGCCCGACCGATTCCACCACCAACCAATCCCCTGTGGGATCCTGCCCTTTGTGCAGCAGACGTGAAACGGGCTGGATCTCGCGCTGACCTTTCCTCCTGGGAATTCATTTGGATCTCAGAATCCATCTGTAATTGCCTATAATTAAGGTCTCCTCCCAGGGCGCTCTGGAGATGAGGACTGATGAGCGAGAGCTGCCCATCACCCCTTACAGATGTTTGCTTCTGGAGACAGCCCGGCCGGGGACTTTGCCCGCAAACGCTGTGATATCTGGGCTAATTGCAGTGATTTCAGGTCTATATGCAAAAAAAACCCAAAACATCAGAACTGACTCTCTGACCATTTTCCTTTGCGTATAACTGTAGAAGAATTCCCTGCAGGGTTAGTACCAGCCCTGGTTTGGAAAATTTGTGCTTTTTAGGCCTAATCTGATGTAACCAGGACAGTGTGGTCAAATATCAAGGCTTATTATCAAGCAGCATATTTTCTATCATCGGCAAAGCTTTAAATTGAAATGCTCAGGCGTTACACGTGTTTTGGGGCCTTTCATGTTCTAAGTCACTTGCCAATGTCTTGCAGCCACCAGGATGGTTCTGTGGAAACGCAGGGACGGGCACGGGCAGAGTGGCCTCCCCACATTAAACCTGCTCAGGTTTAAGAGGCTGGAGCTCAGAGAACAACCTTTTTTTAATTTTTCTCTCCCTCAAAATGAATAAGGGAGCTCACAGAGAGATCTGGTGCACAAGCCGGGGAGCAGAAATGCATTAAACTCACGAAAGTTCATCAAGGTTTTGTTAAATGAATTGCCATTTTTTGTTTTTCCCCTCAGGGGACAATAAGAAAACTTCTCTTTGTACCTATCTCTTTTTGAAACAAGCTCCATGACTGGTTGCAACCTGTAATAAAAATGCCACATGTAGGAGAATATATTTAATATTGGGAAGGCAAAACAGAACGATATGATCTGTTTGGGGTTTGAAGGTAAATGTTTAGACAATTTTTTTCCTTTAAAATAATCTGTGATAGATGCTGGTTGGCTGACTGGGAAATGAAATCACAGAGGATTTATGCCATTAATGACAGGCTGTGATGTCAAAGACGTTTGGCCTGTAGCCATAACCTTTTGTGTGGCTCGGGTTGATTCTTATAAATAAACAGGGCTGCTCAGCTGCTGCCGGGATAGGAGTCCCCATCGCTTGGGAGCACTGGAAACTGGGCTAAGGAGAGCACTTAAAAATATCGAGCAAAGAATTGAGGGTGAAGGGGTGTCCTGCAGGAAGTGCCTTCTGCCTCTAGCATCGCTGGTTTTATGCAGCAGGGCTTGGTTAATGATTAAAGAAGGAGCAGATCACTGATGTAACACCGAAACCAACCTCACTTTCGGAAGCTCCACTGTGCCGTGTTGATTTGCAATTAGTCAAAAGCCCTGACGCTTCGTCAATAACGTACATCACCACCTTTTTTTTGTTCCTCTCGTGCCATTTACCGTATAAAAGAGCAGCCTGGATGGGCTTGGACAGTCGTGGCAGTCTGAGACCCAGCCTCAGCATTGGGTGGGATGCGGTGGGACCACTGACCCTGCAGCACCCGGCCAGGAGAGGGACACCCTGGGACACCCCACTTCAGTAACCTATGAAAGCAAGCTGCAAAGCTGACTGCAGAGAGACAGAGAAACCCTGAAGTATGTATAACTTTCATATGTGCCATGTCTGTCCCCTTAAGGAACTTTAGAGGTATAATTTTAATCATATTTTGCCAGCTCATGCCCAGGATTTACTTGCAGCCATTTCAGCCCCGTGGGAGGGCTTCGTTATGTTGTTATTGGTGGCATTTTTCTTTTCACACAGAGCTATTTTCCTTTGTATTTTATTCTCTGGGGACTGTGTTGCTAATGGTTTGCCAGGTGGCAGACCCTCAGCGGGGCAAGGCAGTGTAGCTGCATTCTTTTGGGTTGACTGTCACGCATTTAAACCCTCTAAGGGTCCTCCAAGGAACCCTTTTATTGCCATAATTACACTGGTAAGTGCTGTAGAGGGTCTTTGAAAGTCTGAGCTACATAAGCTCTGTGTCCTGCAGGTGTTTGGTTCTGAAGCCCTGGTGATTTCCCTGGAGGTTACATGCCGTGCAGCATCATCCCACCTTGGGATCCAGACATGGACCTGGCAGGACCGAGCAGCACACGGGGATGGAGAGTCTTCCTGAAATCTGGGTTGTGACTATCGAAAGAGACCATCAGAAACCCAGGGAGCCGGGAGCTCAATAGCAGCTTAAAGGGGTTGTTCTGGCTTATGCCAGGGCTGAGCAACCTGCCAACGGCCACCAGGCTTTAGACCACGCTTGGTTTCCCTTCTCCCCTCTTCTTGTGCTGAATGAAGCAAAGAAAAATCATCAAGAACGCAGGAAATGTTTTGTGAAAACAGTGATCAGCTCCAGCCTGCGATTCAGAGGAGCTGTGTCTATGCAGGGGCACCCAGAAGTCAACCCCTTCCTCTAACCAGGGAAACCCGTTTTACTGCAGGGGCTTTTGATGTCGGCTATGGACCTTGCTAAGGGCTGATTCAGCAGCACCCCCAGTTTCAGAGGGGACCAGGACCAGCTCTGCCAGGCTGGAGGAGCTTTCTACAAGAAAGATATCAAGAGGCTGGAACAGAGGCAAAGGAGCTGGTGAGGGGTCTGGAGCACAAGTCTTATGAGGAGCGGCTGAGGGAGCTGGGGGTGTTCAGCCTGGAGAGAAGGAGGCTGAGGGGAGACCTTCTCACTCTCTCCAGCCCCCTGAAAGGAGGAGGGTGTAGCTGGGGGGTGGTTGATCTCTTCTCCCATGGGACAAGAGGAAATGGCCTCAAGTTGTGCCAGGGGAGGTTTAGGTTGGATGTTGGGAAAAATTTTTTTACCAAAAGGGTTGTCAACCCTTGGAAGAGGCTGCCCAGGGAAGTGGTGGAGTCACCATCCCTGGAGGTATTTAAAAGACTGGTAGATGTGGTGCTGAGGGACATGGGTTAGTGATACTTTTGGCAATGTGAGGATGATGGTTGGACTTGGTGATCTTAAACGTCCCTTCCAACCTTGACAATTCTCTGATTCTGTGGTCGATCAGTGAGAACTTGCTCTGTCCACCCCCAGCAAAGCGTTGCACCAGCTCCTGTCCCGTGCCTGTAACTCACTCCAGATGTCAGAGCAGCTCTACCCTTTGCTGATTGTATTTCACTATTAACATATTTGTTTTATGACAGAGTGGGATCATCACAATTGTCACATTATTATTATTATCTTCCTTTTTTTACCCCTTTCCTATTAGGAGAGACACTTATTATCATTTTAATAGGGAGAAACAAGTTCCCTATGTCCTTTTCCAGCTCCAAAAATACAAGACTATATTTTCCAGAGGAGCTTATGATAGTAGATGTAGATGTTCAACTGGAATACATAAACATGCCCCAGATGTCAAGGAGAAAAAGGGAGTGCTGATGCCCAGAGGAAGGTAGGGTGCTTAAGCTGAATTACAGCAACGTATTGTCAGATCTTACAATCTGCAACGTTATTTTTAGGCACCCATCCAATTCACAAAAATATCTCTCAAATAATTTCAAGAGAACTTCACTTGAAGACTGTTTGTTTTGGAAAAATATAAATAATTTTTTCCATTTAAACATATTTCAGCTGAGAGAGCAATAATTTTTTTTTTGTCTTGAAAGAAGTCGGGGGTGTAGTAAATATTACTATTTGGTGTACAGCATGGGTTAAAGTTCCTCTCTTAATATATACTATAACTTTGCCCAAGAGACTTCATTCCTGAGGGACTATAAGTTTCTGATTAAGGGATTAAAAAATAAAGAAAAAAATATGTTCACAAAGTATAAAAAATGCCAATATATGGGATGCTTTTTGTTCAGAATTCTGCTACCTTTTGAACATTAGTGACAATTAATGGCAAGAGCTAATTAATGACCACACCTGACACCCGGCGTGGTGCTTTGCTGAGCACAGGTAATATGTGCTACATTTTGAACACTAGTGATAACTGATGGCACGAGCTAATTAATGACAGTATATAATTATGACACCTGGCACAGGTAGTGGGCTCGTGTCCGGCGCAAAAGGACCCCACACATTCCAGTACCAGGCTCTTACTTTTCAGCCCCCTGAGATGGAGACAGGCACTTGCAGTTGTGCCGAGGTCAGACGGTGACATTAGTGACTGAAACTCCAACGTCCGTGCTCAGAGAAAGGACAGAGGTGCAAAATGCCAAGGGGTCGGCGCCGGGAGAAGAAGAGGTCGTGAAAAGGGAAAAAGCAGATCCCAAGTGAGGGTGGGCGATGCGCAGAGAGGAGTTCTGAAGGAAGGTGAGGGGGAATTGTGTCTTTCCATCAAAGCCTCAGGAAACCAACCATAAATTATGAAAATGCAATGGGATTTTGGCTTTTAAATCATGCAGGGATTTTTGGCAAGTGTAACACAAGTCTTTGAATCCACAGAGATGAGGGAAAAGCTTTGGGAGGAGGTTTTTTTTCAAAGGCTCGACAGGGAGGTTGGTGTTTATTGACTATTTACCAAGACTTCTGATAGCACAATGTCCACTGCCATGCCATCAGACACCCCCGGGCAGTGTGACCCCCACGGTGGATGGCAGTGGTCCCCGGGTTAGGTTGCCCTCGGTTTGGGCCGTGGTGATTCCGAGCATCCCTCCCTGCCAGCGGCGAGAGGCAGTCCCTAGGCTGTGGTACCCAGGAGGCATCAGAGGCACCCAGGCTGTTTGCTGCACCTTTGGTTGCAGTGCAGTACCACTCCAGGACAAATTAAGATCTAATAGTTGGGTGTTTCATTAGTTTTTTGGGGTGCTTTGAGCTGTATCTAATCAGAGGCTGTGAGACAGCCTGAGACAGAAGAGAGCACTCATTTGTGAATGGAAGGGAACTTCGTATTACTGCCACTGCTTTATACCACAGATTTGAAGGAAAAAAAAATTAGATCTCCTTAAAGATGAGATAATCCTGGTGGAACAATCCTGTAATATCTGCAGAAAACTGCTTGCAAGACTGAATTGTGAACTTTCAAATGGGACCATTTCAGACGTGAGCGGTGTGTTGCCTCTAATTTAAATTCCCCTAATTCTATCCTTGAAGTTTTTGGTCCTTTAGACTTAAAAGGCAGAACTGCTTATTCTTTGTGCTTGGGAAAGGAGACAAGACCTTTCTAGTCTCAAAATGGGCTTTTTTATTTTTTTCCTTAAGGAAAAATGTAATTGCATACAAACTACAAACCCCTCTAAACAATTCTCATCGGTTGCCTGAAGAGTCCCGTGGCTGAATTGTAAATCACTATAAAGTGCACCAAAAAAAAAAAAAAAAAAAAAAAAAGATCAGGCATAAATGAGTTTTGGAGCTGTCTAGTCTGGGGTTCTGTAAGGTAATTAAATCAAGGCGACTTTCTGATCTATAGAAGGGTCAATGTAACAGGGCAGTGCTTTGAACCATGGTCTCATTAAGACACAATTGCCTCCTCCGCTTCCCAGATTGTTTATAACGGAGGGCTTATTCCTAAGCAGTCAATAACTGGAGAACATAAATCACAGCACAGAAAGAGTTATTCCCGGTTTACAGGCCGGATCCTCAGCTGGTATAAATCACAGTTGCCCCAATGATGTCACCTGAGCCATGCGTTATTTTTACAATCTAAAGGTCTGTCTCATACTGTTCTCATTTTATTGGCTTTTATTGACTCATTCTGTAGGCACAGATTTTCATATATGAAATGAAGGTGGAGATAATTGTGGTATGTGAAAAGTAATTTTGTAAAATTTTCAGGGGAAAATATGAATCGTTCTCTTCCTTTCCCCTTCATTTTATTAAAAAATAGTTACCATGTGAATTTTTGTCAGCTCGTAACCATTTCCCTAAATACCACCACGGCCACTTCGCACAACCTTCTGCAAAATGTTCCAGTTGTCTTTGTATGATTTAATGGCCCTGCTTCTTAATTTTAATTACATTCAGAAAGGCCATCCCCAGGCTCAGCCCTGGCAGAGGCAGCAATGGCAGCAGCCCCTGGGTCCTGGTGCCTTGGGCATGTCCAAGCCTGGTTTTCCATGTGTGCAACAGCGGGGTACAAACATGCAGTTTGGGACCCTTCCTACCAGCCTGTGCTTAGCATGGGGCTACAACAGATGATGGAAAGATCTCCAAACATCCCCTCCAAAGCTGAAGATCAGCTGTGGTCCATTGGCTGAGCCGTGGGGTGGGCCAGGGCATGGCCAGCAGACCTTTTCCCACAGCCAGGGAGCCAAGGGGAGCACAAGATTTACTTTAAATGCCTGCAACACCAATTTCAGCTATCCCCTCACCCCAAACACTGAGACAGTCCAGCTTTGTTCCTCTCAGTCCCACCTCAGCATCGTTCCTGAACACCCCAGCAGAGACAGCTGGAGAGCAAGCAATGTCCCTCCATCCCACAGAGCTCCTCTAACAAAACATTAGCACTAATAATAACTAATTAAACTTACAAAAGATCCTTTCTGGTTTTGTTCCAGTGGTCGCTGTGAGCAATTCTGGCAGTATGAAGTCATTTTTATATGTCCTGGTTGTATTTCGTCATGCTGATGCCAGGCCTGATGTCACCAGTGTCAATACGGTGTTTGTGAAGCTGGAGATCAATATTAAATACTGGATTTAGGATCTGTTGACAAAGTTGTAGCTCTGACTGCGTTCGACCTTCTTTGGCTGACAAGGAGCCGGAGGGGTTTTTCCATGTCATTCAACGACAGGAGTTTCCACTGCCTGGGTTTGTTTTGCTACACCATAGCGCGGTGGCAACATTCATTCGGGGAAAAAAAAAAAAGAAAATAAAGACGTTTCTGAGGAAATAGTAAAAATTTATGACAGAAATCTCCAGAGAATGAAATATCAAACCAGTAAAGAGACTGAACATGAGAAAACAGCTGAGGAATAATGTGAAAAATTGATGAGTAGAGCTGCAGACACTTGAAAACAATAAACAAGCAGAATCTACTTAATTAGGGATGATTGTAACATTACTGCTCTCAGTTAAAAACTCTAACTTTTATATCCATCTGGGATTTGGGCACTCAGATAACAATGTGTCCAGGCATTTTGGTTCTCTGCTGGTGTCCTTGCAACACACAGAAATTATGTCCACTACTTTTTCCGTGAAAAAATTGCCAGCATTTTTATTCCAAGCTGTTTCACAAATCAAAGCTGTCAGTACAGCAAGGGTGAAACAGTTATCAGAGATCCATGCTGCCCTCCTCCTCCTGCTCTCAGAGGGGATGAACGTAGGTGTTTAAGAACAAATAACAATACTTTGTATTTAAATACCTTTATGGGGCAGAATAGGGATGTGAAGAAAGTACGAAAGGAGATACGATAGGCATGAACAGGGTACTAGGAAACGAGACACTGCAAGCCTCACACCTTGCCCTCGGCCCTTCCCTCCCCCAGCCCTCTTGTCCTCCTTCCTTTGCTCTTGAACTGGGAAACACGGCCTTTATTCCCCTCTGTACTTAAGATGACACCTACACCTTCACCTGGTGGGACACTCCTGCTTGCTGCCGTGCAATAAACCCCCCGAGCCACTCACGTCTCTTGAAGCAGACTGAAGCTTGTAAATTTTCCTGGTAATGCTATATATATATTTGTATAGTACACACACACACACACACACACACACACACACGCTGCCTTCAGGTTCACCATCTGCAAGTTCATCACCTCCACTAATCCATCCTTTTCCCATCAACTTTCTCCAACCCTCTGGAGTGATTTGGAAGACTCAGACCCTCACAGGTGGCAGCATTTCTTCCTGAACTCGTGATGGCACTTCCCCTTAACTTCCTCTTAGCCTGGAGATATTTCTTATGCTCCTAATCTTCCTGAAACCATCATTTCTTATCCAAAGCTGCTTAAGCACTTGGGGAGTAACGTTCATTTCCAGGCAATATGTGCGCAAACTTGGATGAGGGCTGGTTTGCAAATGGAGCCGCCTGTAATCTGGAACAAAATTAAACCTTAATCACTGTGTTCCAAAGGAAAGATTTGCCACTGCCCAGCAAACACGTGTCTTAATAAAGACGTTCATTCTTGGGGAGCACAAATCCATTCATATCCACTGGCTTAAAAGGATGCGCGTCTGCGCACGGGGACTTTGGATTTTCCCCATCTGAAGCAGTAAGAGAGTTAAGAGAGGCTTATGTGCAGGTGCTGGGGACCCTTAAAGCAGGATACACCATTGTCGTTGTCCCAGTTCCATTAGCCCCAGCAGAGCCACGAGGGGCTGGCCCGGGAAGGCACCGCAGCGTCAGGCACCGGGCAGGCAGGGAGCAGCTCCATCCCGGCTGTAGGAAAGGAGCCGAGCTGCAGATGAATTAAAGGCTCTTTTTTCTCGTGTGACACTGGACCGTGACAGAGGTTAGAAATCAACCCAGGTCTCCTGAGCCACCGCCCTGTGCGCCAACCACAAGGCTTTTTTTCACCCTCTCTGTTTCTCAACTGCTAGTAATTACACTTCAAAATGCTCTGGAAGCCAAAACAAACAAGAGAGATATTTCCAGTGAGCTTTCAGTTTGTTATTAATCCTTCAAAGATGGTTTTGTCCACAAGGCAATACAGAAAGTTATCATGTTGCTAAGCCCGCTCCTCTGCTTTGCATGTTTGCGGCATCGTTTCTCTCCGCTGAGCGAATTTGTGTACGAGCTGACATCTCCCTTTTTGGACTGGATGTTTTCTCTCTCACATGATGGGAAAAACAAATTCCACGTTGAATCAGAACGCAGCCTGCACAACTAATATGATCTGGGTTCATTTCAAAGGACAGGGATTTTGGTCACTCAGGACCTACCTCAGAATTGACTGGAAGTAATTTTGTGCATGTTTTTTTTCCCACCATACTATAAAGTATTACCTCATGAGCAGAGCATTCCGGGATGACAGTAAATATCTACAATGGGTATTTTTTTTTCTGCCTGAGATTTCCTATTGCTTATCTCTAATTTTAAATATAATCTGTGGGAAAAAAAAAATAGACATTTTCTGGATTTTTCTATACTACACTATTCTTACATGGATGTGAAAATTCCAGCACCTACTCATCCTGCACTGAGTCACTGGAATGTGCTTATCACAGGTGAATCTATTGAAGAAAGTCATCCTTATTGACACTTTGCCTTTTCCTTGGAGCCTATTCATGCATGACCTCATGGAGCTTCATAAGAGTTGGCTGCAGATGGAGTGCACTGTCCCTCTAATTATCTCACCTGGCATCGTATTTTACGATCAGCAGACATTGTCTGGAAGATCTAATTCAAGAGAAACTGATGGGAATATTTCAATTCTGTTATTGACGTTTCTTCTCGAGCTTTGTAATTAATTCCCACTGCCTCAGGCGGGCAGTAGTAGTGGTGACAGACGAGCTGTGCTCCATCACAAGCACAAGCCAAAGCCCAACCTGCCTTGTCCAACTGGGCATCCTGTCGCACCACGGTTAGTGGTTCTGCCTCTGCCCCTGGTGCCTATGATACAGCCGTGGCAAAGAAAAAGCAACAGATGGTGGTATTTTTCCTAATGAGTATTAATAACTAAGGAAACTCCAGTCCACAGTAGTGCAGCACACCAGAAGAGACCCATCTGCCTTTCCTCACCCTGCCTTCAAGCCTCGCAGATTTCTAGGAATAAAGCATCTCATGTCATTCTCCAAAGTTGAACACTGCAGCATGAAAGAGTATTTCAAGACTTTCAGGGCAATCACTGAATTGTTCATTTAGCGAAACTTCAGCCTCTGAGGAAGAGATTGTTTACAAGTGGTTGGGCCACCAGCACAGGTACAACTGGAGGAATTTCTGCCTGGCTTTGAAGCCACTGAGTTCATTCAAATGACTGGGATTTAGACCTGAAAGTCCTTTTGAAAAGTTTTAGTGGCATCGTTTGTCTCTTTAACTAAAATTCTAGGTGACAGGGTTTGATGCGGGTCTGTTCAAGGGGTGCCAGGGAATTCGCGTAACTCCCCTGAGTGCTGTAAGCACAGACAGACCACATTGTAAGGCAGAAAATTCATATAAGACCGGATTAGAACCAAATAAACCTTCTAAGACAAAAATCAAAGGCGAGCTGATGCCCAAATATCCGCGCAGCCACTTCGACCCAACCTACCGCACATGTTTTACATCAGAAATTACGACCTGGTGGAGCGTGGGGGTGACTCAGATGCTGACGTGAGTAAACACTGCCGCTCCGTCCCGCTCCGTCCCATCCAGCAGAGCACACGCCGTCCGACCGAGCCTTCTTGGGTAGTAGGTAGGGCTGGGCTTCAGCCAAAGCTTGAAGACACATAGATCAAGATTTCAGACTCCCTCCACGAAGCTCAAGCAAGTTGGCAAAACCGCGTTTCAGGGCTGGCCCGTTCCTAGTTTTAACTACTCCTCCGGATAGACTGGGTATAGCTGCTCTAAAGCGAAGACTGACGGGCTCAAATTTATTTTTAAAAACTAAACTAACCAGATGATTTTTTTATCTGACTATAGGCCAGTCCAACCCACATGAAGAAAAGGCTAGAGCACGGATCAAACATTTCTTGGCCAACACGGCACTGGTATTAGGGGAGATTTCCAGCAACCTCTGTCACAAGTTGCAAGATATTTATCAGAAACAAATGGAGTTTGAAATTTCATGACATTTAATTTTTTAAGACAGTAATTGCCCATTTCCTTACCAAAATTAGAAACAGAAAATGTTTTCAAAAGTCCTCTCTCCAGCAACCCCTATTGTGATTCAGTTTCTTTTCTTTGCAGCTAAAACATCGATCCCCTTTCTAACAGGAGCCCAGGACATCTCATACCCCATGAGCTGAGTCCAAGCACAGGCAGTGGCGGTGCCAGGAGGAGAGGAAGAGGTCTCTTCTGCTGCCCGAGGAGCGAGGTGAGAGTGCTTTCAAGAGAATGACTAAGGCAGCTGCAAGATATAAGTTTCACTATTGATCTCTCAAGGAGACAACTTTGCTTGTCATTAAAGCCCTTCTGGAAGCTACTAGTCCTTAAAAATTAAAGGATGGAAATGGGTTTCTGTAACGTTTGTTCCAGTTCACCACTCAGAAGCCGAAGAGCAGAAAGTGAAGAATAATTGTGTGAAATACACGTGTGTGTGCAAATATATATATACACAGTCATAATCTGGAGACAACCTTCCACAAAGTGACATGCAAAACCCTGTGAGCCACTTGCAGATTTGGATTGTCTCTCAGTCCACCACATTAAAAGAGAGGAAGAGAGGGAGAACATGGACAGTTTACAGGAGGTGACCGAAGGAAAACCCAGATACATTATGCAATTTAATCATCTTGCTGGTGTTGCTTCCCATCTCCTTACCTCGTCTTGGTGATACTCCCTGCAAAGCCACCCCCCACCGCAAATGGGAGGGAAGGTAGATGGAGGCATGGCGATGTCCAGATGTACGACCCCATCCTCCTGCTTGAGGTTTCTTCAAAAGATCTTGAATGTGGCTGTAAATTTTTTAAAGAGCTGTCAGGTCACCAGTTGCTGCTTGCTGCCTCCATCTGTGGCACGAGCATGTCCTATGGGTAAAGTATGAACTACTGCAATTATCTTTTGATGAATTAGTGGTATTAGGCAAATTTAATTTCAATTATATCTACCTTCCACCCCTTTTTGCCACACGTCCCAGCTGTAAACATTTGTAAAATGCCTCAGTAACTCTTAGAAATGATTGTACCACAATTAACAAGAAATTCCAGAGTCCCACATAAAATCGTGCTTGGAATGCAAACTCAAACTACTGGGCAAAACAAATGAATTATCATTATTCTCACAAGTACTTCACAGAGCAATCTGTGCTCCAGGGATCTTGCTGTACCTTCTGAGGTTTCAGAAGGACATGAAATCATATTGCCCCAAGCAAGCAATGTATAACCTTCAAATCCCCACAGTGCAAACGTGGGTGAACACTCCAAGAAATAATTAATTGTTATAATGGCAGGACCTGCAGATCCGACCGACAGGAGTGGACAAAGGAATACATCATGTGTCTTCCTCTGAATGTGATCGGACTCCCTCTGCAAAGCAGTTCTTGGAGGACTTAATTTCAGAGGAAAGTGTTTCTACTACTGAAAAAACCCTGCTCTTAACACAATATAGCTAATTCAGCAGTATTTCTGGTGCGCGGTGGCTGAAACCGGAGGAGGTTTTAAGGAGCTGAGATGGAGCTAAAAGTAACGCGTTGGGTGTGATGATGTGGTTACAGCTTTTTCTCCTGCTGCTGGGCCATCAGCATCCCACCTTTGAACCCTGGATTTTCCTTTTAAAATTTCTCTTTTTCTCTCACAAGTTTGTACCCTACTGATCTATTTTCTCCCGGTCATTTTAAAGTCTAGATCTCCCCCTTTATGTCTTTGGTGACCCTTCCAAATTTGGAAAATTGTCACCATGGCTGAATTTACAATAAAGAAAATTATCAAAGGAGTCTCACAGCTTTACTGAGGACTCTGCGCATAGATACGGGGTCTTGCATTACTGCTCATGGGGGATCCCCCTGGCAGATGCTGGTGACCGTTAGATATTGCTGCACATTACGACTGAAAAGCTGTTTTGGGCAGAGTACAGGGAAAGAGCTGAGAAAAGACTTCTCTGTCTTCTCCAGGAGCTGGGATACCGACTCTCCCCTTCCTCCCACGAAGCCTCACACCAGACACAGATGGTGTCCACGTCCCTAATCCACGGACCAGCCCCTGTCCCACAGACAGGGTCACGTAGCAGGAGAAGGAGGCTGAGGGCAATGAGCACAGCATCTCCCATCACATTGCCCAGACACGGGCATGCACACACTGACCGACCCCACGAGCAGGAGCCCTGTGGGGACAGGTCCTCATCGTGTCACCAAAGGGACGGGGGTCTCACGAGGTGGGAAAGATGCATATTGAGAGGCCTGATACCAATAAATCTGGTCTAAAACCTGACCCTGGGTTTACAGCAGCTGAATTACATTCAACCCCTAAAATCCTTGCAAAGTCTTTTGGACGTAGGAAAACGGGCAGTGGCTGTCAGGGTTACGTTACACCTTGTGACTGGGAAAACCTCCGGCAGCACTGCCTTGGTCACGCCGTCTGTAGCGTAATTACAGCTCCACGGACCCAGAGAATGTTTTGGATTTGCTCCACAGACACGGGTAATTGCTACCCTATAGATCCAAGGCCTTTCAAGGATTTATAGGGCTGGCATGTGGTACACCCCGTGGAAAAACAGCACATCAGGCATGATATAGCAGGTATGATACTGTATATTAATTTCCATGGAAACCCCAGTGGGTAAACTGATGCAAGACCGAGCGGAGCATCAACTAGCAATTGTGCCGTGATAAGTGAGCACTTGCTGATCAGTGTTCATGCTCGGGCTAAAGGTTTCTCTGTAGGGTCAGCTAGGATGAGATCATTAGTGCTCTTTGGGAACGCCTCGTCATACCCACAGGAGCTCTGTGGGAAGAAAAAATGATCACTCGTTAAGTAAAAGTGCTAAAAGATTTTTACCAATTGCCTGCTGACAAATCAGTGGAACATTTGAGCAGTCGGCTCTTGGTGCAACTCTATCAAGACCAGCAAAACCACAGCGGAATTGGACTTAATTTCCCCATTCCCTTTTGAGCAATTCAGTGTTTTTTAAATTCTTCCCTCTCTCATTTTTTATTCTTGCTGTGACTTTCCAGCAGGCAGCAGAGACAAGGTACATGCTGAGTGATCATCCTGTTCGGTTTTCCACATCTGACACTCAAAAAAAATATAATAATATATATATGCAGAGAGGAAAGAATGGTTTGGAGTGAGCGATAACAGCTCTGCCTGTTGCTGCCAGGGGACATCACTGACGTGAGGATGTCGGCGTTAAGGCACGTGGGCTGGGTAATGGCATGTTAGGAAAGAAGATGAGTTTGGTGGCAATGGACCATTGGAGGCAGAAAGGATGGGACACGAAGAAGGTCAGTGGAAGAGCAGGAACTGAGCACAGGCAAGGTCTTCTCAAACCTCTGTGCAGCTGCGAGCAGGGGACCCGGGGCTGCTGGGGGGTCATGTCATACCTGGGCTGAGTTTCAAGTCGACCTCAGCTGATTCATGGGCTGGATGGAGACCTACAAAACCTGCGGCAGTTCTGCATGTGGGTTCTCTGTGGAGCTCAGCAAAACTGTGAAACTCCAGCTGAGCTTTGTCCTGATTTTTCTGAAACTCGGATAAATGTAAACCAAAAGCCTCAACCCAAATACTGACAAATTATGGGGATGTGCCAAGATGGGAGATATTTTTAAATATCTTCCCCTGTTTTGTGGCTTATGGGATGGGCATAGGGATACTAAGCAATAAACAAAGGAATACAGAGACAGTGTTTTGTGAACTCTGCACATGACCTTTTCCACGAGGTGAAGTTATTGTATAAGACTTTCCTGTCTGAATGGGAAGGGAATGAGCAGGACAACACAATAAACGATCTCTCAGCAAATGCTGATGACTCAATTACAAGGGTATGGCCTCATTGCAAGGTCCCAGCCAAACTGAAACAGCTGCTGAGCCACAGTTGGGTGCAAGGCATCAGAGGACTGGTCCCCCTCAGATGGGAAGGGCAGTTGGTGGACCAGGGCTCTCCAGAGAAAGGTAGGCTCTAGAGAAGTCTAAAAAAACCTCAGATGCATCTATCTGACATCAGGGGATAAGTAAGCTCTAGGTAGAGAGATACAGAGTGATTTACTGCCCTTAAAATCTGTTTTCTCTTAAAACTCTTTTTTCTAAATAAAAATCTTTCTCTAAATAAATAGTACTTGGCTCGGATGAGGCCCTTTCTTTACTGTATACCAGTGACATTGCTCCCAGAAAGCAGAGAACCACAGGCAGTGAAAATAGGTCAGGCCTGCTGAGGTAATGGGGATAATTACCCTCACTCCCAGCCTGCAAATGGGAAAACAGTGCTATTTCTCCCCAAAACTCAGGATGTGAAGCTGGAATTATGTGTACGGAGAAACTCTGGAAGCACTGGGTCAGGTGCCCACATTGGCTCTTGTAAAGCATCATCATCTGGACCATCTGCACTGTCCAGTGCTTGGGTGGAGAGGAAGGGAAGGAGGGAAGGCAATTAACTCTTCCCCATGAGAGGAAGAGCAAGAAAAGCAATGTTTGTCAATAGGAAACATGAAAAAGAACTCCAGCCCTCAAACTCAACCATCCTAATTCCACCCATCAGATAAGCTAATGGAGCATTAACACTTCTCCATTTCACCCTTCCTGCCCTGCCCTGCAATTTGCAAATGGAACAGACGCCTCTGCATCCCTTTGCGCTTGGTAAGCCCATCCTATCCCACATTTATCTGCTGGAATCACAGCACACGTATCAGTTCCTGTTATTAAATCAACAAAAATGGTGATGCTGACAAATTACAGCAGCTTTCTCCATCCTGGGCTGCTGCTGGTGTGATGGTGACCTATCCTCCCTGGGGAGCAGGGTCCAGAGCTCTGGAAGTTTTGAAGGGTACAGTGGTGGGCAAAGGGGGGGATTGCCAGGGCTTCCTCCATTTACCCAGCGGGGTTTAGAGCCCACATGCTTTCCTGTTTGACTGCACGGGGACAGGGAAGAAGGTATGACTTTTTAAAATCTGCTGAATGAAACACAAGACAGCACTTTCTCCTTCGCAGGGATATTAGCAGAGATGTTTCCCTTTCCCTTTCACTGGGAGCAAATATTGGGGCATTACACCTACCCTGCAGGCTTCACAGGTCTACAAAACCCTGTCATGGCTTGAAACTTGTGTGTTCAAAAGGAATACGTCTATTTTTCACTGATTTATGAAAGTTTCAGGTGAGAGGTGAAGAGTCACTTAGCCTCTATATAGCCTCCTTCCCCAGTTCACAGCTCACCGGAGTCCAGGCTTTTATACCTTCTAGAAATGCATCCAGCCTTGCTGTGAAGTGATAAAAAGGTCCACTGCCTCCTGCAGTAATTTCTTTCCAAGGATTATTTCACCCCGCTCTTAAATCTGTTCATCTAATTTCTGGTTATAATTGTATAATCAGGAGCTTCCAGCTGCTGACTTTTGGTGCAGCCATCAAAACAGAGCACAGTATTCCAGGACCAGCCTCTCCTGCCATTTCTGTCCCTGTACACTCCAACACCTCTGCATAATTCTCCTCTTTACTTGCTTTGCAACTATTTATTTTTTAAATACAGAATGCATCGGACAGACGTCATAAGTTAGAACACGGTGATTGTGCATTAGAGCCCCTGCGTTCTGAATCCCCCTGACATCAAGGAATGTGAAAATGTGATGAGAACAAGTCCGGGAAATATTCCCCATGGATGCTGCACGAGTCGCCAGCGCTGGGCACAGAGCTCCCTTACTGCCAAACACTCCATCTCCCCCCTTAGAAACACAGCGGATCGGAAGAAAAGGACCCAAGTGTGGTTGAAAGAGAAGTGTTTTAAAGACAGAGCGCTTTGTTCTTATCCTCACTGCTCCAGACATATACCAGAGTGAAACGGAGTAGGGTATGGGGCCAAAGTTAATATTATTTTTGGAAAGAGATTGATCCTGGAAAGTAAGTACATGAAAGAGGAAGAGAAACAAGGGATTGTTAGTTAAGGTCACTTTGAGGTCTGGCACACATGACCCGAAAAAGCCCAAAAGCTTTGGATTCAACCACCCCAAATAATGAAGGAATTGACTGTGATTGCGTGGTTACAAGAGCGCACGGGGTAATTTAACAGTCGGAAATGGAATGAAAAAAAAAGGCTAAGATATCCACAAACAAGATGTACTCTGCCATGTTATGAAGGGTTTGACAGCAGCCACAAGCACTTTTAGGTGAGTCCACTGCTGGCATCAGCCTGCCAAGAGTATGACCATCCTTGGGAGTGTGGGGATATTGTAAACTGCTGGGACTCTGTGGCTGGGCACGTAACCTGACTTTCTCACCACTTCCTTCCTTCACAGCACATGGAACAGTAAAAAAAAAAAAAAAAAGAAAAAGAAAAAAGTAAAAAAAAGTGGGTAACTGGGTAGTCCAAATCTGCATCCAGTTTCCCAAAGCCCTTTATTAGAAAGTGCCTGAGTGTTTGAGCACGCAGGGCTGAGGCTCTCGGGGAATCGAGGACACTTCCCACTCCTCCACCCATCAGAGCACTGGGAATTTAATTGCGGCTGGGACATTAGACTCGTGGCTTGATTCAGTTTTGCTCACTTTCACCTGACACAGAGTTATTTGCTCTGCTTTATTGTTATTTTATAGTGATATAATAAAACAGTTATCAGAGAGACCCCGGTCCAGGATGGAAGTTTGCCTTAGCTGAATCAAACTAACAAAGACCTGGGAAGTGTAAATATTGCTTTGTCTTCCCCTCTGCCTTGGAGTGGCAGCCTGGCTATAGGGTGAGGAAAACCAGTTTGCTAAAGCATCCACTGAAGCAGTGATATATCCTGGTATTAATGAATGCAGGGTCCATCCCTGCAACAATCCCAACACGGGAATAAATGTCACAGCAACCTCTAATGACAGGCGCCTTTAGGGCTTATTTCTAAAGAGTGGGCAAGAAACTAATCTCCATAGAAATCCTTTGCTGCACTTTCTCCCCTTTTTATAAGGTCCCGGGGCTAATTAGCACCTAGCAACACCTCGAGAAAGATGAAACTTCAGTTAGGGCTCATTGCTTTGACACACAGTTAAAGGATCAGGGAAACAGAAGTCTTTTTTGGTATCTTATATCCCACAGACACAGAGTACCTGTAAGATGAGAAGAATGTGCTTAGCTTTAATTAGCTTCCTAGAACTTGCAGACACATTTAACAAGCATAAACCCTGCCTATCTGGGGTCTGATATCAGCCTGCACTAGTCATTAGCTCTCAATTGCTTCTCTCCATCTTGCTTTGCTGAAACCCACTCAGATTTGGAGGGGTGTGGGAAAGAAACCACTTTGCTGTTCAAAATAGGTAGGAGTTAAACTTGAGAAGGGGAAGTGAAGAAGGGGGAAGAGATGAAATACTAGTAAAGCTAAATCTTATTTCCATTAAAAATATTGTTTTAATAATATTATTATTATCAGAAGTATGAATTTGCTTTAAAGGTAATCAGCAATACTCTTACTGAGAGGATGAAAGGTATCTCTATTTTACCTCCACCTGCCCAACTTATTTATTGACACACCAACATACCTGTTCCTTCCTCAAGGAAGCCCAGATGCTGATGCCACTGGCAGGGACGACAGAGCCTGGACGGGCATCGAGCTGCCACACGGACCATCGGATGGAGCCCAGCACTGGGAGTGCTGTGACCTGGGTACCAGCTCCACTCTGACAAACCCTGCCAGGTGTACACAGGGCATCCTTAGTCGAGGAATTCAGGTGGACCAATTTTGGGATGCACGTTGCAGTCCTGGGAGCAACTGGAGTCACTGGGAGCTGGAGGGATGATTCTCGTGACGTGATGTTTAGGTCAGCCTTTAGACATAAGCTGAAACCTTCTGCAATGGAAATTAAACAACCCTATTTTAATTAGTTCCCTACATAAGTTTGAAAAAAAAAAAGTTTTTAGGCTGTTGCAAAGCTACACTTCACACCAGGGGCAATGCTGGTATAAAGAGATTGTATTTCAGATTGAGGGGAATTACCTCTAGCCTGAAAATAAAACATCTACTGCAGTGAAGAATGCTTCAAATTCCCTGGAAGAAATTGTCTTTTTACCTTCTCTGGCACTAACCCTTTAAGCCTTCTATAATTCCAGACAATCTCAAGCACTGAAAAGTGCAATATTTCTAGATATGTAATAGGCAAATGCTCAAAGACAGATGGAGAAAATGCTTTTTCCCCTTTTTTCCCCTCAAACTTGTTTTTGTCATTAAACTGAGCTGACAATGAGCTGAATTTTATTTACTTCCTACATTTAAGTAGAAAGACATACAACAACACAAAACATCTGATACAATTGACATTTAATACTCTTCATCTGTAATGAAGATCTCCTGTGACTAACTCTTCTAATTCCTGTTAACACAACTTCCTAACGCTAATTACTTTCACACTTGGCTTATGAGTTTTTTCTAGTATGTGTGTAGACAACAAGCAGCTGATAGTAACAATAGTCATAAAACCACAGCCACCCGCGCCATCAAAATACTTAGTGTCGTGCTTTCTAACCTAGGATAGTTTCCCAAACCTTAAACAATCAGTTAGGCTGATTTGCACATTTTGCAGACTTAATTAGACCTCAATATGGATGAAGTTTGTGAAGATTTTTGTTCTGGCTAATAATAGTTGTACTTTGTCTTGCTTTGCCTTTTAACTAAATATGCCCTAATTGTGTATTTACATTTGCCGGCATGTGCAAAACGTTTTAAGTAGATGGGCAAAGCAGCTAATTGGTATTGTACATTCTGTACTTGCATGGTACACCAGAAAATTGTTCAGTGGAGGCAGGTTATCAAGCACAGAGTTAACATTATTCATTAATTTGAAAATAGGAGTTATGTATATATGAAGACCCCGCATTAGTGCCCCAAAATTTATATCCAATAGAATAGGATTTCTTATCAAACCCTTTTATGAAATCGCATGCAGGTTTTTGTTGATTAAGAAATTTGGGAAAAGATGGGTCTGTGCTCTACAAAAGGGTTTGTTTACTGCTTGTTCAGCCAGTCCCCATTCCCAATCAAAATTAGCAATTCTCCACTCAGACTGTTTGTGTTCTTGTTCCTTTGCTTGTTCCTCTTTCTCCCGTGGAAGACATAATTTGTAACATCAACAAAAGTGTAGCAAAAAAAATCGAAAACCAAATGTTCTGTGTTGAAAATGAGTGCATTTCTTGTTTAAGCATATTAGTGTGATTTCTGCATAAAATACAAGGAACATATGTGGGCTTTAATCAATGCTTTTAAAATACTAGTTAGAAGCGGTCTAAGATTCAAGGACTTCTCTCTAGAGACTACAGCAGATTGTTCACAATTATGCAGGAGCGTAATGGGGATTATAAGGAGCTATATTTCTTCGTAATGGGGATGAGGATAATGTAGTTTAAAACCACAGGCTGTACTTCGCTGTGCTGTGAGATGCTGTCATCTGCCAGCCGGTTGCCTCATCGTGAAGGAAGCTCAAGAAGGCAAACAGAAGCGGTTGGTTGTGTATCAGAGATCTCATGGGTCATTAATGCACTTTTTCTGGTGTCCGTGACCCTAGCACACGTGATTGCCACTTAATTTCTAAGGAGCTGACGAATGTGATGCCAGGCGTTGGTTTGTGCATGATGTGAAATGGCCCAGGATTTACCTCCACAACGGAGCCTGGTGAGCGCGGTGCGGTGTGGAGGAACTGGAGAAATTTCACAGAACAGCTGGAAGTATTTTACTATCCTTTCATCCCCTTTTTAATTATCTCTTTTTTCCTCCCCATATTCTTCCCGTATTAGAAGATCTGGTCCAAATTGACTACTGGCTTTATTTAATTGAAGTGACCTTGACTTGCGCTGCTGATGAGCACTAAGGCTAAAAGCATATCAAGAAGCAAAATGGGTCTCAGGCTGCTGCAGGTCTGGCAACTCTACTAATGGGAAAACCTAAACAGGTTCATTAATAAGAATGCTAATAGCATCTCTGATAAACCTGCCAATGAAACAGCATGTGGGCTTCGCTTGGCTTTTGTCTTTTCCTGTGCATGGAAACAGGTAGTCAGGAGTGGAGAAGGGATGGACTTTATTATCACTGCCTTGTTTGGCTTTTTTTCTTGGTGGTGGACCCAAACTTAACCCTTCTACTAGAAATCAATAAGTGCTACTTCTCAAGAGCTTGTGAGCAATTCCTGATACTGTTATAAAGGATATACATATATATTTCAGACTTACCTGCCCAATGCACACAACAGGCTGGGGCATGGCCTGCCCACCCCAGTGGCATGGAGGAAATCAGTAGAGTTGCCTGTCTTCATCAAATTCCCCCTTTTTTTTTTTTTTTAAAATATACTTACAAAGCTTTTTTCGACAGCTGAGGCTTCCAGGCTGGTGACACAGACAACATTAGGCAGAGACTTGTGAGACGTGATCTTCCAGACATCATCGGCAAAGGTTTTGCCAAATAAGTGTCTTTATTATGCACATATTTCTGGAGCAGAATTTCCATCTCTGTATCCACATCATGTGTTTACTGAGAATCACAGTTTCAATGCTACTAAATTTTAAATACATTGCATAGACTTGCAGAAGAAGCAATTACCTTACAAATGTCTTCATCCTTATGTGATGATCAATAGTCAGTGTGTAAAAAAACCAAACCCTTCTGAACAACCCAAATCAATGCATAATGGTTTATAATAGTCACTAATGTCACAATTGCTCTAATCAGCTCTTTTCCTGTCTTAATTGGTCATTTATAGCAAAGCACAAGTTTAGAGCAGTCTTTCCCAGAAGGGACTACTGTAATATTAGATGCAGTCTAAATTACAAGGAGCCATAAAAGTTGTATTTCAGAAAAGAATTCTGGCAGGTGGTGGGATGTCCAACTGCAACAGGTCAGGAGTCAGGTCTCATTTACAAATCAAGATTAAACATGAGATAAGGCTCAAGTTCAGAAGTTTGGTGAACAGTGTTGTTTTTTTTTTCTTTTACAAGATTTTTACACACACCAAGTTTTACACAAGAACCAAGTTAGGCATGTTTTCTGGAAAATAAAATAGCCATTAGCTGCAAGAAACCAATGCCAATAAATGTGTTGTCTCTCCAAGCTAATGCTCCTTCAATGCTTCCAAAACCCAAAAGAAATAAAGCTTGAAAAGATAAGTTATCGCCTCAGAAAAATTATCTCTAAAGAACCTGGCAGCTTTCACGAGCTATAAAATTCAATTAACATTTTTTGCTTTGTGTGTCACGCTTCAATTAAGTAGAAAGCATATTAATCATATAGAACAGGAGTGTATTTAACATGAGATAATGTGTTGGATTTCAGGACTTTGCTACTCTGGTTGTGATTCAAACCCAGGATGGTCTGTAGCTTGTTTATGTCTTTGGAAATGGAAGGGATGGGAGTCATCCCTGGTGTATTTATCAATTGGAAAAATGACTAGAGCTGCACTTGGAAGAGCTTGGAACAGTCTTTCCCTGCAAAGTGCTGAATCCGTGCCTGGCACCGAAAACATTTCAGCAAGAGGGTAAATATGACAACTGGATCTCTGAGAGGGATCTAAAATCCTCACGGTGCGGACCGAGGAATGCTCTGTGCCTAGGAGAAAGGTCAGGTTTTCACGATGCCAAAGGAGATGTCTGGAAAAGCATGTGCATGCTTCACGCCTAGGTACCAAACTCCCCCACAACTGCATAGTTTTAGAAATCCCAATAGTCACTGCCTTTGAAAATCTGCCCCAGGAGACATGAACCAGCAGCTTTTTCCTTGCAAAGGGAAGAGAGTGATGCTCTGGTGGTTTTGGCACTAGAGAAGATGTCAAGAGCTCTGTGTTTTCATTTTGATTTTGTCATTGTTTTTGACAAATCATTTACACTTGTGAGCTTCGTCTTCCCATCTTAAAACCAGGACTGACCCCACTTCACTCGCTTACAGCAGGAGTTGTAAAAATAAGAGGACCTGTAATAAAAAATGCCATTAAAATGTTCTTCCAGGTGAAGGAGCATCTCTTTGTTCAACATCTCTGCAGGTCCAGCTCCCCACCAGCAATGAAAGAAAGCTACAACACGAAACATGCTCTGGGCAAAGCCTTCTTGAATGATAAAGCTGAATAGCTAGTCCATCTGCACTGATGAAAGACGTAGGTATGAAGAGATTAATTTCGATACCTTTCCAAAATATCCAGAGCTTCGCCTTCCAGGCTGCCAAAATTTTACTGGAAATCTCATGAGAGTTACGATACCGACTGCTTCTGCCATTTCAGCACTTCCAGCCTGAGCTAAGAATTGGAACCTTAGCATGTAATAGGAAAAAAGAATAATGGGATTTGTCAGAAACTTCAAAGAAGTTTGGCTCTATAAGTAATAAAGGATCCAAGATTGGCAAGATATATATATTTTTTTTCTCTCATTCAAGTAGTTTCTTAATTACAAAACAAACAGAAGCAGAAAACAGAAAAAAAACCTCAAACCCTTTAACGTGCCATATGGTCAGGAGTAGCTGGAAAGAAAAAAAGTTTCCTTCTCATGTTTCAACTGAAAGTTTTTATTTATTAGAGATGATTTAAACCCTAAAAATTTGAAAAGATTAGAATAGAAAACAATAGTGGTTACATGTGTCAACTTTTCAGAAGAGACAAAAAAAGTTGAAAAAAAAAATATTCTTCAAGCATAAACCAAATGCTGTAGTAAATCATTGTATGTGCTAAATAAATCAGCATGATACTGATAAACCTTCTTTGGCTGCTTTGAGTCACATTTCAAAAAGGTTTTTCAACTGGTGGTTACATCCCGTCTGTGATATGTGGTTGTGTAACTAATCAGGTAGGCCAAAAAAGTATCAATAAATAAATCTTTAAGAAACATAAAATGGGATTTGGCTTGAAGGACAAAAGGACCTGTGCAAGAAATTTCCACATTAAAAAAACATTGCTCTTTCTGAATCCTGAGGTGAAGAAACAGTTTGAAACGAAACAGACAATTCCATAATTTTAGAGGGAAAATATTTATTATAAAAGAGACAAGCTCACCGAAACCTCCAGGCCAAGTTTAATTTAGAAAAAAATTTTTCAGTCCCCTGCTTGACTCTAGCAGTTGTAAGCTGGAGCACAACAGCTTCAAGGGTTTGTGAAAGGTTTAAGGCGTCTGTGCAGGAACTGCGATTACCGATTTTGTTCCCCAAAGTTATTTTTGGTTTTAATTCTTCTCCAGAAGATCCAAAGGGCTAACTTTGAGCATGGGACTAATTTTTTAATTTTATTTTTTCAAAGAGCTGTGCAATAGACGTCAAGACATCATTCTCTCCAAAGTATTTGTAATTGCCATTGGAAAGACAGTGAGCAGTAGAGATATTTTCCTAAGATCAGAAAGGGCCAACAGAAACATCCCAAAATGGGCAGTCGGGCACTCTGTGTTGGAAAGATTGGACCCTCTTGGTCTAAGATAAAGAAATAGGTCTGCATTTAGAACTTCAGCATGAATTCAGCTCCTCTTAGGAGGACCTCTTTCAGGTCCTCTCACAACAGGTCCACCAGGAATCTCCTGCACTTTATTTTAAAAGGTTGACTGGAAGAAGAAAGACCACCAAGATTTGGTTTTTTGTGGGGGAAATAAGACTAGGTTCTGGAAGTCATTGCAGATATCCAGCATGAAGCATGAGGGCACAGAGAGGAGCTGCCTTCCTGAGCTGCTAAAAGACTCTGCCCTTCCCACTACCCTCACAGTGCTGGATCAGCTTGGAAATACCAGTGACTGGTACATAGAGTCAATGGGGACTGGATACAGGGCAACTGGATCCCCTAAGCTGGGGTCTCGCTCCATTTATTCATCCGTGCCTCTTCTGAACAGCTTATTGCCTATATTAGATAGACACCTCCTTGGAAAACAGCTTAAAGTATGTCCACCTTGTTCTGTTGGGTTTTAAAATATCACAGGTGATCCCCTTGGCCCTATCAGAAATGACAGATATTTTTAATGCAGCAGATCCAGTCAACATATTTTTTATTATTTTTTTTTATCTTTTACAGCAAAAATGTTAGATTTTATCTATCCCGACTGCTGTCTTTCCAAAGCATGATGTTCTGCTCAAAATGTGGGGGCCAGCGTATCCTGTAGATACTAAAAAAAGACTTACCCTCTGCTAGGTTTCTGTATTTCTTGTTCTAGTTGCATTGATGGAACTGGAAAAAAAAAAAATCACTCAAATAATAAAACAGTAAACAAACAGAAGGAATAAAGAAGCTGGAACAAGACTAGAAGTACAAACATTGAATTTGTATCCAGGTGAAGTCTTCTGTAAAAATTTTGGTTGGTTTTATTGGCCAACCAAGGTCACTACCCTGGCACCAAAGGCAATTTTTTCTTGTTTCCCTACTGCCATCACGCTGTTACGTGGTGCACAGCTATTCTGCTGTTGATTCAACTGCTGGGGAAAAAAATAATAATAATATGAAAAGCAGTGCTGGATAACTGTATATTACATGTGCATGAAAAATCTGTGCTGGCGTGACTGCGCGTAGTGTTTTGCAGGTGAGGTCATTACAACAGCGGAGCACATCTTTTGTTTTTGACTCTTGGAAACATGTCAAGCTTGGAATAGGGAAAGGGGAGAGAGGGAGACCTTTACTTCTTTTGAATGTAGCTCTTTCTCACTTCATATTTTTGATGCCACTGACGACCAGTGTTAAGTCAAATCCCGTAAGCTCAGTATTACAGACCAAGCCAGCAGGGCTAGTGATCCAGCGGGGGGGATTTTGTGATGGGAAGCCCAGTGCTGCTCGTAGGCCTTGCTGACAATTTTCCATTTTCAAGATTTTGATGAAAATTCAACCTTCGAGACAGGGAATAACAAACAGCCCTGGAAAAATATTTGACAGAAGGCTTGCAAAGTGTGTGCTTTGTCCCCGTTTTATTCTATGAGTTGTCATTATGACTAACAATGGTCATTTTATAAAATTGACTATATAATTTTATGACCTCAATTATACCAAATTGTCATTATAAGCACATGTTCAGGGATCTAACAAATCTCAGAGCATAAGAGAGTTAATGAGAAAAAACCCCTATTCCTACTATTTCTACTCTTGCAGATTGGGACAGTGTTATGGGAGATGAGCGTCATCGCCCGAGTCTGGTGGGATGGGTCACCTGCAGAGACAGAAACTGATGACTGCAGGTACTATATCCATCTTCCTGCACCTGTTTAGATAGCTAATTTATCCACGGTGGTGATAAAAACAGTCTTTGTTGCACAACAATGGGAAAAAAAATTCTTGAAGAACAGCCAGACCATTATATCTGCATTTTATCTCCTTTTTGAGCTAGAGGCTGAGATTCTTCTGCAGGTCCTCTTCTTACTAATTAGAAATAGATCAAATCCTGATGAAAACATCCTTAAAATTTGGGCTTGGGTCATTCAAAAGGTCAACCAGGTGAAAATTCTGGATCCAACCCTGAACTTCCTTGGGTTAGTACATTGTTTGGGTTCTGGGGCTTGGTTTTGGTCTATCTTAATAAACAGAGCTGACAAGCACAACCTGCTTAATTCATTATGCATCTGAAAATGGAATAAGGAAAAGAGCAGATCTATTTCTATTTCTTCAGAGGACGCAAGTCTGAGATCAGGAAGAATAAAATATCTAGACGCTTACTTTTAAAGTAACAGAAGGTTCATCATGTTTCTTTAATCCATACCCAAAAGTGACCTAGAGTCGGAGCGAATACAAAGCTTTCAAGACAGTTTCAGAGTTTCTATGAGCTCATGACCCTTTGTGTAATCCGTATTATATGTGAAATTGTTTTGCAGTGAACTAGGAAATGATCAGTATCCAGCATGTCACTGGGGACTCTTTCAAACTGTATAATTAGAATAATTTCACTTGTATTGGGCAGGGCAGGGATTCAAAAAGCAATTCAGAGGCAAAAGGGCAAGCAGCCAGACCATGCTATGCGGAGTTGAGTTATGTACTTTGCATTTTATTACTCTTCCACGTAGAATCTGGCAGTCGTGTATTTAGCAAATGCTGCTATTTGTTGTGTGCAGACTCTTCTGAAATCGTGTACCAGCCTGCTCTAGTCCAACGCAGCCCGGCGAGGGATGGCTAGGAATAGTTTGCAGGAAACATAATGCAGAAAGTTACGGTTTGGAAACTGCACGGCGGAGGCTCTCAGAACTAAGGCAGCTGGTGCAAAAGGGCCTTGTCTAAGCTGTGATGGAAAGGAAAGAGTGTGGACACCATTTCCACCGGTGTAAAGTGGGAAGAGGGGGATGCTCTCTGCCCAGGACATCCATTCCTGGTGCGGTCACCAGTTTTCTTGGACAGTTACTTTACCATTACTAAGCACATTCTGCAAAGAGCTTATCGGTCCCAGTGCAATCGTATTACCTTCATTCATTCATTTTTAGAAAAATAGGACTATTTGTAGTGCAAGAAAGAATAAATTTCACACAGAATTCCTGAAGACAAAGATCCATGGTTTTGTGAGGTTTCCATAAGTTTTGCGAATCGTTTTCCCTCAACATCTTGTGAATTGTCTCCCTTCACATGATCCTTTCCTTAGTGCCTTCTGGCTCTCAGCAAAGCATTTTTTCAGCCACGCTAAGCCACACACCTCTCCCTCTCTGGGAATATTTGTCTTTGACTTCTTACAAGGAAGACCTGCAGCCTTAGAGGAGAGATACAAATACCTACAAACCCCTCAGGGATTACAGACTGCCTTGGTGACACAGTTTGCTTTAGAATTACAGTTCCTCATACATTGGACTACTGGTGACACAAAAAGAGCCTAGTATTAATGAAATCCTGTTTTATACCTTATTTCATACTGATACAAATAGCTAACCTAACCTTCCCACACCACCACAATGTGTTTGGGAGGTGGCAACTGGTCGTCTTGAAACCTAGAAATAGTTTCAGATGTAGAGACAAACGCTGACTGTAGACATCTTGGTGTAAGTCTGGATCCTCCTGCTCTCTGTTTTCCCAGTAGAAAGGTACCTACTCCTCTTCCCATGATGTATGCAAATGTACAGGGGCAGAAAGATAAATTGTGAGGTCTATCAGTAAAAGTAGTTTGTTTCGCTGCACTGGTGTTAAAATGCTGAATTGTTTTCATTAATTTTTGTGGTCAACCTTTTTCTGGGTTGCTTAAGTCTCATAGTCCTTGAGGCTACATCTCCACTGCTGAGTTACCCAAGATGAACAGGACAGGAACAGGGAAGGCAGATAGGGCTTCCAGAAGGTGAAAATGCACGAGATGCTTCCAGATTACCAAATCTACCAAAGTCCCAAATTCAGAAATTGGGTACTTTGGTACTCAGGACTCTAAAAGCTTGTAAGGAAATAACTGCCATATTGCTTGTAAGTCTAGCCAGTCTCAGCCTAACCCTACCAACGCTCTATGTCAAAACCCATCTTCAGGTTCCTGTCCTTCTTGGTGTTTTGTCGGGTACTGGATATACATTTTGGCAAATGTTTAATACCTAATACCTGAATCTCAAGATCCCTTTCAAATTATTAATTCTATTAAATTCTCCTCTGTTTAAAGATAGCGTATTCCCCGGTGGTCTGGCCAGGCAGAGTAGGGGCTGAACTGTATCATGCCAGAGAACCAGCTTTCTGACCTGAGTAGCAATGGGGACCTTGTAACTTCTACTTTTTCTAAGCCCTCCTGTGATATTTTCTCCCTGTGTTAACCTGGGATGAGTCCCGTCTGGCTGGGGGTTCAGCTGTGACTCTCAGACCTGAAAAATCAGGCCACCAACCTCTCTGTAAGACTACAAAGGGGAGAACCGTAACGTAGAGTTTGCAAGAGCACGTTCCAAGATAATTGATCTTGGTGAAGTGCTTTGAAGAGGATCAGTGTTATATAAATGCCATCTGACAGTCGAGTCAAAGATTCCTACAGAGGACAAATTAAAGCCAATTAACCTAGCAAGAAGTTAGTCCTTCCATTATGATAGCAGCTCTGCTCTGATAAAAGCAAGAATTCAAACAAGTTGATGATTTCATCTCCTTGGCACGGAGATTACTGCACAGCTGCACAGCTGAGATGTCACAATAAAAGCAAATGCTTACAAAAGGCTGTTCTTTATGTTTTTGGCTCATAGATGCAAACTGCCTACGCTATCCATACATGCCAGGAATGTCAACAGTGGCTGGAGTGTACATCTAGCCCCCTCTAATCCAGGGCAATGCAAAATTACAAGTGATAAATCCTCTCACTTTCGGAGCTCAAAGCAGCAAAAGGATCAGTATTTGGACAGAGAAAGCTTTTATATTGGCTCGGGGTATACATATATATATATGTGTGTATATACTAAGAAAAACAAACTTACTCTGCCAGCAGAGCAGAAGAGGTGAGCTGTGTTAGCCTCCCCCTCTCTCCTGTTGCGATGCTTCAGAAGATGGTGAGTTTTCTCCCTCCAACCTTCCCAGATGGGCTGCAGAAAGAGGAGAATACACGTTAAGGAGGGGGTTGTAGGGCTGCAGCTTATAGCACTGTTCCATTTAAAGTGCTTTCGAGCGGAGGAACTTGACAAATGGTCCCGTTTTCTAGAAGAGAGAACCTTTTGAAAGGCTGAGAGGGTGCGAGTGCAGCTGTGCTTCGTCCATTTGTGCTTCTCACATTTGTCAGAGGAGCCGACGGGCGCTGCGAGGGCTACCAGGGCACTGCTCCCACCCAGCCCAGGAGTCCCCTCCGACATGCAAGAAATGCCGTTTTATCAAAAGCAAAGGGTTTCCCAAATACAGGGAAAACATGGAGTTTGGGGGTACCTTCCAGTTCTCGGAGATGAGATGGAATTTTTTTCTTTAGAATAGGTTAAATCATAACAACCACGTAGAGGTTTTTTCGCCCACCTTTTCTGAACTAACTTATTAGCTACTCTTTACTCCAGAATTTAGACTCACCGCCTCTATCCTCTCATCTAGGCACCATCTTTGTGGTTTGTAGGTGCCTTTTTTTTTGTAAATCAAGTTTTCCACTCCTCCTTGGTGTTCTAGAATTGGACGAGCCCAGCCTCCCCCAGGGCTTGCAGGGCAGCTGCCTTTCCAGGATCTAGGTGATGTATTTTTCTGGAACTATGATTTGCCTATTGATTTCCTTTGATATGTAAGAGGTTTGGAAAGGAAGAGAGAAAAAGGGAATATTTAGATGACCTGAAAAGTATTAACTGCCAATTTGTAACATGAACCTGAAGCCTGTAAAATGATGACAAGTATGTGAAATTGTAAGATTCTGGCTGACATTTCAAATGAGTACAAATATCCACAGCTTCATCCAGATTGCAAAATATTAATGATTTCAAATGGAAAAATATAATAGCCCAAACATTGGCTTCTCTTTTCTATTTTAGGGACACCTAAAATATGCTTTTTGTTGTTTTCTTTAAGAGAAACTAAGCATATTCTGGAAGTGAAGACTCAAGTTTAAACATATGAATTATTAGGAAAAAATAAGAAAAAAACCAAACAAACCCAAACCTCAACAATATTTATACACACTGTTAGTTTTCAAGATTCTCATTAGGTTAAAATTATCTTTTTTTTTAATTAAGAATCTGTTTCTAAGATTTATAACACTTTAATACTTTCTGGGCACTTTAGATTACCAACCAATATGCAGTAGCTTAAAACTTATGCTCAATGTTTTTCCTCAGTGTTTCTGTTTCACTTCATGTTCCTTGAGACAATTCCAGACCATTAAGGTTGGGTTTAACATCACCAAATTCAATAATGACATTTAAAACAGCTCTCAACGGCAACTTTTCTGGTTCCTTAAGAAAATTCCTAACTTCTATAGTTTTTCTGAACAAATAAGGATGGATCTCTATTCTCCTTTTCTTACATACATCTCCATAGAATTTCTTTAGACTTTTTGTGAATCTTATTTTTTTAAGACCCAGCGGGCAGCGCGCCAGCCCCACGGTCAGGTGCAGTAATCCAACAAGTGTGTAATTTTCAATTGCACACTCACAAATTAAACTGCAGCTGTTGTCCACAGTTAACCTGATCTGCTCACGGAGACATCATTAGGGAAAATCAATTAATTTTTCCATTCTCCCAAATGGTGCTGAAGTTGAATAGGAGGAGAAGGAAGAGAAAAGGGGGGAAAAAAAAAAAGGACTTTTGTGTCTATTGTGTTGGAAAGATAAAACCAATGGTATTGAGTAGCCAGGTTAATGCAGGTCAGTTACAGCTACAAAGAAAGGAGATACAAGTAGTTTGTATTACATTTTATATATGAAAACGAGAGCTGGTCAACCATGAAACGAACCTGCCTGGTACTCAAGCACGACTTCCTTACTTTTTCACCAGATACTTTTTCCATGTACTTCTGCTTTATAACCCTGGGTTGAGATTAGTTAAAGGTGAATGGAAAATGTTATATTAAAAAGTACAGGAAAACCTGCCCTGAAAAACATGACACTGGCTTCAGACTCCTGAAGGTTCAGGGACTTGTTATAATTCATTAAAAATTAGCTGTAAAATAAGGCTTTGGAAAAATGGGATATGTCACAGTAGGATTTTTTTATTATTATTATTATTATTTTTAAATCATGAGCCAAATGTGGAAAAAACCCAAAGACAACTCTTGATTCAAACTCATTGCGCAGGGCACAAGACAGACCTCTGAAGAAAAATCCATTAGGATGGCTTTTATGAAATAAAATGGAGCTGAGAGCATTCCAGGTTTTAATGGAAATTAAAAAATACCTTTTTTTTAAGGATGGATGTTTTAATTTGGGTATATTGATAAATTTTCAGAAACGCTGCAGTTGGTGTTCACTACCAAAACTTTTTATTTGGTTTAAGAAGATTAAATGCTCAACTCAAAACACTATTTTTGCAAATTCTTGTGAAGATGGGCAAGTTCTGATGATAATCTAAAATGAATCATCAAGAACTGAGCTGGCCAGAAAGAATTAATCTTATTCAAACAGCCATACTGAAACTTTAATGAACTAAGTGGTTGTTATAATTATATTTTCTTATAGAAATGCTAGCTAAAAGGAAAACAAACCCAAATCATTTTAGGAGAAAGTAACTTTAATACCTATAATTTTTCTAAAAATGTTTTACTGAAATTTGAATTAATTAGATGATATTATGTGCTAAATTTTTTATGTAGATGGTATAAAAACACATCTTCTACCCGGAACACAATTATTCATGAAACGTTTCAAGCATCAATCCATGCATTTACAGAATTTTTTAAGCAACTGGGAAAATGCCACTAATTAAGTTTGTCGTTTTCTTTTTTTAAAATCAGACAGTTCTCTGAGTGTGGCGCGGGTGATGCAACAGGAGCGTGTGATCCCAGAGAGCTCTGAGCAGCTCGCTACCTGATGGTGAGACTGCTCCCGGGTTGTACGAAAGCAAGAGAAAATGAATCATGGCAACTGAGCGGCATCGATTGGTGTCGGCACCAAGCAGCGTCAGATCCTGCAGGCAGGCATCCTACTCACGGGAATTTTAGCCACAGAAGCACTGTGAATCTGAGAATAGAGGATTTTGTTTACAAAATTAAAATTATGAAAATTCAGGGGCATGGGGAGAAGCAGAAGACACACAGGCTGCGTGGGTCAACCATAATAATTTCTGAGGAAGTTTCTCGATAGTTCATAGACAACGCGGAGACGGCGTCTGTCCTTCCCTGAGGGAGGAGGATGAGCTGCAGCCGATGGAGACAGAGGGAAGGGAGGGAAACGTCTACTCAAAGGCCACAGCAAGTGCATACTTGTTACACATTTCCTATTTTACACTGTGTCTTCCTTTTGGAATCACAGGTAAAACTTACCGAAAGATCTCCAAATGTAAAAGAAGGTCCAGGCTGAGGTGTGGGAAACTCCTCCCTCTGCCCCTGGTCTCCTTCACATCCAAACACCACCCCCTGCCTCCAGCAGGGACACAGCAGCTACAAACCATCCACTTAGAGATCATTATCAACCCTACCAGATGCCACAATACACCTGAGAGATCACATCACTGAGTAATTAACTAAGTAATCAATCAATTAATTATAAGGGAAAGTTACTCCTGTAACACAAATCAGTTTAGGAGTTCTGGTTTCAGAAATAAAGTATTTACTAAAAGAAGTAAAGAAACAGAGCCACCATTGTTTGCAGGAGAGACTCTGTTATTCTTAATTAACCGTTCTGAGTGTGGGCAGCACTCAAATGACCAAAGACTAGACCATCAGCTGGTGTCAACAAGCACAGCCCTGGTAAAGGTGAGGAGCAGTTCTCCTTGGGATGCTCAACAGCCTGGGTCTAGTGTTCAGCTCTTTGCACAATAATCCCAGCACGGGCAAAGTTTTCATTACTTTTTTTTTTTTTTTCCCAATAAAATATATTAAAATAGCCTTTTCTTTCCTACTACAATTTTTATGTACCCCTGGCTCTGCTGGGACCTGAGCATCTCTGAGCTTGACTGCACTTCACGAGGAGTGGGGTGTGTTCTGGAGCAGCGTTTCCAGAAACTGCAATACTTTGGAGAAAGAACCTGTTGACTAACGAACTAAATCAGAAGTTGGTTCAGAAAAGGTTTCTGCTTTGCAGAAGACTCTGCTGTGGCTTTTTGTCATCCCGTTTTGTAGCTTCACAGTTCCCAGGATTTAGCCACCCAGGGAGCCGCTGCCTCAGGCTACTGCAAAGACCCTGCTTTAATTCTGCACAGTGAACCTCCTGGAATTTGGGGCTCAATCTCTTCAATGTACTTTGGTACCTGGGAAGAAGGGGGGAAAGGCTGTGTTTATAACACAAAGTTTCTGCCATTGCTCCAAAGCGCCCCGCGCTGCTGCTAACATTGCTAAACACTGGTAATAACCATGATTTATATTACTCGTATATATTTTAACAGAGCTCTACTTGAAATAGTTTTCCTTGCTTTTTTCCTTGCTAGGGTCACACCTAAATCAATGCAGATTCAATGAGGAAAGTAGACATCTCTGCTCCACGTAGCCAATGTGGTGTCACCATTATTCACAAATATTTATTTGCTAAAGCTGCAGAGAAGCTTGAGCCAGGACATGAATTTGCATCGTGTACATGCTTTTCTTTGCCTACCTGTGTGCCCATTTGCTCACAGAAAAGAAAAAGGCACATGGGCTGTGAGTAATATTATTGTATGCAAAATACTACTCATATATTTGGTTCCCCTGAATATAACTAAAAAATAAATGCAAATTCATATGGAACAGCAAGCATGAATGTCTGCTGAGGACTGGAAAATGGCATTTTTCTGGGAAGGTGGAATAGAAGGATCTGGATGATTAGCTTCCAAAAATCCATAACAGAGAGGGGAAACAAATCTTCAATGACTTTTTGAAGCCTGACATAAATTTGCTCCTTTTCATATTGACATCATTGTTTTGTCTTAGACAATATGAAAGTTGCTGACTTGACTGTTACCGCAGCTCTGCAAACACAGTGTGAGAACTCTCTTTATTGCCTAGATAAAAAGGTATTTATTAGGAGTTCATTAACTGTTCATTCAATTTAATGAAACATACATCTGGGAAAATCTAATAGACTGCCAGGAGTAGATGGTAAATAATGATAGTGTTTGCTGGTATCATAGCTTAAGGTGGAAAAGGTCTTTGACTAGAAAATATTAAATACTCCTTTTTTTTTTTAAATAAAGTAGAGCTAA
>JAOQGH010000003.1:35399582-35418768 GCA_025769975.1 Gallinago jamesoni | reverse complement strand
GGAGGGAGAAAAAAAACATCCCATGGAGGGAGTGAAACAGGGGCAGAAACCTCACTCCTCCTGTGTCTCCTTCGAGCTTTACCACCAAAGGCAAGTGCATGTGCCTCTTCCAAAGCTGGCTCCGCTCCGTTTCCATGAGAGCTTGCTGGATGCTCTCCCAGTCTGACAGAGCCCTGGAGTGTGTGTTCTTGTAATCGTGTGTTCGATCACACGTTTGACTGCTAGCAACGCTGCGTTCTAACACTTCCAGCAGGAAAATTCATCTGTTCAGACCTGATCAGTGACAAACCTCTTCTTCTGACAGTAGTAAAAAATACCCATTAAGATTGCTTTACATGGAGATGAGCAAAAGTATATAAAAGCAGATGTCAGTTATTTAATTGGCTTAGTCTTTTGTTCTCTGCTGAGTCAGACAAAAAGCTCAGAAATCTGTCATTATGCTGCTTGTCTTATCTATGAAGTCTGAATCTATTATACTGAGGTAGCGTGTTTTTAATCCACTCTGCTGGGTGTGACCTCGTGGCTGTGAGATTGCATTGTCGTAGATAAACACTTAATTGTGTGGGCTCCATGTGGACACCAGGGGATTAAACCCGATGGATCTGAACGTGAGCTGGACAGATACAGGCTACTGGCCTCAGATTTTGCTTTTTTTCCAGGGACAGGGCACAATACAATTTGCATGTGGCACCAAGCAACTCCCATTTTACCTAGTTCTGAACCTAATCCTTACAGAAGCAATGGATTTCTTCACAGTTTGTTGCTGTTATAACAAGAAAATAATATGTTTTTTGAAAAAAAATGTTTGCAGAGATGCAAGAGTTTGCAGTTCAGGTCTACTCTCCTCAACTGATCAGCTCCGAAAAAGCAAAGCTTTGTTTTGTTAGTCTTTCCCCTAAAAGGTATGTTTTTGAAATTCCCTACTTTTTTTTGACTTTGCTGAAAAGGGGTAAGGGATGATACAGCTGAAATGATACTGTGGTGACATAACGAAGAACAGTAAAGGTCAGACCAGATTAATTTGCTACAGGATCAGCTGGAGAATATTAAACCTCTTAACTGTAATCCTTTGATAACCAGTCCTATAATGTAATCATCAGTGTACATCCAATAACACACACGTTAATTACTTTAGAATTATATTTTTCATTTTTAATCAAAAGACAAATTTTAAAGGATGCCACCACCATCCCTCTCCCCTCCGACAGCTAAAATAACTCACTTCAAATAAAAAGAGACTATTTTTATGAGGTGGCTGGGGAAAAGTCAGCCTGGAAAATATCCTTATGAAGGAAGCATCTGTCACAAGTCGAAACGTTATCACTGGTCCCTGGGGAGACCCAACCTAGGTAAGAACAGCAGAGAAATACTCAGTGCTGAGCCTTGAGCATGGAGTTTGGGGTCTGGAGAGCGTGTTTTTAAACTGGGAGTGATCAGTTCACCCCCCTCCAGCCTTGGGCTGGCGTAGGGAACCCTGGAAAAGCCAAGTTTGGAGGAGAAGGAGGAGGGCTTTTTTTTTTTTTTTTTTCGTGCCCAGAGACCTTAATCTTCCCAGTGAGGGGGCAGCTGCTTTGCGTGAGATCCAGGGGAGCGCGTTCTCACGAAGCCGAGAGCCTGGTCCCGCACCGGCCGCCCTCTGCCCGCTCCCGCTGTCCCTCCCGGAGCCCACCCTCCGCAAGCCCCCGGCGGAGGGAGAGAAGGAGTGTTGTGCCACTGCCAACGGGGCAGGCGTTCATCTGCCACGGGGAGAAACCAGCGGAAAACGTCAGACCCACACGTCGCCGCAAGCCTTGCGGAAACAATTAACCACCCTCTGAAGGGAAGAGCACTGCTGGGGGGGGCTGCACAGCTTGTGCACCCACATGGCTTCCCCGAAAGGTGGAAAAACCCTCCAAGTCTTAAAAATTCACAAAAAAAATGTGTCCGCAGATGGTTCGCGACTTCTCTCCAAGCCAAAAAGTGGTCACTCTGAGACACTGGCTTTGCAGAGGGCAGCGCAGTGCTGAGCTGCTTTGAGGCCTGTCCAGTATTTGGTGACTAAATACGAATTTCAAGGTGTAATTCTGAACATCCAGAGTGTAACAGTTGGTAAAGACTCAGTAAACAAATTGGTAAACCCCTCCCTCCTGATTCCAAAAGAGCAGAGATCAAGCTGGATGGAATCTGGATGCGATGGTCCAACTTGTAACCGAAAGGGCAAACACTGTTTTCCTAAAAGTAGCTTGTAAAGCCTTAAAGTCCTTGGGAAAAAACCAATCCCACGGGTACACTGAGAAAGAGTATTTATACATGACTCCAGTTCCAAATGTGCTGTAAAAGCCTGGTTGTACCCAATTATAACAATGTCCTTTTTGATCCTAACAATGTCATCATTTCACAGTATAATTCCAGATTTCCACAACTCACTCTTTGCTTTCAACATCCTTTCCAGTGAAATGTGTTAATTGGAGATGAAGGTGGATGAACAAGTTCAACAACAATTGCTGGGATGAGGTATAGAGTTCCTCCAGAACACACAAAAAAACCCCAACCAAGCACTTAAATTTCTTAAGATGAATGTTTGAAGATAATGCAGCAGCATTATGTTTCTCTGGCACCCAGCTGTGCCATGCAGCGTCCTGGACGGGTGCAGTATTTCTGGGAGGAGGTTGGGTCTTGGGAAACCAGGTTGAGCTTGTTGCACCAACCTTCCTCGGAGAACTCAGGTGAGTTGCCTGAAGAACATTTATAGCTATTGCCCGGCAAACAACGTGCAGAATCCCTGCTTGTGCTGAAAGAACTGAGTCAGGAGTGAAAATGAGTTTGGGAGATCTCTTCTGGGTGACTTCTAGTTTTTGGTATATTCTAATTTTCAGGCCTTTCCTCCTTTGATAAATGCTATCTTCCAAATAAAATGCTTCCATCAAAGGCAAAATCACTTGGACAAACCCCTGAAGAAGCAGCGCATGCTCTTTCCACTGATAACTGACCCCAGTCTGTTACTGTCCTAAAACCAAACCAAACCAAAACAACAACAAAAAAAAAAACAACAAAAAAAACAACAAAAAAAAGAAAGGAAAGTTGACCTCGGGCAATTCTTCCTCTGGTTTGTGCTGTAACATGATAGGCTTTATAAATCTTTAATTGCAGTTGGTTTGCTATAAATGCTTAATGAAAACATGATGTCCAAATGGCTGTTGGGGGGTGCTGGTGAGTAGGCAGGGTTGCAGAGCCGCGGTGCTGTAAGGGACCTGGCAATGGGCAGAAGCTACAAAGGATTCACATTTATTTCTCTTGTATCTGTTCTAAAACTGTGCCGGAGGTAGCAGGGCCGTGGTGCGTGTGTGCGTGGATGGGATTACACAGCAAGGGTTCGATCAGCTCGCCCGGGAAATCGCGTGGGAAGGCAATCACATCACTTGAAATCGCTTTCTAATTAAACCTTTAAAGGTTTGTTTAGTCAAAGAAGTGCTCAGAGCTCGCAACTCATTCCTCTGCAGAGGACTGGCTTTTGGTGACTCCACCGGTGCGATGGGGGCTCTCGGCAGCACCCCCAGCCCCAAATTGCCAAACCTCTTCGAGCTGCCCCACAACTCCCCAGCCTCCCCAGCCCTGGGACCCCCCTCTTCACCCCAAAGGCTTTTACGCTTCACTTGTTCCCTTTCTTACCCTGCTTCACCCTTGGAAGTGAAGACCAGGGTGGGGAGCGAATGGCGAGAAGAAGACCCAGCAGCTGGAATGTGTCCTTTTGACCAGGAGCTGACTCCTGGAGGCAGATCAATTAAAAAGGAACTTCATGTAATGATTTTTTTTTTTTTTTTTTTTTTTTCCTGTGGAAGGGAAGGGAAAGCAGCACCAGACACGCTCATGGCTGTTCTCACTCATGTGGCTTCCTGAAGCTTTTACTCTGCACCATTTACCCTGCATAAATCAATTGCCAGAATATTAGTGCTTTGCTTCCTTGTTTACTCTGAAAGATTGTGTCCCATTAGCAGATTTGTCTTGTAATTGAACTGAAGTGTAAAATGCCAATGTCCTGACAACCTGAATGGACAGGATTAACTGCAGCAGACATTTCTGTCCTCTTTTGAAATGTTTTGATTGAGCATAATTAATCCAACTGAACTGATAGGATGATGGATGCTTCCAGCCACAGTAGCTTGCAGAGCGAGGCAAGGCTGGACATACCCATCAGAGCAAGATAAAGAGGGAATGACAGACAATGGCTTCTGGTTTTGTAGTGATTTTTTCTTCTCCATATGACTACATCTCGGTGGCAAAGCACAGACCTCACCTAGTGCTCAATTTCAGGAGTACGAACTGGTGTCAGTTCATTCTTGGGTCGCCCTGGAAGCACACGTCTAACTCTGACCATCTGCCCAAGTGTCAGCAATCTGAGATTTTTTCCCCCCATTCAGCTTCAGAAGAAACAGGACAGGTCTTTTGTACCTTGCATTAATCCAGCAGCAAAAAAGTTTTCTGCCCCAGACTGGATTCTTGAGTCTGCAAAGAATGTGAAGTTGCAACATGCTGAGGCAAACTCTGAAGTTGTATAAAAGGAGAGGATGGCAAGTTAAGCACTGACCATTGTCATTTAACAACAACAAAAAAGCAGGTTGAGACAATTTCCACACACAGTCCCATCATCTGAAGGACACAGAGTGAGCCCAAAAGAGGAATCACCAGTTGTCAGGGTTGTTTGAGAGTCGCCCGACAAACTCCGGGTTCCCACTCTCCTCCCGTCCAGCCTGGTCTTTGCCATTGCTGGGTTTTTGCTACTGTTTTTATAATGTCATCTGCCCCATCTGCTCCGAAGGCCCAGGGCCAAAGCAGTGACTGAGGGGTGGGATAACGAAAAAGGAGGCACTGGCCTAGCAGGTACCCAGATGCAGGGTAAGAACGTGAGAAATGTCCTGGCTTCATGGTTGGCCCGAGTCATTTTGATCTCTTCACTTTCTTCTGCTGTTACTTTTAACCCTTTTCTATAAACAAAGATGAAAGGTTTTGAGAAACAAATAGATGCTTTGCAGTTCTTCAGGGCACAGCCTTCAAATTCAGTTCACAGAGGCGTCATTGTTCTAGTTTACCAGAAATATTTGAGTTTCTTGTCCCTAACCAAAATTAAGTTAGAAATCTTGTAAAAAACGGTATTATTGTGGTTAGTTCCTCTAGCTGATCCTGGAATTACAGAAGCATGAAACGATGAATAAAAGGATAAAAATCAGAAGATATGTGTTGCCACGTGCCTTTATTTTCAATTACTAAGAAGCGAACATCATTCTTTGTAATATCTCTTTCACATGTGAAAACAACACCTACGGCTTGACTGAACTTCTGGGGCATCTGCAAACTCTTGCACATCACGCATACCCAGCCACAGAAATCAAGGGGGGAAATGAAATTATGCCCCAGGAGATGAAAGAATTCACCGGGTGGTGTTTCTGGGTGCAGAGCCGCAGCTCGCTGAGGGGAAGGTCAGCCCGTGTTTCGCTCGGGAAATCATATTCTGCTTTTTTATATAACTCGCATCTCCGGAATTAAAGCTTAATCCCAAAGTGCGGCTCAGGGAACAAATCAGCAAGGACTTGCTTACATTATCAGTAACACAACCACCCCGTTTTCTAATGGTACAGTAAGATAAGCATAAGAAATAAGGATGTTTTTTAATCTGAGCCACCATGTAAGGGAAATGAAGCCGCTAGTTCTTCTTTGCTGCAAGCCCACAGCAGCTGTCCAGAAAATGAAGGCTCTTGCCAGCACTTTGATGAAACACACAGAGTTTTGTATGGCATTGGGTGCCAAACATGCTGCTGATAGAAGCAATAAATCCCCATCCAAAACCTAAAAATAATATTGGGATTGTTTTAAATTAAGGTTACGGAATATGGATTTAATTAGACCCTGCATGGATTCTGAATAGCAATTATTACATATTTGTTCAGGTTTAAGTATTTTTATAGGATTTTTTTTAAAATCCTGTTGGAATATTTTTCCTACGGGATGGGGATCATCTTTGTGAGAGGAAGAATGGTCTTGTGGTTAAGGCTGGCCTGAGACTCAGGAGATCTGGGTTCAGTTGCTGGCTCTGCCACAGACGCCCTGTGTGAGCCTGGGCAAGTCATTTAACAGCCAGCTTCTTTTTCTTAAAATAAAAGTCCAAGGCCCATTTAAGCATCTGAGAGTTGCAGCTGCCGAGGACTGCTGAGTGCTCAGCATTAAAAGGAAGAAGAAGGAAAAAAAGGAGAAGAAGAAGAAGAAGAGGAAAGCTGGCTGCCAATGTAAGAGTTGTCCTCTTTTGGTCCCTTCAGTGCATGCTGAGAATTTCTGAAAATCTGTCCCTTCATGTCTCTATTCTTCATCTGTGGAGCAGAAATCATAATGCTCCTCTAGCACAGAGGGGTTCTGGACACGCTAGCAAAGCTGCAAACGGGGTCCACACATGACCAAAAATCGCAGTTGCGACATCAAGAGCTCTCCATTATACATTTGGCACCAATTGGTTGTAGTGTGATAGAGGGCACTTGGAGAAGCTGATGAAATTCAGACATACAAGTATTTGTTTAGTTATACAGGACAAGAGAGAACAGAAAAAATTCCTCTATGGAACTCTGTAGAACAGGTTACCAAAAATTGCTGAGTAGAAATTTTTTTTCCTGTGACAATCTCTTTCCATCCCCTAAAAAGCAGTGAATGAATTTGTTCTCACACAAGGGAATTCGAGCTTGTTTCTGTTTTCATTGATTTAAAAGAAAAAAAAAAGCTTTTTTGACAACACTTTCTGCATCTGTAGGTACCCACAGAGGATGAAAAGAACGTGGCATTGAATACCTGTCATACAGTTAACACACAGCTGAGGGAGGCACAGCGATGGGACTACGAACTACACATTATACAAAGGCAGTGAGAATTCTAGGGAAGTATTGATGACAGATGTTTTGGTGACAGGCAACTAACAACAAAATTATTATTAAATTAAATCAGAGTAGTAGGGATTATAATTACAGAGAGATTAATAACATAGGAATGAGGGGGAAGTGCATTCATTCAGGATGCACAGACTGATGCAGAAGGAAATGCTCTGTGTGAGGCTGCAGACAGCACGTAGCAAGGCTATCACTAGAGTCAGGGAAAATGGTTCTGAATATAGAAAAATTATAGCTTTGTAAAGTCAAAGATCACGGGTATAGATTCATCAGGTCCGAGCCTGATTCTGGTTGGAAGGAAGCACCTGCTCAAAGCAGAGAGAACTTCAAAGCCAGCCCGCGTTGCTCAGGGCCTCATGTGATTGTGCTCTGAATATCTTTATGGCTGAGGATTTCACATCCTCTCTGGGCTCCTGTTCACTGTCACGGTGAAATTTTTTCCCTGCTATTTTACTAGCTTTTCCCATCCTGCAGCCCTTCTCTGCTGCTCGTCCCTCGCAGAGCACCTCCGAGCAGCGCCTGGCTCTGCCTCCTCTGCAGCTCCCTGCTTAGACCTTGAAGACGGCAATTAAAGCTGTCTTCAGCAATTAAAACACAAAGCTCTTCCTTAGCAGTCTTCCAGCCGTATTTTCCTCTGCTACCAAGACACCTATTACAATCACCCCGCGCTGCTCACCTGCTCCTGCTCACTCGCTCTGGATAAGCAGCTCTGCATTCATTAATATTTTAAAATAAACCAATATTACCAGCGGCTCTGCCAAGCACCCCATCCGTTAATTGCTGGGGGCTGGAGATTGCGTAGAGGAGGAGGGGTTGCAATGAGGCCACTGAGGTGTCCCACGCTGAGACCTGCTTCTGGGACAAGGCACTGGGGGACACTCTGTAAGGTCTGACCCGACTGGGAACAGCACAGGGGTGGGGAAGCAACCCATCTTATCAATATTTTGCAAACCTGCTCCAACAACATATTCAAGCCAGGTGAGAGAAAACCAACCCCTCCTTTCTGAGCATGGCACTGCCCTTCTGCTAGTCACAGGGGCTGGTACCACATTACTCCCAGTACCAGTTCTGGTGGCAATGGGACAGTCAGAGGGACAGTCTCTCAGTGCTGTGCCTGTTTGCAGTGGAAAGTTTTTGGTTGTTTTTTTTTTTTGGTGAGCAGCACGTGCCCCGGAATGTGAAGAACGTCCCCGTGTGGATTTCCACCCGTTGCTGTTGGCCAGTACGGCCGTGCTTCGACCTGGAACAGGGCCAGAGTGGAACAGATTTGAAATATATTTCCTGAGTCACTTACTTGGGTGAGTTTCCCTCCAACAGCTGTGTAAGAACCAAAAGATGAAGAACAGAGAGCTGGTCCCTGTGCCCCGGCGGAGCAGAGGCTGGGAGCAGCACCTACAGAAGCCAACCATTGGCACATCCTCTGTATGGACCAGGGATTGTCATTGCCCGCAGCCAGCAGCTTCTCCAAGTGGAAATCCCTCATGATTGTGGAAGGGGTTAGAACTGACCCTGGTCAGATTTAAATTGTTTGAATGGATTCCTCCGCAGAAAGCAGACAGAAAGCACAGTATAAATAGCTAGGAAAAAAAAAATCATATAATGCTTGTTTCTTCAGTACTTTGCATCTACTCTGAGTATGATTTTTATTTTTCTTAATGGAATTTAAACTCGTATTTGTAAGCATAATTACACGGATGCTGGGGATTTCATTCAGGAGACTGAGAACCATGTAAGACTTGAGGAATATTTTAAAACTTTCCATCAGCTCTGACACCAATTTACCTTGGAAGTCTAGGGCAAGTTTGTTGAATTTTCTTATGTGTTCACCATTTGTAAACTTCATGCTTAATAAAATTAAACTTTTTTACTAGATAAAATTTTTGGGTGCTTCAGCTTAAGAAATGTTATGTTTTTACCAACATTTTAACTGAAGTAATAGAAAGAAAACAGGAATCTCCCAGGGCACTCGGCAGGGGTGGAGCTTTAATTGGGATCTGAAAGGGCAGAGGTAGTATTTTATATACCGCTCACTGCCAAATGCATGGTTGGCACCATGCTAATCCTCTCCTCCAAGCAATCTTACAAAGGCACTGTCAGATCAAAGAGATTTAAAAATTAGGAAAACGATACGAAAGCTTAGTATTGCCAAGGTAGTCCACTGACACGGGCAATAGAAGAGCTTGGTCTTCCGGAGGTGAAAACTAATGAGGGCTCTCAGGCTAGGAGATATTGCTGCCCAAAAGTCCCTTCACCAGAATTGCTCCCAAAGCCTGGTAATACTAGAGAGAGACTTGGGGGGGAAAAGAGCTATGGGTGCTATGCCTGGCTACGTCAGCAATGATGCTGAATTCTGTAATCTATGATGGTTTGAATGAATACAAACGTACTTGAAATGTTAAGTAACGTTAGTAAGGTAATTTTGAAATAAGTCATCGAGCTCGTAGCTGGTAATGATAATGACTCCCAGCTTCTGAGTTAATATTCCTTTTCATCTCTGGCTTTTGGGCTCCATTAGGCTACAGTGAAAAGAAACGGCACACCAGAGGAGCCATAACAACATCGTCACTGGGCACTCCTTCAGGCCATCAACAGAGCATTGCAAAGTATTTTATCAAGAGAACTTAATTAGCTCATATGGTGTGAGGTCAATGTTATAAGCTTGCTTTTAAAGCCGAGGAAATAAAGGCGCAGACAACTTCAGTGACACTTGACAAAACAGTTCATAATGATGGACAAAGCCAGGAGCTCATTTCCCAAGTTCCTGCTCTTGCTCTGCTGTGTCTTTTCTCTCCAGCTGCACCGGCACCGGCTCAGGGAGCTGTGCTGCAAAGTCTCTTTGAACTCATGACGCTGTTTAAGCACCCAAGAAACAACAATAATTTGCCATATCACCAACAGCATTCAATTTGAGCTACAAAATCTATACTAACCCAAATCCAAACAAATGTGAGCATGTTTTCTTTTGAACCACTTAATATTTGGATCTTATCCCTTGAAAGACAGTAATTTTGGGGATGATTCAATTTACGTGTAGTCCATGATGAGATCTGTTGGCAGGTGGGGTTATAATCCCACCTCTACTGCACTTCCCATTTGCTTCCTGCACAGCACTGTTTGAGCATGATACAGTCTCCAGCAACTAGACTGCTTTGCTGACAAAGAAAAGGGGGGTTGATCAAAGAGACAAAAGCATTTCAGGCTCCCCAGGAGCTCATGAAGTCCGACTGTAGTTCCATTGATTCAGGGCCGATGCGTTCCCACAGTAAAAACACAAAGCAACATCGAGCTCAGTCTCTGTGGATTCAAAAAAAGAGCCTACCAGTAGATGGGAATAGGGAGGATAAATGCTCTCAGCACTGCTCTGCTGGATGGATTTTAGCAGGAGTTGAAACATCATCCTTCCTGCATCTGAAGAGGGACAAATTATTACGAATATTTTAAGAAAACAAATTAAAAAAATCTCCAGTGGCTTCTGGAAAAACAGCAGGAAAAACAGCTGAAAGTTGGACTCTTCAGGCTGTGCAGTACAGAGGGCACAGATGCTTAGTTTTGTTTTCTGACTTGCTACATCTTCTCTCAGACTGAACCTAGCTTTAACTCTACCTTCACTATGTCCTTAAGCTTGAAAATAGGCAACCTTAGTGTTTTTTTTCAACAACAGGTTTCATAAAACATTGGGAGTGTCACTATTCTGAACAACAGAACTTAGCCGGGGATGCCAGCCCTGTGTGATCCTCTTGAGACACACTCAAAAGTGGGTGAAAAGTCCAGAGCAGAGATATTGCCACGTCCATCCATTCCTCAGTCTCTTGAGATTCAGAGAAGCAAAGACCTGCCTACCGATATGCCACTAATCAGCAGCAATTTCACCCGAGGCAATAACACATTAATAAAAGGTATGGGGCTTGGGAGGCTGATGAGGAGAGGTGGAAAGGTGGGTGGTCAAAACCTGTGTTTCATACAGATTATCTGTCTAGAGCAAAGACTCGTGCTTTGTGTAGAGTCACGCGTGTAACAGGAGATGTGTGATGGGGATGGTCTGGGGTGAGCACCGACTGGAGGCCCGGTGGCATTCCTGGGCTCTTTCAGGAGGACAACCGTTCACCATTTATGTCCATTCCTGTGGTTGCAAGTTAAATCTTTGTCTGGTGGATTACTGCCAGCGCATTCCTGAAGCAGGACTCTTCCTTTGCTTTTGTGTAAGATGTGCCTTCATTCTTTTCCACATCAGTAGTGCATTACACAAACCAGCATCGAGTGTGATTCAAAAAGAAACGGGATTAGAGGTACCACACAGTACAAAGCATACCACACGCGCCAGAGAAGATCACAGGTTCAAGCAAGAAGCAGACGGAGACATAGCAAGAGGGCATGAGTGGTGTGGTAATGGACTTAGGAAGCTAATCTTAGTTATTTGTTTGAGCGCGACCACAGAAAACAGATTGAAATAGGTTTTGTATTCAGCGGCTACGTCATAAAATCATTTCATAAGCTGATTAAGCTCCATCTTAAAAACTATTAGTCTTTCTGCTCCCAGTGCTTCCAGTGCTTCCAGGGGAAGGTGGTTCCTGACTCTTCCTGCTCAGGTTACTGGAAGTTATCTGATATCCAGCCTGATTATACCCATCATCTTTTCAGTGCCATTTGTTCTTCCCCTAACACTTCCATTAGCTTAAATAGTTCGTTTTCTTAGGTCTATATGTATTTATGCAGTTTGCACTTCAGAGCCATAATTTCAAGGATAAATAGGTGGAAACTTTTAATTTCATTTTACAAGAGTAATCCTACTGTTAATGGCACATCTTCTCTGTCCCAGTTGGAGTTTATTCTCCCCGTGTATGGACAACAAGAGTACACAATCTCTCCTCGCCTCTTAGAACAACATTGCCACTTCTGCCTCCTGGGGACATGTCTCCAAACACCCTCTAGGACTGATTTGAGTCTTTCATGGGTAATTCACACGATTGCAATATAATTGCACTGCCACTAACTCACATCTTTGGGCTCAGTTCCTGCTAATGAGGTCTCTGCTAGTATCACCACCCATGAATTTCCATCCAATACAAATGCTTGGTTCATATAGCGTGTACAAAACCACTTGAGAAACACAGTAAAACTGATTGACGTTGATACACTGCCCTCCTGAAAAGCATCCAATTATTCTACAAAAACATACCATTTCAGCTACACCCTCCCACTGAAACGCAGACAGCTTCTAGCGTGGAAGGTTGAATCTATTAAATAAAACTACCAGTCACATCTGACAAGAAGGAAATCACCTTCTCTAGTGGAAACAGAAATTTTGGGAGGCAGAAGGTAATGAGTTTTGCTCAGCACACCAATATTGCTGAATAGAGTCTCATGAAACATGCCATGGGATCTTTAATGATGTGCTATTTCATGAGTAAGGAGAACCTTTTTAATGTGACAGCTGAAGGATGCCAGATGCTACAGCACAAAGCTCCCTAACTTCACACATGAGTGTTGGTCCTGACTCAAAGGGAGTAGTGCCACCTACTGAATCACCACCACCATTCCCCACAAAAACTGGATTTTAACCCTGCTTATTTGGGTAAAGCCCATGGTCTCCCAGATGATGTACTTCTCAAGAGCAGGTGCAGGACCAGATGTCTCATTTTGATGAACTAGAGATGTGCCAATGGTGGAGGAACATAACTTGCTCCGTAGCACTTTGGTGTTACCTTCAACAGCGAACACGCCCATCGTTTCCATATTCACAAAGGTAGATGAAGCTGAACCAAGAGATTAAGGTAGCATTCCTTCCTTAGGAAAGATTTCAAGACAATCGTATCCAAAACCATGGAACTGCCTATCAAACTGGAAGTTAGATGTTAATTTTCTTTTTTGAAAATAATTCCAAAACCCTCCTTCCCTCTATCTATTTTTTACTCCCCTATATATCACACATATATCAGTGCTTACTACAGCTGATATTACTGAGAGATCCAGCTCAAAGGATAATAAGTAATCATTAAGATTCTGCTTTTTAGGAGAAACTGGTGACACTACATCTCTTTCCTCTTGCCTTTTTTTTGATGATGTGCAAAAGTAGTGTAAAAGTTAGCTTTGTTATTCTTTTGCCTTAAAAATACCAGAAGTGTCTTTTCTTTCTGGTTTTATTGCATGCATTTCTTAAGCCATGCCTAAGCCTCATTTTCTGAGCTGATTAACTGACAATTAACCCAAATTAGTTTATACATTTGTAAAGACCAATTTAGCCACCCACAAGTATTTGTTTCAGGATACCATAATTTGTTCAAAATGTAGCAAAATATCTAATCTAGCTATTCTTGGGGTTGATTAAGAGGTAGCAGCTCATCACTGTTGAAGATGTAGTGGTTAGAGCTGGTTTGAATATTTTTTGGAAGTCATTCTTTTTCCGCAGAACCCAAAATTGTTTCATCTGATGTATCTTAGCTATGTCAAGCTTTTGGTGAATCAAAGGCTGGTTTCCAATGGAACCATGCCTGGATTCACGACGGGCTTCTGGGGATCTGAGGGCTTCCAGCACTGGCGATTCCCAGGCAGCCTCTGCTGCCAAGCTCATCCCAGTGCGGCAATTTGAAAGCCCTAGGAACACGGGTGGTAGTGGAGAACCAGAGGAGAAAATATAGAAAAGACTTAGAAAGAATTTTAAACAATCATAATTAAATTTAGCTCATCTCAAATATCAGTTTTCTCATCCAATAATATCTCTGACATTGTCAGTTTATTTGTTCTCAAGCCATTCATTGTCTCCTGTAGGCACATGCTGCCAGACTAATGACAAGCAGCTCCTCGGACAGAGCCGGCGGGTGGACACAGCTGGGTCCAAGATGAGAAGATGCCACGGGCCCAGCTGAGCTCCCCGGGGGGGGCAGCAGAGGGGTGAACACTGTGCTGGGGGAGGTGGCTTTCCCAGCCAGCTGGGGAAAGGGTTGTCATCCCCACAGCTGCCCCCACCGAGGCGCAGGGGCTGCCTTCGAGCAGTCTTCCTGAAAGGGTTCTGCAAGGCTTTGATAGACCAAATGCTTCTGCCTCTTCCAGAAGTGCAGTTTTTAGGCTTTCTTTTTCCCTTATAAGGAACCGGTGAAACCCTGTGAGCGTTTCCACCCCTGAAAAAATTCCGTTTGGGGCATCGGGAATTGGTTTATATTTGCCACTGTCCAGTGTCCCCCCAAACTAATAGCGGTGCATCAGTATCGTCACCTTATGCTGGAAAGAATTGAGCTGAACAGCTTCAGGCTCTCCGCCAGCCCCTGGCAGGTATCTCACCTGGCATCCCCAGGAGCACAGAAGAGTCTACACAGGTCACAACACGTTCCTTGTAAAGATAAATCACCCACTGCTCTTCAGAGGACAGAGCGTACTTGACAAATGCAATTTACTACAGAACCAGGAACAGCCTCACCATACTGGCTACTGAGAAAGAAATAACACTGGTCCATGTAAAGGAATTTGAGGAATCTTGCTCGGAGATGGGGTGTTGCTGCTTGGATGGTATGCGGCTCTACAAAGTACTAACAAAAAAGGGATATTCAGTATGGGGGGGAGGAGCAGTGGCATTCCCAGAGCTCTCAGAGCTCCCTCGACTCATAGGAACCTGCACATTTCAACACAAAATTTTGCCCCTCAGCATTAGTTGTCTTTTCATTTATTTATTTATTTATTTTAATATTTTGGTTTTCAAAGCTTCGTTTCCTTCCTCCTTTTTTTCCTCTTTTCATTGTATTTTTTTTCATCATTCAATAGGGATAATTCTGTTGCCCCAATAGTGACAGAACGGATAGAATTAAATAGCAAGAAAAACTGTAAAACTTTCTGCTCCATGCTGCGTGGATTTAGGCAGAAGGTCATGATGGCAAAGTTACTCATGTCAGCAGCAGGTGCTGGGATAAACGATATTCCTGTAAGTTGCTCAGACTTTGACAAAGAAGATGGTTTCTGCGTGAGGAAACAATTAGAAAATAGTATCATGGTCACATCTGCCAGACCTTCATACCTCTGAGGTTCAACTGTATATACAACTGTATTCGTTTGCATTCTTAGCTCCACTGTGATTTATACTTTTTTATGAAAGCATTGCCTTGTAAAAGTTTTTCAGACTATAGGTGTAGAATAGATTTATTTTGGGATGGTTTGACAAGAGGAAAGGAAGCTTAAAGTATTTGGGAAGATATGTTTGACTATCTGGCCTTTGCATTCCTTCCCCCTGGAATGAAGTTTGCAGAAGAAATTGCCAGAATACGGACATAACAGACCGTCAGCTAAAGTGAAAAGGAGGATAAGGAGATAGGAGATACCAAAGAGAAAAAAGCACAATTTGGCAAGATTCCTTGTGTAAGAGGAGAAAAAAAAAAAGGAGGTACAAATACATACAGCAAAACAAAAAAAACCATGCCTTTCACAAAGTGCACTTTGAAGAGAGCAAAGCATCTCACGGAAGTGCAGAAACATAAGACAAGTAAAAACATTTTGATAACTGACAGCATTTTTGTTCTCTGAACTTAAAAGCAAAAATTACTGAAATAGTTTATTCTTCCTCTACATTTTGGGTGCGAGACTCATGCTGCATTGGTTTACAATGTGTAAAAATCTGCCCACTCCTACCAACATACGCTATTGTAGGAGGGAAGGAATTCAAGAAAAGGAATGTTATTTCTTGCTAACACGGTCCCCTGAAAGGAGGAGTGAAGATACGGCAGGGAAAGGCTGGTCAATAGTAGTAAAACGTGTTGCACTACGGGTGTGGGGAGTGCCCAGGTCAGAATTCACAAATGAATATTTAGTTTGGGAGAGGTCATGATAAATTGCAGCAAAGTGAGGGGTCATCCCTGCTTGACAAGAGAACAGGGATTTGGCCCACTAAGTGCTGTGACAGTCACTCACTTCTCCTGCTCTTTGGTCTGCTGTAAGAAAGAAATCAAATTCCCGCTGAAGTCAATAGTTCCTCTCCCGCAGTATGAATAAAGCAAAATCTGACTGAGGGTTTGAGACTTGTTGGAAGCCAAGATCCAGTAAGGACTGCTTTTCCCCCCCTAATCAATAAATTTGTCCTTTGCCGCAGTGCAGTTTTCTGTCTGATTTTTTCTTTTCATAATAAGAAGTTATTAATTTTTCTCTGATACCAACACTATATATAGAGCTGGATCTATAATTCATGAGAATGAAAACAGTGGCATTAGAAAGAAAACTTGTCATAAATTAAGCTATTAGGCTTTTAAATGAGCAGTGATGGCAGTGTGGGGATGCAGAACACTTATTGTGATGCTAAATATAGGGATAATTCTAAAAGGGTTTCGTCAATACATGTTAAGAACAAAATACTGAAACTACTTTGTGCTTGAATTTTTATTCCTTGTAAATTGTATTAATGGTTTCTTTCCTTTGGTTTTGGGTTGGGTTTTTTTTTTGTCTGATTTTTGTAGGGGGTTTCTTTGCCTTTCAAAATCCAGACCATTCCTATTGCTCCTTGGAGGAGAGTTGCATTTGGAAACTCAGACCTTTCCCCTCTCCACTTCTGCCCCGGCAGCATCGCTGCGGACAACCATCAAACAGAGGGTGGAAGGAAGGGGCTGAGGCTGTTCCAAGGATGCTCCTGGAGATCCCTCATCGTACAAACAAGTTGTTTATGAGGAAGTTTCTCAAAAAAGTGCCGTGGATCTAAGAGGTGGGAGAGGAAGAGCTGGTGCCAACAGTGCCAAGGGGCCAAGAGGGGACCACTCTCGCCTACAAAATTCCCCATCTGTTCTCAGCTGAATTCACTTTTTAGGTGTTTCCAGGTGTCCAGCACACGCACTCCCAAGCTCCAAGTGCTGACCCCCCTGGAAAAGTAGGTTATGTCTGATGACTTTATAGGAACCCTGAAAATGTGTTGCAATCTAATCAGGAAGAAAATGCATCCCACTGCCTTAAACCGGACTCGCAAAAGATCAGGATTTTACGGCAGTAAAAGGAGTCAGGAAAAGATATCGTAAGATGAAATATGGAAGAAAAATAAAGCCGCAGCTTCAGCTCGTGTAAATCACTTGGAGCCCTGCCTGAGGTTTTCTACTTGAAGCTAAATATGATAGTTTTCTGTGGGAGTTGAAAAATACAAAAGTTCTCCTGGGATATTGTAAACATAATTCATGCTCGCTCAGGCAACCGCTGACATCACTTCCGCCGCGCCGAGGGGCCAAGGCACTGAATGTGCCGGGGCTTTGTTAAAAATAGCAGCTTCATAAATCTGCCCATTCCTTTAATTAGGCAACGCTGATGACAGGATTAAGATTGAATGCTTTCATTTCAGATTGGTTAATGAAGTGCTTTCTAATATTCCTTATGCCGCGTACAATGGGCTGCCCTCGGAAGGAATCCTATCGCCCAGATGCCCGTTATTAATTGCTTCAGGTACAACCAGGCTGGAAAAACTTCCTTGTCAAAAAGGTTAAAAGGGAAGATTATGTAGACATTTGATTATCTCCTATTGTGCTTGTAGACTACAAACACTTTGCAGGCAGATGAGACTGTGCAGCTCTGCTCATATTTTTAATTAGTTATTCAATAGAGTAAACATTTGATCAAGATCAAAGAACATTTTCATATTGTGCTTTTTCTCCCCTGTCTAGCTTCTATTGAAATGCTATTAATTGGGAAAAAAAAACAACAAACCCCTCCAAACAAACCCCAAAAGAACAAAGTCACCCACAAAAGCTGCCCTTCTATTTTGCGAGCGAATCTGCCCACGATGAAAGAGATGAATTTGGTGCTTCTGGGGAGAGAGTAGTTTGCTGCAAGAGAGTTTCCACCCATCCACGCTGCCAACTGTGCTCAAACCACCCATAGGGACTTAAAGAATCCTAATTGCCCATTCCTGCTAAACTGGTGTCCGGGGGATTGCAAGTGCCAGGCAATTTCTCTGATGTATAGGAGATACGAGTTACCTAATAGCTGAGCTGTCAACGCTGTCCCACACGAGATTGGTGGTTACTGGTGTGGCCAAGGGGATTACCAAGAATGTGCTCAAATTCTATCCATTACGTTCAGCTGAACGCATCCCTGCATCCCGAGGAGTATTTATCATTTGTGTGTTGATAGTGTCCAAAACTGCGCTGAAAACAGACGGCGTGGAAGAGGAGAAACCGTGCTCTGCTCCGACGTCGTCCCAGACCGAGGGAGGAAAAAGTCGAGGTGCTCGTAGGAAATAACAACAGGCGAAGCGAGGCCAGGGAAAAGGAGGGAAAATCATTTTTCCTGCTCCTGAGCAAACGCCGGCAGTGGCCAACTTCTGAACATCTGGTCTCCCAGTGTGTTTTCTCACATCGCGCCAATACCTGACTGGAATAAACAACTTTATCTAGATCCTTGTTTCTTACCATCAGAGGCCGATAAGAAAACTTATTCCTATCAGCGTGAGATTCAAGCAGAGGGAAGAAAGATTTATGCCTGTTTGAAACCAGCCTCCACCCTGCCTAATTGTTTAGCGCTGGGGAGAAACGTGAAGTTTAATCGTGCGGATTTTTATTTTCCAGGAGGCTGTAGATCACAGCATCAGTGCTGCTCTCACCACCCACCAGGCAGTCAGCACACAGCTCCAATTTGTTTTTACATGGAAATGACAGTGTTCTTCCCCTCTGCAATTTACTGTAATGCTGATATTTTGTACTTCTACGGCTCCCTTCCTTCCCTGGGCTCCAACTGCTTGGGAAACCTGAACGTATTAAGTTCTAAGTCCACAAGGTACTCCAGAGGTGAGAATAATTTATATCCTGATGGGCCAACCAGGAAACATTTCTATTCTGATGGCATTTTGAGACGTTTCCAGCTGCATCTGTTGCCACCTGTTCAGAATTAGTCCCCATCCAGTTGTTTGGATTCAGCTGGATCCGATTCAGCCGCAGGATCCACGCTCACAACCTGAGACTCGCTCTCCTCCTCCTCCAGCATCACTGCCCACATCTGCTTTGGGGAGCTCCACCAGCACTACTGGAACAGCTACTGGTGCTGACACGAGGTGGGAAAGGAGACAGGAAAGGACCAGATGGGGTAGGAAGGACACATTTAAAACACTCTCCTGAAGAAATGGAAGTATCTCCGAGGTTGAAGCCACCCTGGCACCTTCAGGATCAGAGCCCAGCTACCCTTGTTTCTATTCTTGGCTTCCAACCTTTGAATCACTTTCAGTCACAGATACCTGCAAACTTCTAATTTTATTTGCAAGCCCTTTCATAGAATCATAGAATCATTTCAGTTGGAAAAGACCCTTGGGATTATCGAGTCCAACCATCTACCCTACTCTACAA
>JAOQGH010000003.1:35373736-35399482 GCA_025769975.1 Gallinago jamesoni | reverse complement strand
TCCCTGGGCAGCCCATTCCAATGCCCGACCACTCTTTCTGTGAAAAATTCTTTCCTAATGTTCAGTCTAAACCTACCCTATCGGAGCTTTGTACCCTCACCTGTTTAAACACGCCTTGGATGGGGAAATATATATGAAAATTATCTATTTTCAGCACTCATAAGAGCATTCGAGCTGTCGAAAGTTTCTTGTCACATAATCAGCTTAATAAAAATTCTTTCCTGTAGATGTGAAGGTTCTTTGTAAGAGTTTGGGAGCTGGGCTCAGTTTTTGCTTACAGTAGGCTCATCGCTCAGCTTAGAGCATCTCCCACAACCACTTAAAAGAAAAATTCACACTTAATAGCATTGCATGATTATTATTATTATTATTATTACCACCATCTTGCATCCCATGCAAGCCTCAATATAATAAATTCATTTTAATTTTCACATTTTAGAGAGCTTTACTATGCCTTTTTGATCACTGAAACTGGATGAGAGAAATTTTTATGTCTTGCATCTTTTTGCTTTTCCTGTGCTGAGGAGCTGTTTTGCCCTTCCGTGCCCGTACGCCCCCCGGGTGGGAGCACCCGTGTGGGGTCACTCGTGCAGGCACACTCAGGGCTCGGTGTAAGGCAGCTTTTGTGCACAGTCAAACTGGTTGTTTCTTTATGTGCAGGCTGGCTCTGAAGCAAGTTCAGTAAACCGGATGACATTCCCTGTGGTAAACCAACCTCTTTCATATAAAACCAGTTTGATCTGGGGGTCCCAGCTTGAACAAAAGCTGACTTGAGCAGTTTAAAAGTTCAAGTGAAGTGCATTAGGGAGCTCTCAGTGAAGCTCAGCATGACTGATGGTCTCTGCTAGGGAGAAGTACAAGAGCTGGAGTTTAAAAGGTTTTCCCATTGCAAGCTTTCTCCTTTTATCACTTCCGAGACAGAAGATGTGAGATGCCCTGCCAAAGATGGGAGATGCCTGGCTAAAGAACAATCTCATTAACCTTTCACACTTGTGAATGCCACGTCTTCATAAAAAGCGGTGACATCCATTTGTAGGGCTGATTGCGGTGGGGCAACATATTACAAAATAATCATACAACTATTTATTTAAAGTACTCCCATTACTTTGGCCAAATGCAGCGCTCTGATCGAGAAGTACCTACCACCACCTCTGCCTTATCTTTTGAGCATGTCTGAACAGGAGATTAATTTCTGTGATACCTCTATTTAACATGATAACAGAAAGAAAATAGCTACTCTAAGGGGATGTGGTATCTAAGTGTTTTGACATGCCTCTGTCTCTTTAGGCTCTCGCACTATATCCATTTCTGTGATATCTGAACACCTTTTGACCTTCTAAAAGATGAAAAATCATTCTTTCCTCTGTGTTTTTTAAGTGTTAATTAAAACACCCTCTCAGTGCATGTCAAAAAATCACCTAGTAAGCAAGGGCCAGTAGATACTAGTTGGCAGCATTCCTTAAAAATGTTTTCCCAAATTGCTGGTTTGGTCTCCACTGTCAGTGACTGTCTCAGTATGAACCTGTGTTTTGAGGCAGAAAAATCTCAAGCTCTTTGCAAGAATGTAGTTACATATAGACGTGGAGAGGTTTAAGACTGTGTGATGTCAGCTGTGCTATCTTCTCCCCCTCGGTGCTTCTATGCTATTTAGCAGTGGAATTCACAATAATTAAACCACAGTCCCACGACCTCAAATGATTAGAGAAACTCTTCTATAGCAAGTACAGGCACAAGCCATGCCAGCACTCAAACAATGGCTTCTTTGGAAGGCTAGTCTTCGAAAGGATTATGTATGACTTCCCAGCCTCAGTCCAAGTGACTGTCAGAGCTCTGGATTTCTGCTTCCCCTCTTTGTTTCCAGGCTCCTTTCTTGTAACTCCCATCCCATGCTCCATGGGCTGCACCCCTCTCCTCTGCTGACCTCTACACTTTGCCACGATGAGGAGACTCAAGGTGTCCAGCTCTCATGGAGCTCCATAAAGCTCATAAAACCCTCCAGGGAGCTCATCTGACAATTCAAAGGGGCATCCAGAGAACATTTTTCTTGGATTTCTTTAGGCAAAGTGCTAAAGTTCACCCTCCTTTGCCCCCAGACAACAACTTAAAGAATAATTTTAGGTTCAAAGGCTGCCAAGGAAAGTTTTTCCTTCTCTCTCACCTGCCATCCCTTCCCTCTCCGACTAGTTCTGACTGCACTAAGACATTTTTCTCCCAATTCCAATCCCAGCATGTCTGCTGGCATAGTTCCAGCTATTTGGGAGCTGCCTGGAGGCAGTGGACACTGTGGTTCTGTACTCCTCGGCGCTGGCACCAAACCCTCCCCGCACGCCGGTCCCCGGGCACTAACGCCTGCGTGTGTCTCGTACACAGGGAATAAAGGTTATAAAGTGCAGTGTGCTGGACGGTTCCTTCATATCAGAGCTGGGAAAACCTTCTAGAATGGAGTTTTAAATCTTTGCTTTTTTTCCAAAAGGCCTTCATTACCAACATATTTTCCATTCGTTACAGCAGCCATACCTGGAGGACACAGTGGGGTATTGGCAATAATTATTTATTCTTTCTTTTTCTATCAACTTCTATTCTGCATGTAAAGCAATTTATTCCTTCTGACCTGTTATGAGACTTTTCACTGGAAATAACAGACGGATAGTAAATAATCTGTATCTTCCGTGTACTCAGTAATACAAATTAAGTAAAGAAAATTCACTACCGTTTTTCTGCAAGAGTGCTGATTCATTCTCTTTTCCCTTCCAGGTGAGCCAGAGATTAAGAATGAATTCTATACCGACTTTGATCTGGATGGGAGAGACAGAAAAAAACCACCCTATAAGCATGAAATGAATTTTAATTTAAATCCTTACGGATTTACCCTAAGAAATACCCTGAATGAGATATCATTGTTATCACCAACTGTAAACTGATCCTGTTCTTACAATGAGGTGGGGGATATCAAGATACAATTCAGAGAAAGCTCATAATGTGAACAATTTAAAATAAAAAAGGAAAAAAAAAGAGAGGAAAGACATGGCAGACTGGTGCTTCTCAGACCTCACGGCTCTTTGCAGTCTCCTAACGTACAGTACTATGAACTTTCTGCTTGATTTTTCTTTTTTATTAACTTCTGCAGCAAATATTAAGACAAACACTCGGATTGATCCCTGGAAATATTCCTTTTTGATGCAGCTTATTTGGCAGTAATTTCCAGAAGGCGGTATCACAGGGAACAATCCAGCAGTGTCAGTGGGGGAAATAAATCAGGGGACCTGCCAGGCACGTTACGGCTCCGGGCAGTTTGCTTGTTTGTTTTATATCTATCCTATTGCAAATCTTCATTGTGGGGCTTCTTGAGAATCATACACTAAATACTGACTGTGCAGCTGTTTACACGTACAAGTTCTGTGGTAAGGAAGAACCAATTGCCTACCACCCACTTCAGCTATTTATAACTAATAAAAACTCAAGGCATCCATATTAATTAACATGTATCGAAGAACATGTTAAAAGGTGCCATAATCTGCTGATGAGAGAAAGGAGCTGGTTTGTTGATAAGTCACTTAACACAGATACTAATATGATGCTTCTTGTTTTCAGATAATTAGTCTCTGAGAAGAAAAGGAAAGCCTCTTGTAACCTGAAGTGATTTATTATTGATTTTACATTAAAGCATGCTTGAACGCACACGGCTTTTTTGTGAAGTTTACAAACTCTCTTTCTAGAACCACCAGGCGCTATCCAAATATGAGAAGGGATGAATATAGGAATATTAGAAAAAAATAACACTGCACGAGCCTTGAATGCTTCGAGAAACTGGTAAAGGTTAAGGGCTGACTGCCTCTAAATTCAGTGACGTGCCACGAAATGCCACGGCCTCAGGACTTTTGGTAGCAGCTGTTGGTAACAGGCTGTGGGGAAAAGGACATCGAGGACAACTCTGTCATCCTACAGTTGGGCCACCTTCTCTTCAGATACACCCCCAAAGCCATCACACTCATAACAGGTGACATTTTGGCAAGTGGGAAGGAGCCTTTTAAACCTGCACCAATTCCAGCCCTAAACCTGTCTTCTGCTGTACCTGCTCTGGGCTGAAGGGAAGCAGATTGTGGTTGGGTTTATGCCTCTCTGGGGGCACTTTGTCAACCAAGCAGAAGGACGTAAGTGAATTTCAACAGGGATATTTTTCCCCTGCTTTTTCTTTTCCCCTTCTTGCCAGTCTTTAAGTTGAAGGACAGGAAAAGCCTTTAAGGGGAGTTTTTCTGAAGTTCACACCATGCGGTTCTCAGCCGGGTGTTGTCTTACCAGCGGTGCCCGAGGGACAAACCAACAAACACAAGCAGAGGCAAGAGGTCCTCAGCCATCAGCTGGACCCTCAGCAACTCACACACCTGCCATGGGACTTGGAGGAGCTGGACCAGCTCCACTCCCTCAGGGTCAGGGCAGAAAGAGGATCCCTCTCTCTAAGCAAGAGAGATGATAACTATGATTTGGGTGGGAAGGGAGAAGGTGAGAAGAGAGCGTGAAAGGTATTTGTAACACAGCCCGGGAGATAAAGCTTTCTGGAAACTCAGAGTGATCCAAACCTGGAATAAAAATAGAAGTTGGGAGATCCTCAGCTCACGTTTCATGGGGGAAATAGATCTGAGGGATGGAGGAGGAGGATGGTGCAGAGGGAGGCAGCGAGCGCTGCAGGAACGTGGGTCTCTCCTTTCTGCAAAGCCAGCTCCGCTTTCCTCCTGTCCCGGTGCTGTCAGCGGGAATGCTTAGCCTGGCAGGAACATTTGGGAAAGTCCCAACTCTATCTCCATTGTGTCTTTCCTTTGACCCCAGGTGCCCAGCAGCTTCTGTACACAAGTCTGTCTCATGAGCAGCCTGAGGACTGGATGCTAAACCCACAGGTTTGCAGAAAGGAGAGCGGGCATACCCGGAATTGAAAGTACCTCTTAAACTACAGTTAAATCAGAAAGAAATTAAATTGGCACAGTGTGTCTTTTAGTGTGAGCAATCAGGGAAAGTTGTGTGGCCAGGGACTGCCCAGTGGGGGACGTCAGGTAAAGCACTCATCAAAACTCTCCGATGTACCTTGAAATAGCGTAACTATCCATAAAACTGATGACGTAGATGAAGACTATATGAATTATTCCTACGGGCTGCAATTCTCATGCATGAGAAGCCTGCTGATAGGAGTGTGTGTAAGAGGCCCCCACCCAAGGGCCATGCTCTGCTCTGACGCGCTACCGTTTGCCTCCTCTAACTCGAACCGCTGTGGCTTTTGGCAGAGAAGCATCCACAGGGGGGGTGTAACTGGGAACTGGATGAAGTTGGGCAAGAAAAGACAGCAGAAGCCTGTGCCAGCAGAAGGTATGCAGCCCTCATGAGAGCCGTGCATTGGCCGTGTTGACACACGTGCTTTCCACGCACGGAGGATCTTGCAAGTACCGTAACAAGTCAAGGCAACATATAGTGAGCGTATAGCTGAGGTTTCCAAATACCAGATGTCACATTACATCATTTTGTGGTGAGTAATGTTCTCTCATGTTATGCAATGTTATGAACGGTAGTCTGTTATTTCAGAAGTTGCCAAGAGAAAAAGCTCTGAATTTTTAGAGGTTTGCATTTTCGCTTTGTTTTTATAGTTGTTATTTTTGTAATCAGATTGGGTTCCCTTTTTATTTACCTACAACGTTGTAGGCTATTTCCCCTCAAGAGTGGATGTAAGTGTTTCCAAAACTGCCAGCATGAAAAGCAAGTCAAATTTTTATTGGGTACCAGGCAAGGCAAGTAGTAAATAACAGCCTTGCTAAGTGGTTGACGGGTAGAGCAGCGCCGATATTTTTTACTCACAGAATGACACTCTTTCTGCTCACAGATGAGTTTGCTCTAGAAGAGATTTTCACACACGCATATGACATTCCATGTTCCTGATAACACTGATAACAAACCAGCCTCTGTAAGCAGTCAGGGTCTCGGCTGGCTGGGAGGGACGGGGTGAGTCACCAGATAAGTTCAGGTGATGTCACTGGATGCACCTCAGGCATGGAAAGGGGGTTCTTCTTCCCAAACTGTGGGTATCTACACTGGAACCATTTCCACTTGAGTCTTCTCCTAGTCCCCATTCAGAGTCCATGGAGACAAGCAGGCACTTCTGATTGACTCCTGACCTGACGTACATGGCTGCCTGACAGACAGAGAGCAGGACGAGTCCTACCCAACGCTGGAATAGGCATAAACTTCAGGATGAGCTTTGGTGTGTGAATGGACACGAGGCAGCCAGTGAGGACCTTTCCATTGATTCCAATGGGAAGCTGAACTCGCCTATTTTACCCCAAATCTCTAAGGTACTTTGACAAGCAGTTTGAAACAAAACAGTCTCAATGGCAGGGAGGTCCTGGCTCACGGATACAGTGCCTCGGATTTGCAGTTTTTGCTCCAGTTGCAGAAAAATACCTGAGGTTTCCAGTGAGCAAACTATGGTATGAGAATGTGTGGAGCCTCTCCTTCCTCTGGGAAAGGACTCAGGGAGCAGCTGAATCTACACACCCGTGGGCTCCTCCAGGTTTCAGAGCATTGCAGCATCTGCTGGTGCCAGATATTCCCAAGATGTGCGTTCTGAGGAATGAATGATTCAAATTGCTTCATCTATCTGCTGAATGCACTCTTTTAAATAAAGCGATGTGTGCGTAGTAACGGGGGGGGGGCAGGAACCTTGGTTTCCTTTTGCTTTTAAGGTCAAAGATTGAATCATGTGCTAACTGCTGCTGCAAGCTCTGCCTTTTAAACATGCTCAGAATTATGACCTTTCAATTGTAGTCTAAATACCGGGTTCAGTTATAGGATCATCTTAGTGCCCTGTGCATGATTTATAAAGTCACGTGTCGGTGAGTAGTAAAAGGGATTTACAGCAGATTGTAGGTCAAAGGGGTTAGAGCACGCTGGAAATATTGAAAACAGAAGTAAATTTAGCATAAATGAATGTACTAGATATTGAGTGGATGCCAAAGCATGTATGGGATTTAAGCCATTGTTTTCTATGGTCCTGAGCCAAAGTACAATGTATAATGGTCCTAGATTGGTGGATTTATGAGCGAATGATTAAAAAAATACTAAACAAAGCTATTAAAAAGGAGAAAGAATCTGAATGTTGTTGTTCCAACAAACATTAAAATTAATCCAAATCTAGATCTCAGAGGTAAAGAGAAATCTCTCAATAGGTAAATTCATACACTTCAGAGAATTTCCATAGAGGTGTTTACACTTTGTCTTCTATTCAGAAAAACCCAAACCTCTCGCTCGCTTTTACATACTTGGGCTGCACTTAGCATTTTAATGTCATCCTGCAAAATCAGCAGTTTATTTAATTCTTTGCAAAATTTAACTGCCCGGAACACATTGGGTCCAGCTCTGAAATGTTTAAGGAATAAGAAGATAGCTTAATTATGTGATTCTGATAAGAAACCACCAGCAAATCAACTGACTGCTCTTTACGTCACCTACTTCCCCTCCCTCGCCCCTTTTGATGAAGCAGTTAAAAAAGAAACAAAACCACAGCCAAAAAGATAAAACAAAATCTTAACTAATGTGGCATCTTGTGTATTTTCTAAATTCTTTGCTGTCAGCAGCGAAAGAAGAAAAGCCTCTGAGGCACAGGAACTTCAGACCCCAAAATACCTGCAGGCGTAGGAGATAACAAGCCACGATGTCTTACAATAACTTGCTCTCTGCCTCTTTTTGTCTCAGCTCTGTTGCAAAAGAACTTTGAATCTCAGGTTTTTACGGCAACAGGTTTCCATTTTCTTCCTTTTTAGCTGGTTCTGCAAGGGGACTGAGCAAAGGCTCTCAGTTTTCCCCCTTCCCTCAGCTTTCGTTTCAGGGCAGCGCGGAGCTGCTGGGGGGAGAGCTTTCTCACGTGTGCTATTTCAGTCCGATGTGTCCATCCTTCTGATGCTTTCCTTGTTTTTAATATCCACCTTCCTGTCCTTCGCAACACTGCCCTTCCTCTCCCTCTTTCCTGGTTTTGTTTGATGACACTCATCTCTCCTGTCTTCCAGAGGCGCAGAGCTTTAACACTGCTTTTGCTGGTTATTCACACCCTCCAGAAAGCAGAAGGAAAATAGGAAAATAAAGCTTTTGATGACACCGAAGAGCATTTTTGTAAGACGTGGTGCCCTCCTGTCTCAGGCCTCCTAAACTTCAGGGCTCTGCCAGCAAAACCCTACAGGGTAAGAGTGTGGCTTTTCCCCAGGCACAGAAAAGCTGATGAAAATCCTTTACAAACACAGCAATATCTCTCCTTCAGCTTTTGCAAACTGGAATAAGCTGCACTGGTAAAAATACTCTTACACTGGCCCAAGTGAAGGGGAGTAGGTTATCCCTTTGGCTATGCTGACATAATTTAAAATAACAGAAATATAAATCTAGCTGAGATTTTGGGGTGGTTTTTTTTGAAAATCTCTCCCGTGTGCTTGCCCACCTCTTTCAGAAATGCTAAAGGAGTTTGCTTGCGTTTCAGAAAGAATAATTTTAACTGTAAAGAAAGTGCTACCGGGAGGATGCGAGCCAAGTATGGTAACATCAGCCCCCAGCTTTGCCAAGTTAATAACCCCCCCCGGGCTGTCAGCTGGAGGGGGGAGTGGGTGGGAGGTGGTGCTGCAGAAGAGGCACCCAGGCAGAGACAACGCAAACTGCTCTTTTATAACAGGACTTCAGAGTTGCTTTACATCCTTTAAACAACCCAAACCGAGCAAAACTTGTGCTCAGCCAGAGCAGCACAGGAAATAAATGCTCCCACCTCGCTGCGCCCATCGAGGCGTTAGTGGCAGGCGGGAAGGTGCTGGGATGCTCGCACCCGGTACCCGCCTCCTCCCGGGGCTCCCCATGGCCCTGGGGAACGCCAGCTGCTGGGAAAACTTGTCTTGCCTTTCGTGTGTGTCAGAGCAAGGCCACACACACATTTGTCCACTAAAGACACTGCCAGAACAGCTTCATTTTTACAGAAACACCTGAAAAGCGCATCTGAAAGACCCTTCGAGTGAAGGAGTTCCCATCGGGCAGGTTCTGAAGGATGGTTGGGCTGTGTCAGGGCTTGGGATATCCCTGTACCGTTCACTCGAGCAGAATTCACTTGAGTGTTGAAGCCACCAGGCAGTTATCACGCAGATGTTGGATGCCATAAACCCCGACTGTCTCTCTCGGTAAGAATGTCCCTAGTTTTGGGTGTCTGTGTCAGGTGAAAGGACTTCGATTCTCTTTCCAGGAAGGTGGTGAACCCCCTATTTGCAAAGTGCTTTCATGGACTTTATCAAGGCTGGCGGGGAAAGGGGGAGCAGGGGGTTTCTGACCCCTTTTCGTGTGTTTTCCCCCCAGCAGCTCTGGGTGGAGGTGGCCCTGCAGGGGACCCTTCGGACACGCGCGGGAAGAGCTGGCAAGACCTTCCTGGAGGTTTGCAGCTGTTAAAACCAGTTAACACCAGAAGTCAGCACACCACCAGAACAGGCTGAAAAGTAAATACAGGAAGCTGGCTAAAAACTGAAACAACAACAACAACCCCTCCCCCCATTAAAAAAAAAAAAAAACAACATGGATTTTTTTTTTTTTTAAATCCCTACAACTTGAACAGAATAAAGTTTGGAATGACACATGCAAAGAAGAACACAAAGCCTGGCTCTGTGCTAGCAGGCTTTCTAAATAATTTTTTAAAAAAGCAAGGGCTATAGAAAACTAAGGAACAATAGAACAGACCTACGTGTTTGTTTTAAGCCCCAGAAGCTCTTGTGATGGTTGGATGTTGGAGGAGCAGGAGCTTGTGCTGGGGTTGCTGGTGATTTCCCCTTTGTCTATTCAAGGTAAGCTGCAACAATAACTTCCTGCTCCCCCTCCTGTGAAAATACCCTCTGTTTGTGGGTATGAAAATAGCTCCGTGTCCCACAGCGCTGCAGCCTCCAGAACACTTCATCCCTGGGCACGGAGCTACTCGCAAACGGAGGGGAACCTTTGGGGGAGAGCTAATAAATCAACTTTCAAACGCCAGATGCCCCCAAGCTATATCTATCCAGCAATTTAAAGCATGAAGAGCTTGAAAGTCACAGGCCAAATTCTGAAGGATCTTTGACAAATAAAGAGAAACTGCAAGGAAATATTAAGTAAGGAAAAACAGTTTGGAGAAGCAGTGTTATTCGTGAATTAATCTCAGGAGAGTGAATCAGATGCAGTCATTCTGCTACAAATTCATTTTTGGAAATTCATCTTTAGGATCTCAGTTCCCTTCCTCCAGAGATTGTTGGTCTTCAGGATGATGATTTTCATCAGTTCACTATTATGAAAACAAACAATAATGAGAACTTAGAGCTAAGATAAAATGTACTCTGGAGTATGTGAGAAAAACTGGTGGAATAAGACCTCGGATTTCACAGAAAGTTTAAATGTTGATGCTAAAAATCATCAGGAAAAAAAGCAAAGAGTACCACGAAGGAACTTGTTTGAAATTCATCTCTACTCCAGGCAATTTTTCCCTTCAGAAAAGTTTCAAGCTTTGTTTCGATATTATTAACACTAATTTTCTCCATAAAAACAACACTAAAGCATAAATAAGACATCACTTCAGTCTGAAAGATTTTTCACTTTGGGTCAAATTGTCTGTTTCTGCTCCAGAAGGAATAATCCTTGGTCTTTCTGTGCTGCTGGAAACAGAAATAAAATTAGGTTTGCGTGACACAAGGTGAAGATTTTTTCCTTGTTCTTTCTTTTTTTCCCAGACCTACCAGGCAAACAAAACACTGAGATATTTGTGCACCCCCTCTAAGGATGCCTGTTGGGATTTTCAGGAGCACCTAAGGATCTCTCTGCATCCTTAAGCATTTAAACAGTCTTAAATATAGCCCTAACAATGCCGTGAGCCTTTCTCTAAACCAACGTGCTTCTTGACCTAGGATATTGTCAGCTAATCCAGCTGAGGAAGAATTGAGGTTTCCTAGCTCTTATCTGACACTGTTTCCAAAAGACTAGGCTTTACCCAAGCGAATAACATATGCATAGACACCCCCCCCCCCCCTCAAAAATATTCCCCCAATATGGCTTTTTGCGGGGAAATTAGCATTTATTTGACAGTTGCAGGAATAAAAGTTTTCGTCGACATCTGTTTTGTGAGTCATGACTGTCACGTGCCACGATAGCAAGGGGTGCTGGTACCCTAATAAAAGCACACCCCATCACCCAGGTGAGGGGGGAGCAGAGCGTGTGCCCCACGCCTGCCCTGCCACCCCTCCCACTTCCCCAGAGGGTCTGTACAGCCCAGGGAAAGAAAGGGATGGGCAGCAACCAGCAGCTGAACCCAGGGCTATTATTTGCTAAACGTTCAGTCTCCGCATTCATCTAGAGATACCAACCAGCAAGGAGCTATGAAAGATTAGCTCTGCCACAATTATCTTTTCCTCTGAGAATATTTCCCCCCCCTGCTTCCTGACCCCCTTGTTTCTCCTCTAACCCCATTCACACAGGGCTCATGTTCTCAAAACGAAAATCTTTTGTCCTCCTTCAACCCCTATTTTAGGAACCTCTATTTTTCCTCTTTCCTGGGTCATTCTTAATAGCATCACCAGACACAGAAGGATCTGCTAAGCCTGTGAGCAGACAGGGCTGCGAGTCACAGTGAAAGGGGCACTCCAAGGTGAACTGAGTAATGAAGACTCCTGCAAAGAAGGAGACACATGTAAGCGATGACATCGCCACGAGCCGGATCCTTACGTGGCACAAGCCCTGCTGTCGCAGTGGAGCAGCACTCACACCTTCCCCCCAGATATACCGTGATGCTTTCTCGATGCACCCACCACGTTGCATTCATGATACAGTAAGGGCTGGGAGAGAGAAGTAGGTGTTTTTTTTCCCTTTGAGCTGGTTTTCTTCTTTTTAACGAAAAATCACCTGCTCTGAGAAAGCCCTGGATTGCAGCGTAAACTTTACTCTGTGCACAACGCGTAGACGGTTCCTTCATCGTGTAAGTACCTCCGACCTAATCCTCAATCTTGTCAATATGTATTTACCCTTAATAACTTGGATCTGGGTCATCACTTTGTCTTCCATTTGTTTCAGCGTGTCCTAAGCTGTGGCTCTATTTCTGTCCAAGCTCGATGCTCGGTATTCCCCCTAAGACCTGGGCAGTTTCCAACTTCTGTCTCACAAAATAAAACAAGCTATAAACAAAGACTCATTCCAGCCAGGCACTGTATTGTGGGCACAAAGGCTTGACGGTATCTGAAATTTCCCACCCTTAAAAGTATGTCAAAGGTATTTTCACAGCTTCTGCCCTGTGTCATTTCTCCAAAACATCTCAAGTCATTTTCCTTTAGGAGAACAAGGGAGAAAAAAATCCACACACACACACAAAAAACCCCTCCAACCCCATAATGCATGTGTCAACAGGTGAGGTCTAAAAATTTCATTAGGAAAAAAAAAAGGGGGAAGCAGTAACAGCTGCACGCGTGTTTGGAGGAAATCAGAGGGGCACTTTCCATCTGGCACGTGCTCTACAGGCAAAAGAGCTTTTATAAGACTTGGAACTCAAAGACCACTTATATTTTGGGGAGCAGGCTATTCTTGTATTGCTCATTTTAGGCAGCACAGCAACAGCCACCATTCAAAATACCCCACCATCCTGCCCCAGGAGAGTTCACACTGTAGCTAAAAAAAGCCCAGCTCCGAGGGGGAAGATAGACATGGCCAAGGTGAGGATGTCTTGGTTTTGTTTCAGCCAGAACCTGTTGTGAAATCATGTAATGCCCTAGGTTGGAAGGGACCCTAAAGATCCTGTAGTTCTGACTCCTCTGCCGTGGGCAGGGGCACCTTCCGCTAGACCAGGTAGCTCAAAGCCCCGTCCAACCTGCTGGGCTTGACCCTTCTGTCTCTGAGCTTAAGTATTTTCCCCCCTGATTTAAGATCTGACAGAAAGGAAGGAATCTCCGCTTTCAACCTTTTCAACCACTGCAGAAGGAACCCACGAAAAGGAATGCAGATGATGCCATGATGCAGATAAATGCTTCCCTTCACCTCAGCTGCACCCAATGCTGCTGCATCTGGGACGCGAGAGCAGACGATGCCTGCACCAAGGAGCAAATGTTTCCCTAGGAAACATTTTTCCTCTGCCATGGAAACTTTCTCAGACTTTGACAAAGTATCTTGTCTGTGACAAAATGGAGTTAAGACTTCAGAAGAGGTGGGTGCCTGTGAAGGGAGAGGGCAGAGAGCAAAGGAGGGAGTGAGGACCAACTTGGGAGCTGAGTTTGCTGCTTGAAAACAGGATGATCCCTAGGTCTTTCCTCTACCACTTCTGCATCCCACCTAAGGGCCACAACCACATCAGACTGTGGGCTTGTCCTCTTTCTGGTTGTAAGGAGAAATTCCATCCTGGAAGTTTTTATGAAATGATATTTTCCCCAAACCAGTACGTTGCTATGGAAATGTTTGTTTCAAGAATTCTAATTTATCTGACAAAACCTAGGGGGTCACAGAAAACGCCCAGAAAACCCTCATATTAGACACCTGTATTAGAGCCAGCTCAGGCTCTCCTGGCCCTGGCCACTGTGATCTGAGCCCTGCGTTAATAAAGAACCAAATACACAATTCCTGCTCCGAGTAGTTTACGCTGCATAAATAAGAGATTGACAGTTGCAAAAGCACAAGGGAGCGTTTCACGCGTTCAGCTGTCAGAGCTGATTTGACTCACCAGCTCTCACATTCACTGGATTTTGCACAATAGCGCTCATATTTAAGCTTGACGTCATCAGCTGGCTCGGTGTCAGCTGACCACTGGGATGGTCCTGGTTTTGATGGTGTGTCATCAGACCGCAGAGCAAATTGCATCTCCTCACTCGAGCCCTGACCCAGCAGGGCATTTAAATGTATTTTTAACTTGACTCAAGCAAATCCACGAAGCCAAAGGCATTATGCTTATCTGGCCACGTTACTATCTCTGCAGTGTACTTTTTGGGGACCCGGTGCATCGCTGTGGCTCAAGTTTTCCACAGGTGATAAATGTTGGTGTTGGCCCAGCTGAAGGTCATAAATACTTTGGTTTTTTGGGATCTCTGTAGTAATGTGGAATCAACTATATTTGTGCCAAAGCAGAGTACTTTTTTTCCCAAGAAATATTGGGCAAGCAAGCAATTAAACTTTAAACATATTTAAAAAATAAAATCAAACTGAAATGCAGTCGTATTTCATTTCAACTTGAAATCATAGAATCATAGAATCATTTAATAATAATTTAACTGATAATAGTGATTATCCATTCCGGTTGACACATCAGCAATCCTTTTCTCCAAGCCAGAGCGCTGAGCAGCACTGCTTTTCCTGCCCAGTGCCTCTTCTCCAATCCCTACCACTGGTTTTATTTTTCAGAGTGTTTCTCTCTCCTATGTCCTCTAAAGCAAAGATGCCTTACGGAGCTGGGACCCGTTGAGTTAATTGCACAGAGGTCAGCTCTGCCACCTCTGAGCGGTGTGAGGGGCTGGGAGCCCGTCGGCAATTCAGAGTAAGGCAAGATAACAGCACGCCGCTCGGAACAGTAGGAGCCCAGAAAGAAATCAGAGGGGTCAAAAGAGACTCCGCAGAAGAGAAATTAGAGCTCTGGCAAGATTGCCTGTTTTAAGAACACGCAACAAAGTTGTTTCACAATGTCCAAGCTGGAAAGAAGCTGATCAGCCCTACCAAAAAGCTAACGCAGCAGTTCCTTCCAGCAGGCTGAGTGCCTCCAGGACTCCACTCTTCCCACGCCAAACAGGAAGATAGCAGCTCATCAGCCCTGCAACACAGCCCTTCTCACTCACTCGCGTGGATTCTCTGCTGTTCCCCAAAAGCAGGAGCGTGTGCCACATAGTCTGGTATGCAGCAAGCAACGTGATATTTAATGTATTCGCTTTAATTCAGCCGCCCCACCAAGGGAGAAGTGACAACAAAGCAAATCAGCCACACCAGTTACTTAAGCCCGCTGGGAAGAAGCCACATGTACTGGAACTGTTTGTATTTACCACTATACATTTGGGTGGACATACAGGGTGGCTCTGAGGTCCATCTGGGACACTACCCTGTTTTTGAAGAGGATGTGTAAGAGGAAAGCAAGCCAAGAGCCCTGCTCTGACAACGTGCCTTCCCAGCTTCCCCCAGTCTGCAGCTGGAGCACACAGATATTCTTGTCCAAATTCTAACCAGGTCACCTAAACATGGGCAGAGAAGAGAGGAGAAAGGGGGCAGTTTTGTGGAAGCAAGTGCTTCTAAAGTGCTCCACTCTCCTTGGTTCCTGCTCCAAGACCTAGAGTGCGAGGCAGGTAATGCTGGGAAGATGTCATCCTTTAAAAATAAAGGTGGCCAAAGTGTTCGTTTTAATTGTTGCACCCAACAGCTGAGGCTGAGAAGTTTTTCTGGGATGGGGCGTTCCTGCTCATGGTTACTTCCAACCTTCTTGGTTTCCACACCCAGCAAAGGCAGGTTCAGAGAGGTACAGGGAGACTGTACGAACAGACACAACTTCCAAGAGAGATAGATGTCATTAGTATTTTTAAAACAAGCCCTGAACCTCCCAATGTTGGGATATTTGCTGGTTAAAGTGTCCTTCTGAGAGCTCACCCCCAGCCAGACGGCGGAGAAAGGGGCTGCTCCTTGTCGGTCTGGTGGAGGTTGCTCTAGCCACTGCTTTTTCCATCCGTTGTTCAACCTGAGGCATGAAAATGGAAGCAAATGTTGGGGGGAAGAGGGAGGGGAGACGACACTTTTTCTGACCTGCTGAATTTCCTAGCAAGCTTCAGAAGCACGAACGGGGTAGGTGGGAATTATGCTCTGTTTGAGTTTTGTTTGGTTGCCTCACTTTGATTTTACAGTCTCCAGGTAGGAGCAAGGGCTGTTTCTACAGGTTCTGAACAGACAAGTGCATCAACAGATGTAAGGGGTTACTGAGCGTGTGTTATAAATGCATGTGTGTGTCTCAGTGGCGTTACTCCTGAAAACAATTTCCCAGTGTTTTTCTTTTCACGCTTTTAAATGTAAATGTTGAAAGTTCAGAGAACACTAATAAAATATGAATGATGAACATTCCTCACTCCCTGGTTTAAAGAATGGCCCAAGTCACGAGTAACATAAAACCACAGATTTTTCCCAGGAGTAATAGTAGAAACTTCATTACTTGAATCATTTGTAATCAGACTAGACAAAGCAGAGAAGATTGTACTCTAGGGTACAATCCTGAATCACTTCCCTCCCACCCCGAGAACTTTTCCCCAGCTGTTGGCATGTGTCTTTACTTACAGACTACTTGCCAAGACAGGTCCTTTGCTTTCCTAAACATACCATTACTAATGAACAAACTTCCAAATCACTGAAAGCTTCCAAAATATTGCATCCACTTCTGTCTGAGTATTCATTTGTGTTCAAGACTGCTAGACTAACTATAATTCACATACCTTTAATCTCTGAAATTTATTAGCAGTATGTGCTCCTCTGATCTTTCTTGCTAGTCAGCTCATAGATGTCAACTGGCAGCACAGGTAGAAAAGTAAGAAGACCTGATCTATAAAGGAAATTGTTTAAAGTTGTCAGGGACATTAACGCTCAAAATCTCAACGACCACAAAAAGCTTCTGTTTTCCCTGAATGACATGACAAACAGTAAGCAGGGCTCTGATTTCTAGTTTGCGTGCTTCAGAATGGCTGAAATGAACTCTTCGAAGGCAAATTTTCTTGATATCTCCTTGAGAGCTCCCGTGTTTTTGCAGAAATGGAATCCTGCAGCCTTTGTTACATGAGCTGTGTTGACAATGAAAATTCAGTGTAGCGTGAGGATAAACATGGCTGAGGAGCACGAGTCCAAGAACTCCAAAAATGCAGAATCCAGATCAAACCCAAAGGCAGGGATCCCGCCAACCCCCAGCACCGGTCACCCTGGCACACTGAGATCCAGCGAGTCTCCACACTGGTTTTGTGGTGGATTAGGAGCTGCTTCTCTAAATACAGAGCTCTTCCTCTTTGGAAGAGAGCCGTGTTTGTTAAACTGGCCGGTGGTGGGCCTGGCACCTTCAATTTAGGAGCCCCATAAAATGTGTCTAACGAAGCTGGAGTCTTCGGAGACAGAAAGAAATACCAGCCAAGCCATAAACCAGCCTGGCTCTTCGGTCCCAGTTCTCCAAGCGCTGCAGCCCCTTAATCCCATAGCTGGAAGTGAACACCGTTTCATCTCGAGTCACGTTAAGCACGGTCATACTTTCGCACATGCTAATGTAATATTTAAAAAAGGGCTTGTATCAGATGGCCAGCGTAAGGCTCTGGGCTCTATCTGCACACACTTTAACCTTCAGCCAAGCTCCTCCTGGTTCGTTGCTGGTGGGGTGCTGCTCTGCACGCCCCAGCAGGTGTTCCCCGCAGCCTTGGCCGGCCCCGGGCATGCAATTCAAACCGCTTTGAAATCAACAGTCTTTGTTCAGTTTGTAGGAATGCGCTAATACAATAAAGCCTTAACAATTAGGAATAGCATCGAGTCCCCATGAATCACTTTTCACACTGTTTTTGCATCCTCTGTGTATGTTTGTCTTTCTTCCCAAGGCTATTCCCAAGCTATCGCTTTCCCCTGGAGTCCTATTAGCGTCTATTCTTTGTATTTACTAACAGGAAGCGTCACAGTTCTGTCCTCACCAGCCTCACTCGCAGGCCCTCTTAATTACTAGTATCTTTTTCTTTTTTTTTTTTTAAGCTTATTTGGCAAAATCCATGTTCCTCTATTCTTCCTGGCTAGCAGGTTGTTTCTTTCTTCCTCAAGGTGCAATCTGGTTTCCTTTTGTTGTTAAGTTCCCTAATACTGATACTTTCCTGGATATTGTGGGAAAGAGTCCTGGTTGACAACCAACTTCTTTTCATTTCCATCCTGATTAGCAAGCAAATAATAAGTGGAAGCATAATTTATGGTTTGATTTAAGCCACCTCATTCACATTTGGAAGGAAATCTAGGATGACTAAATCTTGAAAGGGAAGGCACGATAAGCAGTATTAAGAAACTGTCAGGGATCGGAATTGCATTAAATGTTCCTGTTCCATTGTCATAGACTTTTGGCCTCTTGCATTAACACAAGACGATACTAGAGAAGGCTTTAATCTAAATATATGAAACCCAGAAAATAAGATTGAGAATCTGACCATAAAGAGAAGGTTAGGTGACTGGCATCTTGCCTTTCACTGTCACTGGAGTTGAGCAATATATTCCTTCATTAATTTCTTGGCACTATTCCTCTGTTGACAGCTATCCTTTTTCTGAGGCATTGCTTTACATTTATATTCTAAGCTCTTTGAAGCATTAAAAAAACGGCCACAACAAACAAACCCAACCAAACAAAAACCCCACCATCTATAATACGAATATCTATATAGCATTATTAATATACTTAAGAGACTTTTCCCGTCTGCTGGATGCTCAGAACCCGCGCTCTCCCTTACAAAGGCAGCTTGAGGTGTTTGGCAGATTTGGCAGGGAATCTTCTTCACCCTTTCAAATTTCAAGCCTTGGGGATGCTCCCTCATCTCATCTCATCTCGTCTTTTTCTCCCCACTTCCTCCCCAGGATGGGCTATTCCATCCCTTTCCCTTTAGGCTCCAAAATCTAACAGTCAAAGCCACATCACTCTTTAGATCTTCTTCATAGAAGCTGATGATCAGTCAAACGCCATTAACGTTATTTAGCACTGCTTTTAAAAGATGGGGGGCTTTTTTCCCCCACCTCGCTGAGAAATCTTAAAGCAGAAAATCTCTCCTTCCTGATCCACCCAAATCAAAACAGATTGACAGAAAAGAACCGCTCCTTTCCAGCCCTTAAACATTAACGTGGCAGTTTGTGTTTGTCTCTCGGCTTTATAACCTCCGGAGAGGGCAGGACTGGATTCGATCACTGGCGTAACTGCCAGCCAGGATACAGAATCTCTTTCAAACTTATTTCTGAAACTGAAATATAAATCAGTATTAGCATGTCCTCCTGTACTTTTTGTAGCTGCGGCTAACCTATCCGTGCACCTCGGAAAATATCAAGCAGTTCCACCAGTGACGTTTATCTAATTTAGTCTAAAAGCTATGCATTGTTGAATTTTTCATCTGCAGGGGAATATTGCATTAGACAAAGCCCCATGTCCCACTGTCACACGCCCTGTGTGCAGACGGAGTGGTGCCTCTCATCGACCTGCTCTCACCCTGCTCTGCACCGTGAGGCTCCGTTCTCTCAGAGCACCAGGGACCAGCCAACCACAACCTCTCCAAGGTAGATGATCTCCGGAAAATCTCTGGCATTGCCCTAAGTTCCCTTGCCCCCTCTCTGATCACCCTCTCTGACCTTGAACAACATTTTTTTTTTGTGACTTTTCTCCTGAGTTTCAGCCACATGAACTCTTATCTTTTCAAAATCAAAGTTCCTGGATGTCTCAACCAAACAATAATGCATGAAAATGTCAGCAAAACATCGCAGGGGGGAAAAAAAACCCACCACCTCTCTGACAAATAGATTTTATTGGTTAGTGCCATGAGCTAAGCCAAAGGACAGAATGTGTCAGAGGACAGATCACAAGGAAGGAATGCTCAAAGGAAAGCTTGGAGAAGGGAAAAATGCGAACCCTGCAGAAATTGCACACATGCCCCAGCAAGCACCACTGAACGAAGGTCTGCACTGGGAACTCATCCCGGGCACGTCCAAGGCTTCCCAAAGTCTCCTAAATTAATCCTGGCCTCAGCTAAGCCTGATTCAAGAGGTGCTTTTAAACTGAGTGCAACTGGATGTCTTAATTGCTCTTTCAATTAAAAGTGGAACGGAATAGTCTTTGTTTTGCTTGATGTATTCCAAAGGAATTCTAATTTTAGAGTAAAATAGAGATAATAAAGTTTTTCACTTTTTCCTATGTCCCAAAGACAGAAGGGCTATGATTATAATTCTCACAGAAATACACAATCCCTAATTAACATCAGCTATTGTGCTCTGTTGTACAAATGCCCCAAACAGTCTCCAGTTGGGGAGCAGAGGGTCCCTGTGCCCCAAAAAGGAGGAAAGTTCATCAGAATCCTAAATGATCCTAAACCTCCAAAAACCTTCTCTTTGGAGGCCAGTTTCTTAGCAGGTGTAACGTGACAAAATATCCTTATGCATAAAAATATACCCAGGGAAGTAAAACACAGAAAAATCTGACCTCTGACAGAACTGTTATAAATAGGATATTTGAGAAGTTTTCCATACAGCATCAGCTGCCCTTTAACCCTTGAACTGCAAACATTTTCCATCCAACCCTCTAGCTAATTAGTGTGTGTTTGTGTGCACACAAGCATGTACATACACACATATACACACACACGTTTCTATACCTTGGGACTGTGGAGTACGTACAGTTCAATGCTGCTTTGATAAAGTGCTTTATTAATCCCCTCACCCTGCTGGTGTCCCAGGGTAACACAGCACAGCCCTGCAGCTGATGGGTCTGGTGAAGTGACACCACATCCCAGAGAGCTTTGAACCCAAAGAAGAACAAGAAGAACAGCAAGAACAGAATCACAGAATCACCTAGGTTGGAAGGGACCTTTTAAGGTCATCTAGTCCAACCAATGGAAAAAAAACCACCACCACACAAAATCACACACCACACCCAAAACAACACCAACCCAACACTAATCCGTATCCCCGAGCACCATGTCAACTCATCTCTTGAATACCTCCAGGGATGGTGCCTCAACCCCCTCCCTGGGCAGCCCATTCCAATGCCTGAAAACCCTTTCAGTAAAGAAATATTTCCTAATATCTAACCTGAACCTCCCCTGGCATAACTTGAAGCCATTGCCCCTTGTCCTATTGTCTCCTTTCAGGGAGTTGGAGGGAGTGAGAAGGTCTCCTCAGTCTCCTCTTCCCCAGACTGAACACCCCCAGCTCCCTTAGTCTCTCCTCATAAGGCTTGTGCTCTAGACCCCTCACCAGCTTTGTTGCCCTAAGAACTGACCATTGAGAGTCAGAGCTGCACAAGAGAAGTGCTGAAGGTGGCGTTGGGTGCTGGCTCCGTTCCTTGCACCACCCATGAGGGGTGTTTCAAGCTCTGGGTTCCACAGCACCTGGGAACTCCACAAGCGTTCAGTCGTGAGCACCAGACGAGGGCTGTGACAGCAGCACAGCAGAGGTGTGCCCTAAGATGACAATACACGTCCCAGCACTCCGAGGAACATGCCTTTGAGTGCTGAGAAGCTCCTGCCACTTTCCAAAGCCCATTTAGACCCTTTTGGACCTGTAAAATTCAGGAGCAAAGCCCAGCCCCCACCATGTGCATTTCCCAGAGCTCTGCCACGTGCTGCGCCTTCCCCTCCTGCCCCAGGGACGTGTCAAAGGGAATGTCACATCCAAGGCATTTAGGGGGACACCCTAAAGCACCCTTTCACCTGCCCGAAACACAGCCAGGGGAGGCAGAAGTGCCCTGGAGAGGCGGCAGATGAGCGAGGGCTGGAGGGACGGGCAGGGGCTGGAGGGCTCTCCTTGCCTGGGTAGGTGAGCAGCCTTTATCCAGGTGGGGATAGACCAATTCAACAGAATGAAATAATAAAAGAGCTGATTTGCCGTGCCTCAGCAACTAGAAATGAGCTCTCCCTTGCCCCTGCCTGCTTGTAGGTTGCACAGGTGTTTGTTAAAGATACGTGTAAAATTAGTGGCTATTTATTACTCATAAATAAAAAAGTTATCGCCAAGTGCTGGGCGAACGTGAGCAATATGTCTCCTTCAAATGCTGCGAGAATCTTTTGTTCTCATCCTGGGCTCTTCTGATCAATTTATACCGGGGAAACATATCACAACCAAACCCGAGGCTACATGTAATGCCTTTAAGGAAATTTCATCCCTTTCTACAAGTCATCTCCAATGAAATTGGCTGGAGAACAACCTGGCATCATTTCTCAAGGGCAATAAAAAAAGGAAAACTGAAAAACTTTTCATTAAGCAAGCGTTGAATGAATCAACTTAAGAGAGATATTAGGATATTTGGCAGATGAAGCAATGGAGTTCTTAACTGTGTTTGTGGTGCCTTCGTGTTTTACAGATGGGCTAGTAGTAGAGCCTATGCCTTGGTTGTGGACAGAGATGTGAAACCCAACTGGTTTCACCACTTTTGCAGCACTTCTGACATAAAACTCAACCTGGAATTCTTGCCAGCCCTGCATGCGTGCTCATGTCGCAGCTTTGACTTCATTCTATAATTAGCTATGTTTGGGCAAAGCCAAATTTCAAACCTAAACACAATTAAGGAGAAAAGGTGAGAAAAGAAAACATTTTAAATTTTGGAATTACATATTAAGTACCTCATGTGCTTCTCTGGGTAGCTACAATCTGCTTTTAAATGCCAATCCCAGAGCTGAAAGCTAAACTAAAGAACCACTTCTCCCATTGATTTTTACCTTAACTAGATTATTTCCCCTTTATCTGGCTGGTCATTACTTACAATAACTATTTATGTACCTGTGTTACTTAAAATAGCTATTTATATACTTTGGGCTAGTGTACCATTACAATAAACTTGCTAAGCTTTATCAACAGTCTGAAAGCTGATGTTCCGCTATGGCCTTCGGGAAACTGCTACCTACATCCTGAAAATTACATTTTTAGACCATGTTTTTCCTCTTAGAAAAAAAAGGTATTCTGGCGAAATGTCTCTCTCCCTTTATTCACTGCAGAAATAACAGTGCTCTTCACTTTGGCACCTCCGACTCCAGTCTGAACCAGGGTGGGAGGTGGGATGAATCCAGCTCTCACTGACGAGTGATTGCATGGAGCCTTGCTTTTGCTTTTTAAGGCTGGGATTTACAAAGGACCTAAAATAATTAGATCCCCCAAACCATCCAACCCTTAGGGGCTCTTTTGAAAATCCTAAACTAATTTCAGCTCCTGGTAAGTGTCCAAATGTTTGGATCCCTATGGAAACCTCCTCTGGAGTAGCTGAACCGTAAGGTAGCGTTATTTGTATTCCCCACTCCTCGTGTATTTCCATTGGTATCATTAACATATGGCAAGAATGCAAGTACTAGGAAAATATGTTCACAGTCCCTGGCCCATTCTTCCAAGATGGTGCTGTTGTAGGAAAAAGGATTATGCGAGTTAAAATACACAGGGCTCAGCAGTCATTAAGAGCTACAACTGCTCCTAGCAAAAATACTTTTTGCAGCTGCACTTTGGAGAAATGTTTCACGTGTTTTCGGTTGTTTGGTTTCTTGCATAGATGTCAGTGTTCCCAGGCAGGCATCTCTCTCCACCTGCCATCTGACAGGAATGACCCAAGGTGGGTGGGTGGATGGAGTTTAAGAGATGAGATCAGTCGTCAGCCTTTGGGGGAAATGTGAAAAGAAGATGTTGAGCTAAGTTTGAATGTAGAGTCATCAAAAGGGGATAGATGCATTATTTACCCTGCTGTAAACTCCATGTCTCCTGGTAGCTCTGCTGCCAAAGTCTGGTTACGGGTGATGGTCCTGGGACTTCCCAGGTGCCGATGAAGAGCCCTCCGCAGTGTCCTGCTGCACCTCCACCTACCTCTGCAAAGGCCCTTCACTTTTAAACCCACACGTCACTAAAACTGAAAGGGCAACCCACACAGGCAGATATTCAAGAGAGAGACACTGTTAAAACTGGAGTCTTCACTGTGATCTCCATCAAGTACTACTTAAAAAATAAAATGAAGCTGCTTCACCATAGCAACTGGATGTGCAGCTGCAGGTCTGACTTGGGATGAACCTAAAACTCCTTTGCTCTTCCCTCCCGTGAGGACAGGGAAAAGGCATCCTCCTAAAACTCAATCTCTTACTATCACCTGGAAATGCTTCTGGTATAAAACGCACTTTTCATTATTTTTTCCTGAAACGACATTTGCGAGAGCTGCATCACCCTGGACTGAGATTCAATGACCTTTTCAAACCTAAACACACAAAAAATTTATTATGACGTTTTAATCTATTTTGAGTAGATTCTTAAGAGTTTGAGTCAAAGCCAAACTTTTGATCGTGACCCTGTTATCATATTTTACCTTAATCTTGAATCTACGAATAATATTCTGCTTGTTCTGAAGAAGTGAAAGTAGGGAGAGTCCATCTTTTGTTGGACTCAAAAGTCATTTTGTTGAGACAAAAACAGTCAGTCATTTGTTTTGAGAACTAAATACCAATTCTTTAATCAAAATGCCTGTCTGCCTGGCCACATCGCTTCTGTGCTCGAAGGTACGGTGCAGAGGGCCTCAAAAATCACATTTTGAACCAGAAAGTGCCCTGGAACAGGGCAGAACAAGGTCTGGTCCAGCAGCAATGGTCTGCAGAATCCCCAAATTCTTATTTTGCAGCTTTCCACTTTGCCTAGGTTTAGTAAAGTTTCACCATTTGTTCATCATCTCTGTGCAGAAAAGTGCTCCATAAAACCCAGTTCTGCCCCACTCCGAGGCGGCAGCTGCTTTTAAACTGGTTATTGAGGTCACGGTGCCTCCAAACCTCCCGCTAATCTTTCTGGCTGTAAGTCAGGCCATTGTTGCCAGGCTCTGCAATAGGCTCAGTCTATTGCTTTCACCGCCCACTCCTACAATATTTTTTTAGCAGTATCCTTTTCTAAGCAAACGCCCATCTGTAACGCCTATACATGCCATGGAGATTAAAAAAAAATATATAAAATAATAAAATAAATAGCATTAAGCCTCTGCATACAGTTTCTAATTTATATAACAACTGTTCAGCAAACAATCTATGGGATTTTTAGGGGTTTTTTTGGGTTGTCTTCCCCTAAACTTAAGAAGATGTGTAAATGAAGCAGGAGCAATAAGATAAAAAGTTGAATAAACTCTGTGGAGAGACAGCAAAAAGTGTTTCTATGCCCTCTCAGGGTGACAAAAGACATGGAGACCAGGGACATTCACACCAGATGAAGCTAATTCAGGGAGCATCTCTTCTGTATTAAAGGTGAAAGTAGGAATTTATGCTCATACTTAATTCAAGGGTAGTTTAAACTCTACTATCTCAACCAAAGTTCGGAGACCTGGCTCTTTCACGGCACGCAGGAGAAGAGGGGCCCGTTCATACAAATGATTCTGTTGCTGCAGCATCGAGGACACAGAGTCAGAGCTGGACCTGATGGTAGAAGCTATTTTAGAGGGGGAGGAAAAAAGAGGGCAGGACTGCTGCCCTGAGCCGTTTCTGCATGAGAGAGGAGACAGGAATTGTTTGCAAGGGGAAAACGATGGAGGGCGCAGGCAGGGAGCGTCAGCCTAAGGCAGAAATAGAGGTCTGGTCCTTCAGGCCAAGATGAGCCTCAAAGACAAAACCAAAGAGCTCGTGTTTGCAGCGTGAAGTCACGGAAAGGGGTGCAAAAGGAGACATGGCACAAGGAGCCTCGCAGTTTTGGAAAAAGCCGTCTTTGCTGCAGTGCTCGCAGTACATCTGGTGGAGCCAGATATTTCCTGCTGAGCTACAAACGTCACCGTTCCTCCTCCTGCCACGACTGCTCAGGAGGAGAAAATACGAGACCCACTGCATTCGTGACTGCCAACATCCCTGCTCTTGAACTGGGCACGACCTTTGTGCAGAAACGGTTGCCAAGTGACAATCTTGCCTGCTAAGATTTGTTTTAGCAACATCCTAATAAAGGTTTTGCTCAACAGTTTTTGAAACCTAAGTTTAAAACTAAAGGTAAACATAAGCTCTTGATGGAAGAAGATAATACCGGGGGGGGGGGGGGGGGGAGCAAAAAAGCACACATTTT
>JAOQGH010000003.1:35325826-35373726 GCA_025769975.1 Gallinago jamesoni | reverse complement strand
CCCCCCCCCCCCCCCCCCCCCCCCCCCCCCCCCCCCCCCCCCCCCCCCCCCCCCCCCCCCCCCAAAAAAGCACACATTTTGTGTGTGGAAAAAAAGAAAAGTGAGCATTTATGAGATAACACACACCTCCTTTCAATTACAGTGATTCCTGATGTTTTCTCTTTTATACCACATTAACTCCAGAGAGCGAAACCCAATAACAAATGCAATACTTTGTTAAAAGATGTCCACTTTCAACAGCAAAAACTGGAAATTACAGTCAGAGAATCTGAAAAATCTTGTGGTGGTGGTAGACCAGGTTGGGCTGTCCCCTTGAGGAGGATGCCTGTTTGCTGCACATTATGGAAACATTCAAGGGAAAGTAAATGGTTCAAAGTACTGTTAGTTGGGCTAGAAAACCACTTTTTTTCAATTAGACTTTCAAAACTAATTGAAGGAATACCAAAGCTGGACTCTCTTTAAGACATTTCCAGTCTTATTGACAACAGTAACAGCGAGGATGTGCGCGAGAAACTTGTTCCTATCCTGTTTTTCCTGATCATTCAAACCTCTGCCTGTCTGGAGCAAGCTGCTCCATACTCCAAACCTCTTCTGCAACAACATTTGTACCAGTGCCACAGGGAAAAGTTGCTATTGTGAAAATCGTGGATGCGCTCATCTTCCTTTGTTCCAAGCCCGGAGTACTGTGGGGTCCAGAAAACACATCAGGTCATCAAATCAACACAGTAAATCTTCCCTTTTACTTAGAAAGACAAAAATAATCTTGACTTTTTAATGAGCTCACACAACACCAAAAGACATTTCAGACTCAGGAAAGTATCTCATTTCTGCTGGCGAAAGGCGACGCAGCAGAAGTTGGACCGGGCTGCACTTGGATGGGCTCTAGTGCTACGATCCCGAGTCCAACTCCGTCACAAAGAGGGAGCATCTCGAGTCACAGATATTTGGTAGCAACACGTTATAGCCAGCTCTCTTTCTGAATTCAGCCGGTACACAGGCACCGGTGTATTTGATGCCAGTCTTAATATTAAACGCAGGAGGAAAATTACTTTGGTAGAAATAGAGGATGGACCTCCTGTGCGAGAGATCCCAGCTGCCACAGAAAGCGCGTAATCTCTTTTCATGATCTTAATTTTAAAAATTGGCCTGATTTTTTTTCATGTGTCCTCACTATTCCTACTGGAAGGGATTTCCAGCGCCTGTCTATTTATACCCATTTCTTCTTGTGCCAACATTGTCTCTTCGCTTAAATAACTTTCCTCTGCCTGCTGCTTGCCTCCTTGATGCACTCACAGGCAGCTGTCAGATCTCCTCAGCCTTCCCTCCTTCGGCAAAACAAGTCAATCCCATTTTATAACCTCTGAGAAAGAGTCCCCATTCCCCAGATTCTTCCTACCCTTCCCCTACACCGAGCTCCTCTTTGTTGGATGTGATGATGAGGGTCCTCCACGACCTTCCCCTGTGCCAGTTTCCCATCCAGCAGATCTGAGGATCGTATCACAATCTGAGGAACCAGAGGTCCTTTCTTTGCTTTCACCCCGGCCAGTAACAAAACAATTACTGCATAATAACGCAGCAATTAATCACATCTATTCTGTCATGCACAGACATATGACAAACCACTGTGTATCATATTGCAGCATAATACTACATTGAGCTTTGTAGCTCTTCCATTTTCTCATTAACAACAGCAAATGAGAACATTGCTTTTTTCTTCTACAATTTTAAGGCCCAGTTAAGAGGTTCAAAAATTAACAAGTATATACACGTATTTATCAGATAAATAAGTACGCAGATACTTAAAGAGAACAGCTTCCCCTTCGTGGCTTGGTAAAATCCATTAATTCCTTTTACAATCATCATTACTGCCTCTCTCTTTGTCATCAGCATCATATCTCTGCAGGGCAAAGCGTTCTGCACAGGCAGATGAAAGATCTATTTCTCCTTGAAGTCAAATCGTGGTAAAACTCCCATTGACTTCCTGTTGCAGCAAGGAGCAAGCTTGGGCTTCTGGTTTTTGTAACATGGAAAAAAAAAAAAACCAAACCACTGGAATAAAATAAATTTCGGTGATAACCTAGTTTAACAGAATACCTTCATCTAAGGCAGAAAAAAAATCAGAAAGGCTTTCAAAACATGCAGATAGAAGTCAGCTTCAGGAAGAAGAATAGGAGTCAAAAGCCCAGAAAATGCAACTGAAAATTCTTGATGAGCAACGGTTCAGCCCCTGCCCGGGTTGTCCAAGGTCCTCATCACAAAGCGCTGTGCAGAACCCCTGTTTGTTTGAACACTCATTATTTACACATCTATGCTTGGTCTTTGCTGCTAATGAGCACACATGGTATTTTCCTAAAAAAAGGATGATTTACACGCTGTCTTTGGAATATACCTTCCCACAAAAATCCTGACACATATATCACGAAAGGCCCCCTTTGCAAACATAGGAAAGTGCAGGAATAACAAGATCTTGCAGGAAAAGTCTGACCAGCTGAAAAAGAAAGTATGTTAGGATTAACAAATACCTGGCTTATGTCAGAACCTGTTCAAGATAAGAGGAAATATTTTTTTAATGAAATCTAAGTATGGCCCTCACAGATGTGGAAAGAATGTAACAGGAAGATATTTTCAATTCCCACTTGGCTACAAGAAAGAGGTTTTGCAGCCAGGTTGGGTGGTTTTTTTATTATTTTTTTTTTTTACTATTTTGTTTATTTTCAGGTCCCCCTTGCCCTCTCTGCTGTTTCCTGGGGGAATGGGAAGCACAAGTGCCCTCTGCTTTGGCCACTGCGGGCTCCGGAGCCAACCCAGCTCCGCGGAGGCTGCACCCCGAGAAACGGCGAAAGGAAGCCCGTAACGCAATGACTAATTCTCCTGCTGATTCGGAACTTCTGATACTGCACAAGCAGCAGTGACAATAGAATTCCATGCTCGTGGGCTTACTTTTTCCCGAAACCAGCCTCACTTGTCCTGCTCACTCGAACGTATGCTAAAATCAAGGAAAACGGAGATTTCGCGTTGCTTTGTTTGATTTCTGTTACTTACGTGCCTCCTCGTGGGTGGCATTTCCCTCCCCCTTTCCTTTTTCTTCTCCAGTGCAGAAAGGAGTTATTTACGAGGGAGATAAAGGAGAACGTATCCTATAAGAGAGCTTGTTTGGCCTGAATGCTGTGTTTTGATAAGTGTCCTATGTGAAAAAGAAATGAGGTTAAGTCTTGAACTGAACTATTTTTGTCCATATGAATTGGACAGTAAAAACTGGCACTTGGTGGAGATGGGGTTAAGGTTCTCAGGCACCTTTATTTAACTTCAAAAAAAGATTTACTTTGTTTTTTTTCCCAAGGAAGAAAGGAGTCAGTGTTTCATACTAGATAAAGGACACCTCCACCTCTTGATAGTTAAAGAGTCTAACATGAAATATCGGCTTGTACTTAAAATCCCTGCAAATGTTTTGGGTGGGAAAATTCTGTGGAAATTTGGGTTGAGTTGGGTTACATTTTTTCCTTACAATGACTTTAGTACAATCCAAATTTCCAGACCAAACAGCATTTTTTTCCCCCTGAAGATTTTTCATCATACGGTGACAATTTGCAATGTGTTATTTCAATTAATTGTCAACTATTTCCAGATCTCTGACCAGATTACTGTATATAAAACCGTCACTGCTAGTCAATTTGCTTTTCTTTCCTCTCATTTATTTTCCAAGACAAGAGTTTTTGGGTGACCATCTGCTTCTTATTTCAAACCTGTCTATTTTTGTTAATACCTGATGTCTCACGTCTCATGCAAAAGCTCAATTAAAGATTGATAAGCAGCTTTTTAGTTTTGACATAGGTCCCCTATTCTAAGCAGCGATGCTTTACGATTCCAGGTTACTTTTCAGCTGAAGAATTTTTTTTTTCAAGCACTTCTTTAAATTCTGTTTTAGACCAACGTTTGGCAACTGTTTCCAAATATGCTTGGCTTCATACATTTGAGTTACCTTACAAAATGAAATAGAGACATTTGTGTGCTAAAATATAAGTATTCCTGGAACTGAGACCTTAGAAGCGTAAAGCTAGGGCTCCATCTATTCTCCCCTACTGGTTTCCATACAAAGACTGCTCAGTTTTCAGAGCAAAATAGTTTTATTTTATCTAAGGACCAACTGTGCTGTATCATTGTTAGGATCAAGCTGGGTCCTTTCTACTCTCTCACCTCCAATGCCAGGTAAAAAGCTGCAGGCAGCATGCCAGGTACCAGCCCCACCAGAGCTTAAAAAGTGATGTTTATTTTCTTAACCGTATTGACTTCTTGTCCCCCCTGGTAAGATAAAGCAGCTTTAAACCCTTCCCAGCAGTTGTCTCTTAAGTGGCAGTGACTTAGAGAAGGCTTGAAAGTAGAATGGGAAGAAATAACCAATACAACAGGAAAGTGGCTACTGCCTGAAGATCTTCTTCCCCATCACTCAGGGAGCAGGGCAGACACGAGTGCCAGGCTGTGCCAGGGGATGCACAAAACTCAGGTGCCGCTTAAAACGAGCTTTGCTTCCAGACCCATTCCCCTGTCTGTAAAAGATTTGATCTTGCTTTTGTCTCGCCTCATTTTTGTGACCGAGGTGTGATTGTTGCACTAACACAGTCATTTTAGGGTTTCAGGGAGAGGGAGAGACACGAGCTTCCCTGGAGGGTGAGTGGGTCTGCCTAAAACATTAATTGCTCACTTTATCCCTCTGCTTTTTCTATCTTAGACAGACAGACATAAATATCTAATATTAGGGAGGATGAACCTTAGGCCAGGAACTTCCCACTCTTTGGGTGGGAAGGCGCTCTTGTCTCCTCTTTAATTGCTCACAAAACCCGTGGACTGCTTTATTTTCCCATCTTCACTGGGCAGAACATCATATGTAAGCAAAATCCTTAGCTTTTTTATTTTTTTCTGTCTCTGTTTTCCTTACGCTGTTCATATTTTTCTCATAAAGCCTGTCACCAATGGCTAGTTTCTTTCTCTTTGTAATGGAAATTTGGGAATGATTGGTTAAGAAAAACCCAAATCCTAAATCATTAAGCAATAATTCTGAGAGATTATCTTACCGAACAATAAGAAATTTTATAGCAGATTTTTCGACAGGACATATTTCACTTAGAAAACCATCATTTTTTCTCCCTTAGGTTATAAGGTGCTTAAATCATTTTCTGAAGGAAGGAGGAAACAGCTGTGGCTAAAGCACGCTTTTTCCATCTGTCATTTTTTCTTTATTTTTTCTTTCTGTGCATGCAGCACTCTCAGAGGGAAAGCATTAGCAGCCGTGCCAATATGAGAAGTTAAAGAATGTAAACTTGAACTTGGACGATTTTGGTCAAGGTCCGAGAGTAGGATTTCTTTTTTTCCCATGTTCTCTGGCTGGGCTGGAGGTTGGGGTTGGGCTTTCGAGGCACGTGTGAGGAGGCAGGTGCTGGGCTACCTCTCCAGCCCCACTTCTCACCCAGCCTTGGAGCTAAGCTGGGGGCAATTTTCTCAGCTGCTTTCATTTAATCAAAGGATCTACCTGGACCCAACTCTTAATCCACAAAAAGGAAGGACAAGCACTACTTTGACACTGGAGGTGGTTTCAATCCCACATCTATTTTACAGGAACTGTTCTAGGTTGAGACCATTAAAAAGTTTAAAGGGACATAAGCAAAATAGGCTGATGATCCACCCTTGGTTGAGACGCACCCAAAGTCTTCCCTGCTTATTTAGAGGCGAGTTGTTCCCAGTTGTCCCTTTGAATACATGACTTTCCCTGCCCATCACCTTCCATACCCAATCTCTTGTGCTCGGTAACAACCCTCAGCTCCATTTTCAGGAATCACCATTTTGGATCAGATCCACAGTCTGTTGCTTGTGAAAATGCCCAAGTCAATGTTCTTCAGAGGAAGCTTCAGGATGCCCGATAACAAGAAGGTGCGGAAAAACAGCCTGAAGATATACCATCCCCATCATCATTAGTTATTGCTGTTTAAGTGCTAAAATCCAACAGGTAGTAGTTAAAATAAATAATGCACAGAAAAATACTTGCTATCCTAAGTCCAGTCCTCATCCCACAGCAGGAGAGTAAAACAAACACGACAATATGGAGAGACAGCCTTCCATCAGGGTAAAGGATGGGTGAAAGCTTCTAGAGGTTTTGATTTAATTTTTTCCCTTAATTCCTTCTGTCTCTACTAAGGAGTAGAACTGATAAACTCTGAGCTTGAACACCAAGAGAAGTCCTACTCTTTTCTGCGGGGCTGAGAAGGGTTATGAACTATAGAGCAGTTAGGTGAAACACCCCACAATAAAAAACCATGATTATTTGGATGAAAAAAGGAGCTTATGATCCCACAGTTATTGTTCACTTTTGTGCCAGCTAAAACCAGATTGGCATCTATCCCAAAAAAGCTAGCACGTATTTTGATTGTGATTTTCATTTTCTTCTTCCTTTAAAAAACTGCCCCTGTAAAGTCAGCCAGGATTTAAACAAATACATCTATAGCATGATAATACTGCCATTAAAAAAATAATTAGGAACACAGCCTGAAATAACTATCTAAAGACACTTGAAAACGTAAATCAGCCCAAGTATTTGAATAACAGCAAGGTGATGATGGAGGCAATGTGAGGTGGTCTTGCCTGAGAACCAAGAGGTTTGTTTTGACAGAAAGAGCATCAAACGGAGCAGAGCGAGGTCTGTGTGCTCCACTGCAGTCTCGGGCTGATCCATCTCTAAGAAAACTGTCAGAAAGGGCAAACGGGCAATATAATTCTTCCCACTGGTTACACTGTTTGGTGGGAGCAGAGCAGCTTTTAACTGACAGAGACAGATCTAACCTCTGAAATCCAGGCCTCTCATCTATTATTTTTTCCTTGAAAAACACTGATTTTCTAATTAAACCTTTTTTTTGGCTTTGAAGCTATTTGAATGCTGTTATTTCACAGAGACTTACATCTCTCCCATAGATCCCCACAGACTTTTTATCGATGGAGATAAATATTGTCATTTTTATCATTTGCTGTCAAACACGCCAAAAGATCTCGACTCAACCATGCGTTTGGGAAGGGAGTTTTTCAGTGGATTTGAATTTAGTTCTCAGTTTCCATCTTTATTGAAACATTTAGATCTTTTCCACATACTTTTTCCCAAGCCACAGGACCTCAAGTGTGTCCCACTGTGTCTCTTCTGCTGGAAAGCCAAGGAAAACCTACATTAGGAGGCACAGAAGGGAAATTGCTGCAGTCCAGAGAAGACACTAATAAAAACCAAACCTACAGACTTGTTCAGCCCATTGCACCTCTCTGCTGTGCTGCTCACTCCTCCATCCCAAGCACTTCTCCTTGCTGGAGATCCCAGATTCACTATGAAACCACCAGAGGCTTTCCCACCCTTCTGCAGGCTGGTGCTGAGCCTCTGCACGACCACGCACCATCAGTGTCCGCTCTCCCACCAGGGGCAAGTCCAGCCTTCTTCATCCACCATTTGTTTCACAGCCCATTAGATTACAGTCCACAAGCTCCAAGCAGGGTTTCCAGCTCCATCGCTGTGTCACTTGGAGAAAGGACAGCCCGACTAAAGGACCCCAAGGTGTCAGTTCATCATCTTCAACCACCCCTTCCAGCCCTGCACAGAGCTGGATGCCTGTGTAATCCCTGCAGGTTTCCAGTCCTAATGCCAGTTATTGTGACGTGAGGTTTTTCCTCTCACCAGGTTCTCTGATTCAGCACGGAGAAGGTCGTACAGATTTCCCTCTGTGCTGAGTCACAACCTGTTCCTCCTCCTCTCGGGAGGAGCTGTGTCTAAGGCAGGACGTTCCTACACAAAACACACAGGACTCAGGGAACATGAGTCATTCTTGTAATTTTTTTATACCCTGCATTAATAGATGTTAATAATAGCTTTTCAAAAATCGATTACAAATACCAATTCATGTCGTGATATCACCTCTTTACTCTCTTCCTAAGCCTGGTAGTTACTATAATAATTGGATAGAAGTCTAAAACCAGAAAGCTAGTTATTGTCCACTTTGGGGACTTTGTGTCCATGCTTGTTAAATCTTACTTTGCTTCTTATGTACCTTCACCAAGATCAAATAAATCTCTAAAAGGTTTTTTTTGTGAAAAATATCACGTTAGTAGCACTATTGACATTGGCTCAGAAAACTAGATCTTCATCAGGAACAGGGAAAACTGTTGCTTTTTCTATCATCAGAAAGGTGGGGAAGTCAGGAGAGATAAGACAAGGCATATTTGGCAATGCATAATATTACCCCAGATCAATATTTTTCAGACAAAAATGTTTTTCTTAGTTGAAAAATGGTCCGCTTTTACAAATATAATTTAGCACGTGAAAACAGACTTCTGGAACTTTTTCATGTTTTGTGCATTAAGTTTTAATGAACTTAAAATGATTGTTTTTAAATAGAAAACCATCTTTCTCAAATGCATCCTTGCTTGCAAGCTTTATATGTTCGATTAGAAACATGAACTATTCAAAGTGGTTTATTTTCAACTGGCAAAACACAAATTCTTTTTTAAAAAAATATGATTTTTGTTCCCTCTTTGATAAACACTATCTTGTTCATGCACTTTCGAAATGCATGGAAATGTGCTGCGAGATAAAAGCCAGGAAAACAAGAATAGCAAATGATTAAATGATGGAGCCAACAACAGCCAGAAACGGTCACGGATGAGGGTCCTGCTAATGCAAAAGTGTGCGTATTTGTGTCTAACTAGGATGAGAAGTCTTGGCCTAAAAAACATTATCCTTAAACCAAGGTTTAAGGTTTGTGAAGTTGTAAAAAAACCTGAAAATGCATCTTTGAGCGGAAAGTTTTAGTCAGCTTCAGAAACAGTTTTCATTTATAACGCATGGAAAATTGTTAATCTTACCAAGTTTGTCACCAAGCGAGTGCTAAAGTCTGAATGGAAAAAGTTTTGCAGTCATTTCTGTGAAATGTCATGTAATTCAGAAGAAAAAGAAAAGGAGAAAAACAAGAGAGCGTTGTTTCTGTTTGTTTTTTTTTCTCGCACCGTCTGGTAGTTAGACTTTGTGTCTTGTAATCAGGAGCCTGGACTCCACTGACCCCTCTCAGGAAAATCCTTCAGGTACCAGGAAAACGTTGTTGATGGGGAAAGAGCTCCGAGAGGACACCTCGCCTGACCTTGGAGTCGAGTTCCCCAGCGTCGGAGATTACGATTTCCCGTACGTAAAATTAGGAATTAAAAGTACTAATTACCATGGTTCCTACCAGATCTGAATGAACATGGTAAGTGCATTTTATACTAATCTGATTAACAGATTTTTTCCTCTTTTTATCTAAAAAAAAAATAATGCCTTGCAACCCATTGTTTTGCTAGTTAACAATTCTATGCTGTTAGATTGGGGCCAAATGCAAATGTAAAACAGATCATTTCCATGTAACCAATTTCTGAAAGAGAAAAAAAAAATAATAAATGCTTACTGCCTACATAACAGACTTCAATATTAATACATCATGCAGACACCCAGAATGAAAAAGAGCAAAGCAAGGATCCCACATCACAGAAATGCAATTAATGCAGAGACAGAGTAAATACCGATGTCAAAGGAAACTCATTAGCTAACCTTATCTAAAGAGCATATCTAAATGTGTCAGGTGATAAGAAGCTCGACCAGCTCAAACCGGCTCTGGAAGATGCCTGCCTATTTGAGCCACGGAAAGAATGAAACCACGCACACGGTGTTACGTGTCCCCTGGTCCTTGCTCCGAGCACCTTTAGCAGCAGAAGCAACAGTTTGGAGACAGCAAAAGTCTTACCAAGCACACGGCTGCTGCAACAATACAGTCTTCTCTAGATCCTACTCCTTCTGCACCACAGATGAAAAGTATCTCGTGTAGGGGCTCCTTACAGTAAGAAACACTATGAAATCCTTTGTTGTTAAATATACACACACAGCCTCACTACGGCTGTCATTGCAAGGCTCCAGTGATGCACATTTTTCTCCCCAGGCTCGGAGGGAGGAGAGCGGTGCCCGGTGTGGAGGTGCAGCCCCCAGGGATGCCTGTGGGAGCCCTTGCCTCTCTCTCTGGGGCAGTGGGTACCGCTCCACACCTGGGGAACATCTGCAAGGTTGGGGGGCAGAGTCACAGCTCTGCTGTGAAGTACAGTCCAAGCTGTTGAACCAGAAAGGCAGAAAATGAGAATTGCAAATGCTCTGAAGCTTAGGGGACTCTGGGAGTTCCACAAAACACTAAGGGAATTACACCTTCCCCTATAACTATTTCTCTTTAATCAAGAATGTCACCTTTCGGGACTGCCTTAAAGAAAGAACTAAAACAAATTGACATTTTTCTCTTTAAGTTCTTGTAATCTTCCTGGATGTTTCCCTCTGGTTTCACCTTTTGTAAACTCCTCCACCGTTGCCTTAAGCTTGACAGTTTCTTGGAAATACTCTCTTTCTCCCTGATGGGTACCTACTGTATCCTTAACGAAAAAAACCACCCTTACACGTTCCCGAGTTCATAGACAGAACAGCTGTGCATCTTTATTACACATATGCTGCATTCTGGTTTTGCTTGTTAGCCAGCAGACAGGAAAGTTTTATTTTTAGGCAGATGTGAAAACCCTAATTTGTTGCAGAGGGGAATAGAGAGACTAATAATAGCATACAATATAGCCAATGCCAAATTAATTAATGGAGACCAAAACAGGTTACAGTTTACGAGCCAAAGCTACTATTTTCCACTTCCCTAGCTTTCCCACTCTCTGAAATAGTGTAGTAGAGCAAGAGTTGGAAGAAGGATGCCCTACAACATCTACTCATTACTGCAGGCCTTTTGCCGTGTGTGAGTTGCCGTGCAGCGAGGTTGGTCTTGACCTTACACCACCCCCATGGAAGAGACCAGCCTGCTTGTCAGCCACAAAGGACTTCTTCCACAACTGACCAGCATCGTTCAAGTTCCTTCGTGATGAGCCCATATGAGCCAGCATCACGGGAAGGGGCAGGGAGGAGAAACCCTCAGAGCTTCAGAGAAGGTTTTGAGGGACATCAAAGCTCTGCCACGACCAGGTGCATCCACCTCCTGGGTCACAGCCTCCACCGGCCAGAGGCAGATGACCCGGGGGGAGGCTGAGAATAGCGCATTGCCTCCCCCTGTTCTCGGGTGACCACACGTGTTTGCTGTCAGCTCTTTCCAACTAGGAGCAGGAGCCTATTTTAAGCGCTCCCTTTCCTCACGCATACACTGTTGCCATAGCTGCAAAACTAATGCACATGGAAAGAAAGGTTCTTACTCTATTGACTCAGCAGAGAGGCATGTTACTGAATCTCCCCGTTTCTTAACTCATGTAAGTGAAAGATAGTGGGCCAGATCCTTCCCCAGCTGGTGCTAAAAAATGGCATGACTATTGGCTTAGTGAATCCCTAGTAATTTGCAGCAGCTGACATACTAGCCCTTTGTTTTCCATTGCTACGCCTCTCAGAACTGTTCATGGTATATTGCAATTAATTCAGCTTCTCCTCTTGTACTTCCCCTTGAAGGATACAGTCTGACAGAGCACGAGAAGATTGCATTTGCTCTCCTGCTTTCCCCATTTCGTTTACCTGAGGATTCGAGGAGTAAATGCACATCAGGTATACGGTATATCTCAGCCCTTAACTTACATCAGATTTCCAGGGTCACAGACAGAAGGTTTGGGAATACTTAAGGTAAGCTTCCAATGCCCTGGCAGTGAGCGTTCATTCCAACCTGGCAGTAGTACACACACTAACAGTGGCTTGCACTGATTTTGCTCACGCTTGCAAGCTCTCAGCCAACTCTGATTCAAATATAATTGCTAATATTTTGAAGCTGTTGTTTGCCAGGATACTTTGAGGAGAAACCATCAATGCACTTGAAAGAAGCCCACTGCAGGTTTGGCTAGCATTTTGAAAGGGCACTTGATTTAAGTGTTTAAATTTTCCTGCCCATTCTTAATCTTAAACAGAAAAGAAAAACCAGCACAACATTAATAAAAGGCAGTTGGGTCTTCAATTGATATGAACTTGAGTATCTCCTTTGCCTTCCAAGCTTATTTAAGCTTTAAAATAATAGACACATAAATGGGTCTGATCCAAAGAGCAGGCAATTGCTCAGTATTTATAAGCAGGAAAAGCTTTTGTTATGCAAGTTTTCCAGTTCCTTGACTGAAGGTAGCATCGTGACTCTATGGTTCCTTGTGGAAGGGACTGGTGTTTGGGTACCAGACCCTAAATAAGAGGACAGCAGTGCACTGTGTGCCTTAGCAGGGTGAGAAAAGACAGAGATGCATCCTTGGGGCATCCAGAAGTTGGGGAACTACCTGGGGGCAAAGGCTAATCGCTCATTTTGCTTCTGGTTCTCAGAAAGGGGGTGGCACAGTAGGGACTAGTGGAATAGACATCTGTGATTGCAATGGCACTTGGAGACCAGAGGGTCTGCAGAAGGGTTGGGTCACAGACATAGCCAGACGTAAGGAGAGAGAAGAAAAAAATATCAAGGGCTAACATGGGATATGATTTCTGAAAATGATGCTAATGCCAAGAAGATAGGAGACTAGACAGGGGTTGAGAAAAGAACAAACCCTTGGAAGAAGGGGAAGGAAGTTTTCCTGCATTTTGTCATATTTTTGCTCTGATTTGCAAGTCTTATGCTCTTTATTAAATAAACTAATAAACAAGTTAATTATCTGCAAACCTGGGACTGACTCACAATCCCTGGCTGGTAGAAGATAGGTGGGAAACAAGCAGATTTTCTTCAAACAGAAGCCAAACAAGATTGCAAAATAAGCCCTAGAAGCATGTTGTGTTTTGCATCAATAAGCTGAGCTAAGTGACACTTTATTCACTGCTTGAAAGTCTCTTCACTCAGGCAGGTTGCCTCTTCATTAATTACCAGAATATTGTAAGTGGTGATACAGAAATAAAAAAGATTAATTATGACAAAAAAATGGCCCCATATATTCCAATTTATTTGTGAAGGGTGTACAACACAGCTTCTACAGGAATGAGTTATAGAGATACAAACTATTTCAGAGCTTTACTCTGGGTTTGGGGACTTCTATCGCATATTTTGCTTTTTCTTTCCATATTTTGCTTTTTCTTTGCATGGCTGTGGCAGTTCGGCAGAGTCTATAAGAGATATATAGATATATAGAGCATGTACATTTGGGTACAAAGTGTTCATGGTGACCCAGAAGAGCACCCACGCATTAATCTGAATATGAGAGAGTCAGACTCCTGTATCTCATCAGCTACTCTTTTAAAAGATGAATGATCTGCTTACCTGAATCCTGAATTCATTTATATACGTCCTCATATTTCATTCAGATCTCTGTGACTTCACGGCGTGTCGGGCTTTGCTGGTTTAGACAGCAATACCCACTTTTGTTTATACCAAGAAGAGTATGTAAGATTTTAGCACCATTAAAATTCACCACCATAGTTCAGTTTAAAGCTGTCAAGTGTCAAGATATAAATATTACCTCCCAGCTATTACTGTTTATAAAGTGATCCAGCTCCGTAAAAAGTCAAGTTATACTATCTACTCATGTGGCTTCCTGCAACAGTTAATTCCAAAGGCTGCTTAAACATGTATGATATTTTTCCTTTGACATGCTTTAAATGTATTTGTCATTAATCTTGACCCTTTGACTGTTCCCTGAGGGAAAATGAAGTGATCAGACAGCTGTGCCCCTCATAACTTTTAATACTTTAATTAAATCCCCTTTGGACCTTTTTCCCTTCTCTATTCTTTCTTTAGTCAGCCACCAAGAAAAACGACCACAATTTTAACATCTAAACACTGGAAACTATGAACATATAACAATGCAGAAATAATTTCTTATTTTTCAATTTACTTAATTATTTTTAAATTTAATTTCTGGAATGAATGAATGAGAGTTCTATTTTCTTCTGAAAATTCTTTTTGAAGTCACAGTGGTTTGGCCTCATGTGTATAACCATAAACAGAACTGTACAGCTTTGGACAGATACTTTTAAGAGAGAGTTCAAGTTCTGCTCTTCCATAGTTTAACAAGACAATAGTCTTTATAAAACTTTTACCCACAGAAATAGTTGATCTGTCCTGAGGATGATCAATCTCGTTTAAAGGTAACAGGCTTGGCTCACAGATAAAACAATCCCTATCATTTTACTATCCTGTTCTCGTGTTTTGCATCCAAGTTTTGGTATTTGGTATTTACTGGCATGTATAGGAATTGCCGAAAATGTCAGTGAATTGGCAAATTGTAAATATCACTGACATTAAAAACCAAGAAATTATTTTCCACTGCCTCAAACTTTCCATTAATAGGCTGTCAGAAGCGAGTATCGCTTTTGATTCCCTAACTTTTCTTGGAGGGATTGAAGAAATCAACCAGGAATAAAAACATTGCTAAATTACTTTGCAGTTTTTATTTTGCATAGTGCAAGTGGGGGCACATTCCTAGAGTTCAATTTGGTTCTCACACCTTTTTTTTCCACCTCCTCTCCTCTGGGGATGATGAGGACACTCCTAATTTCAATTAAATAGTAGATTTGTACTTCATTTGTAAGGGTACAGGTAAATCTTAGCTCAGCAAAAGGTTATTTTGGCTGTTTCTATTAAAAGATAGCCCAAAGAAGATAAGCTTTTTGCTAGTTTGGTCTTTTTTTTTTTTTTCAAGCTGGCAAACTGTTCAGTTGGAAAACATTGCAGGAACCGGGACTAGTTTATCACTTTGCATTGCAACGGTGTGTACCTGCAGTTTCACAGCTCGATGTAGAGAGGTGCCAGGTTTTACTTTTTTTGTTAAACCCACCAGAAATTAGGAATCAAAGAGATGCTCAACCATATGCTCAAAAGGGTGCCAGCCTAAAAAAAACCCCTGCAAAGACTGAGTTTGTGGCACATCTTCCACCCACCCAGGGTAAAACCAAACTATTTTCCAGTGTCCAGAAGCAGCAGAATCACAGAATCACCTACGTTGGAAGGGACCTTTTAAGATGAACCTCTAAACATACAGACTACGATGCTGTCACCGCCATGGTCCTTGGACTGGGACTCCCCCAGTTTTCCCATTCTGCAAATCCACTTTGTTAGAGGGAAATTGTTTTGTGGGCTCCCTCCTGCTCCAAGAAGAACCCCAGAGGTTTCCATGCTCACGGGAGCGACGTGACCACATTTCTCTGCAATGCTTATACAAAGGGAACTAAGTTGCTGCAAATGCCTCCCCGCTCAGGAGCGGAACCCAAGAGATGCTACCATAGCACAGCTTTTTACATCAGGCTGGGAGCTAGGACACCTCTGGATACGCAACTGTTATTGCATAGGCATCCCTAAGCCTTCAGCGCAGGCAGGAAACAATCATATTTTTAGACCTAGACATCCCAAGCCCAGTTGAGCCCTGCAGATAAATTATCCAGCAATGTCATCACTTCTGCACACCAGAAAGCCAGCCGCAGCTTTTTACTCGTTCAACATACATTAAATTAAACCTGCCAGTAAAGGTGCCTCCAGGGATAATTCTAGTACAGTCAGGACAGTTAATAAACTGTTACCAGAAGCTGAATTCCTTCTACCTTTGGTGCGTGAGGGGGGCATGCCCTGCCACGGGGAAGATCCATCGCCTCCCACAGCAGCTGGAGCAGGACCTCTAGGCTCCACCACAGAAACGCTTCAATGGAGTGGCAGTGGATGGAGCAGGTTTAGACTAACGTGGCAGGGAGGAAAAGGGTGTCCAAGATAAAAGTGGCTTATAAAATAACTTGGAATGTCAGCACATGATTATGTTGTTTTCCCCTCAATCATTAGACAGACTGCTGTGTTGCAAAACACCCTGAAGCTTGAGAAACTGCTAATGGGCAACAGCTTTTGGAATGTCATAAATGCTATGTTTTACTGGGCTGGGAAGACAACTTATTGTACAGGCAGAATTCAGATGGGGAAATATTTGGACACTTGCAGGTAGTAATAAAATGAGAGAAAGTGGATTAGTGGGTTTTGTAACTCATTAAAAGGGAAGAGCAGAGCTGAAAAAGAAAGCTTTGTGGGAAATCTGCACCCACAACAACGACAAGGCATGAAAGAACACGGTCCAAGGTGCTTTCTCAAAATTATTTATACATGGACAAAAATAACACCATTAACTCCCTATGCCCCATCAAGAACAACCTCACAAGACATTTTGCAGATGGAAGAATCTGACAGATGATAGCACTGAACCTGGAAGGCAGACTGTGAATACTTGAGGTAATGGACTTTGCTTTATGGTCTGAAGGTGTGAGAGAAGCCTCCTTGTCTTTCAAGACAGCAGGATCTTCAAAAGGTGCAGAACACAGCTGCTGTAGGCACAGCGCTGAGCCCAAACCCAGATGGCTATAAGGTCTACGTGGCTTTTGGCTGAAGCAAGAAGTAGGATGAGCTTGTATCTACCTTCAGTAAATCACGTTGACTTGCCCCAAGACTAATCACAATGGAATGAAAGAGCCTCTTACTTTAATAAAGCAGCGGGTGGTTCCAAAGGTAAATTAGGAAGAGGTACATTATGAAGAATAAGAATTCCTTTCAAAGGTATTGGAAGACACTGAAAGGCTATAAAATACCTCACTGGCAGCCTCAATGCCTAGCATCAGCTTTCTGCTCTTTGTTCTCAGAGAGCTAGTTCACACTCCTCAAGAGATAGATGTACAATCATGATGGCTCTTACTTGTTAAGATACATCAAAGATGACCTGTTAGATAAACAGATTTGTTTAACGATTACATTTTCCCGTGCCAAATGAAAACACATAAAAGTGCAAGATTCAACAGCTTTGTATATATTTTTTGCTTGAGCTGCACAATGGAAATTGTTTGTACTCTTCGCCAAAACAGTAAGGGCTCCACAACTTTGAGTTTGGCAGGGACAGAGCCTCATCCAACTCACTCTCCAGTGCTTGTTGGAACAGAAATGCCAACAATTTGTTTTTACGCTTACAAGATGTGTCACGGAGAGTACAGAGTGATCCTAAACAATTTTAACTAACTGTCTGATGGCTCTTCATTAACAGTGGAAATTCTAAAAAGCCACCAGCACTGGGTCCTCCCTGGAGAAGCACAGTTAAAGAGTGGTTTGGGGATGGTACTTAGTAGTTCTACAGAGGATGAGCCATCACCAGTCAAAGTTGATAGAAGGATTATCATAGACTTCAGTGAATGTTGGGTCAGGGCTCAGACAGGGCTTGATTACAACCTCTTAATTAGGTCTTGCCCATGACATCTGCAAACTTTGCAGTAAGCCACGTTCCAGAGTACTGGCATCATTAGGTAAAGCCACTTGTTACAGTTCTGGCATTAAGCAGATCTGAAAAACTTCAGGAGAAATTAATTAGAATTGTTAATGTTCAGTTTTTCCAATAACATGGGCAGTTAAATAGTCAAGCTAGAGGGAAAATTTTTTTATTGTATCTGTAAAAAGATGGGGTTTTCATTTTCTGATGTCCGACTTCTTCACTATGACAGTTTAGATATTTGTTTGCTTAATCATTTGTCTTTGCAATTCTCAGAAATGTAGGTATTAATTTTAATTGCTTTATTTTTTATACTTTTTTTATACACCACTTGTTATAGCCTACTTAACACAACTTTTCATGACTATAATGCTTGGGTTTGTATGCATGAAACTAATCAAAATTATAATAGAACAAACATTTGTCAGATGTTGAACACTCAGTTTTATTAAATGCATTTGTCAAAGTGGCAAGTACATTTCTGCAACACAACTGCCACCTGATAATTATGACATAAAAAGCTCCCTCTCCCTATGGAAAACTAAGCAACTTTTTATACGCTCTAAGTGCACAGTTGCAGGCTAAATATTGTGTTTGGTTTTATTTTACCATCAGACAGCTTAGCTCCATAACTTATTGAGCCTTGTAAAGCACTGTATTAGTAACTGTTGATGTGCTTAAGTCTAAAATAGTTTATAGGTGGTATTTTTTTTTCTGACAATGCTGACTAAAGTTACCATTTGGTATACTGGAAATTCTTAAATAGCACCAACAACAGTGCACTAATAATAACCCGAGTGACTGTAGGAGACTTGAGCAATGACCCTTGTTGCAGCCTGTTGCTGGGAAGGAATCCTATTGGACAGGGATTGGGCTGGTTCGATTTCCAGCTTTATTTGCTCATCTTTATAAGTTTTGGTAATTTTAATTTTTTTCCCTCAAATATTTGGGGCTGATTTTAGAGAGAATGACTAATGTTTAGACCACGTAAACCTCATATGAGAGGAGCTAAATGCTTTATCAGTTGTCAGAAAAGACAAGACAAGACAGCATGGCCAAAAACATTTTGGATGTCCTTCATGGAGCTGGAAGCCTTCTGTTGTTGCACGTTTCTTGCTTTGTTGATGCTTAGCAAGGAGAAACACTTCTCCATCACACAAAGCCAAAGTGTTCAAATAACTCCACAAACTGACAGCATTATAGCTGCTGCCTTTATCTCTGTGCCAATGACTGCAACTGGGGCTTGCTAACCTGCCTTGGATGCTGTGTCCATTTATAGAACATCTCACGATGCTCCCACTTAAAACAGCACAAAGCCTGAATATTTTTATTCTGAAATGATGCAATTTTCCTATTTTTATTCCAGGAACAAATTACTTTTGTCTCATACCACACACTTCTAGTAGGAAAGGAGTGAACATCAAGTTCCTTACATTCATTAAGGCCCTGGGCAAAACTGATTAAGTTTTACATATTTTTTTTCTAGAACAGTATGACCATAGTAGCATAAACATAAGATTCTCATTGATACAGGTATAAAAACCAAGTGTTTTTTAAAACCTAGTGTTAGTCTAATAATGGAGAAACAGATGAGACTCTGGTCCAGGAGGATCCCGATACGTCTGCAGACAACAGAAGAGTAATATATGCAATTAAGACAAAGCTATAAATTATTCCTACAAATGATTATTTTCAGTTAGAAACATATGTGGAATAATTTTGACATTTTTACATTTACTTTTTGAAAAACATTATAATATCTACGGAACAGAATCAACCACTCTAATTGCCATTTTTTAGTTTAGCCAGAATTTCACATTTCAGAAACATATTAGCAAGCATTTGAATTTACTGTCTTCCGAGACGTGACCACCATTTCAAACGCTGTGATGGAGACAGGTGTCAACCTGGTTTGTTTCTACTTGTGCTAATTAGCCAGGGACCTCTCCCCTCACCTTACTCCAGTATCTGGAGCCAGAGCAGCTACATCTGCCCTGAAGGACAGGACACTTTTGCGAAGCAATGGTTATACTGAAGCACCACAGTGCTGTTCCTGGGTGTTACAGTTCCCCTGTCCCTACAGCTGAGAATGACAGAAAAATCTGGAGGGACAGATAGACCAAACAGTGAATTCAGAACAACCTACACTGTCACCCAACCTTTCAGTTAGCTAACAGCACAGGGATCCCTGTCCTTGTGTTCACAATCAAAAATAAGGTGTTATATGGGTTACAGTAACAGTAGGGTGGAAAGTAAGACCTGCCTAACCTTTCCCCATGTGTATATTTATTTTACAGCCTTGTTTTTCCACAGTTGCCATTGGGTGTAGCGCCACAGCTGTCCTTGCTTGCTGGCAGGGTATTTTTATTCACTTATCTCCAACCTAACAGTTATTTTTTTTCCATCAGTGCTTAGTTTCCAATTCCCTTACCCTGACCCCCTGCAAAGAAGAAAGGCTCCTATTTTCACCTCTGAACTTGGTCCTTTCAGAAGCTTCTGTGGTTTGATCTGTGGTTTTGGACAATCCATTTAGTCTCTCCCAATGGGTTTCTTAGTCTCTAAAACATGTCATGATCTCTCTGCTGGTGTGAGACTTCATCATTGACCTTCCAAAGCAATACAGTGCACAAAATATCACTGCTTTGTGCAATGTTTTCTCAATTTTTCCTCTGATCTGAAAAATGCCATGTTTTCCCACTTAAAGGTAGACACTTCAGTTTCACTTGGTTTGAATACAAACAAACTCTTCAGCCTGTTGCTGGGTCAATAATTTGGATTCATTTGCACAAAAAATATACCATCCCTAAGCTATTGTTCAACTACTTGAGAGCTTTTGAAGGAGTCAGAAGATTCAGGTTCCCCTTTCTACTACAGAAGAGACTTTATCACCTTGATCATTTGCTTTCATTGCTTCAACTTCCCACTGGTAATACCCTAGGCAACATCTTCCTGTGCTGCAGCACTAAACAGATAAACACAGCAAACATTAAAGTGTTCAGAGAAGCCCACATGTCCTGGAGTTGAACTTTTGATCTGTAGAGGAGGATAAAATGAAAGAAAGAAGAAAAGTCTTGGTAAAAAAAAAAACATATCACCTCTCAAGCATAGAGGTTTCTGATCAGCTGAAAAGTGAACTTCTGGATCAGCCAAGAGGACCAGCAGAGGAAATAGTGAGCCAAAGAGCAGACATGGATCACATCAACTCTCTCCTGAGGATGCACACAAGTCAACCTCTCTCGCAGGGATTGATGGCCACTCAGCCAAAAGGTCCCAAACCAGCAAACTTGGCTTAATGGGAAAACAAATCCATCTTGGGGAAAGAAACAAAAGTCAGAGGGAGGAGTTCAGAGGTGGCAACCACAAATCCATCTTGTAAATCTGGCCAGTCTTTGAGTTGGTGCATTCTGTAAATAGTTCTCCTAATAGAGCATGAGCTTAGTTTTACAACCACCCTTCACGAGCACGCTTTCATGTTCTTCTACACGTGATGCATGAAACAGATTTAGGTACCTAATAGTAGGCACACAAAAATTTTTGGCCTTGGGTTTTAAGAGCAGAGATGGGGAAGACTCCCAAAAGCAGATCCAGAGCATCTTAACAAAGGGATGGGTACGCACATGCCTGGAAAGCACCTGTTAGTGGAGATTAGCAAATAAATCTTTGAGGAGTGGAGTAGATGAATAATTCCCCTACCAATGACACAGACAATACTGGAAAGAGAAAATGGCATCCATAATTTGTAAATATAAAATCCTGGACCTCTAGACTGGAAAGCTTATTTTTAAGCCGTTATTTTTATGTGTTATATGTTTCCACTTAACATTACAGGCCTAATCATTTGCAGCTTAGCGAAAGGGCTGAAGCCCACTGGTGCACACCCCTGTCTCCATCCACAGCCCATCTGAGAGCATTGTCTTTCCGGCTGAGCAACTGCTTGACTTGTTCAGGCAAACAACAGATACACTTTCCTTTGCTTCTCTGCCTTCGTTTCATGACAGTAAGTGCTCTCACATTACACTGCTACTTCTCAGCATGCACATTTAGAAAAACATGTGAAAATATTAAAAAAAAAGCAACCAGCACAGCTTGCCCTTGCTACAGTAGGGGAAATCATGTTTAAGACTATGTTTTCCAGCTGGATATTCCTTCCTGAGCATGGTTATGAGTCAGAGACATCAGTTTCAATACAACTTACATATATATCCAATAGCTGCACTGAGACAGATCATAAAATACCTGTATAAACTTGAGGCAGCTCTATTTTTTATTAGTTTAGACATAAACTAATAGATTCTCAAGTTTTCCAATTCAACTCATAGTTGAGCAAGAAGAGAAAATTCAGAACTACAGAGATCTTCCCCAGGAATTTTTCAATCAGCAGAGAAGACCTGCTGCTGCAAATAATTACCTGCAATTTATTGGGAAAGGATATTACTGAAAATGCGTTTCCCAACTGTTGCTACTCACTGCCCTTGCTCTACTCTGTCCTCACCATCTTCAGGCACTCACTCAGCACTCGGGGGCCAGGACAAGTTACCCTCCCACAGCCAAACAAGCCTGGTTTGTCTTTCAGCCTCTACAGGGAGCCCTGCAGTGGAACTTTCCATTTCCCCCCCCGGAACAGCTGAATTCTGCTGTGAACCAGAGCACTGCACGACAGTCAAACCTACATACATCTCACTATAGACCTTTCCTAAGCTTCTCCAGCTGGGATTGCTTAGGTTTATTGGAGGCTGATAAGTTATGCTACTTCTGGGAACTTAAAACTGCTGTAGCATGAGCATTAATCAGCTGGCTTAAAGTAGAAAATTCAAATAGGTCAAGACACAAGAGTCTTAAAAACAATAAAAACCAAATATTTAAAGTGTGACAATCTGGGGCTCATCATCTTAGGTGGTATCTCCAGAAATACAAGAGTGGTATCTTCACATGTATCATAGCCACTGGATAAGGAAAAGTGCTGTAGACCAGAAATGACATGGACAGGAGCTCATGTCAGTGAGGACTAAAGTATTTTAACAGTTAGCACAAATAGAGCATTGGCCAGAGCCACTCAACCTTCCACTCAAAGTCTTTATGTTGCAATACCAGTTCCTTATATTCCAGCCTATTTACAAATCCATTTTTGCTTCTTCTTGCCTTCTTCAAAAAGGCAGAACAGAGCTGCAGCAGGGATGGCTCAGAGCTCTCACACAGCTGTAAGGTTAAATTTCATCGCTCCAAGAAGAGGAGGTCACTTCTGGGCTGCTGCTTGGAAGGAGACAAGGGATGGGTGAAGAACTGGGATGGACTCCAGATCTGGTGTTCTCCTTTTGCTGCTGTTAAGCAGGAGCAGAAACCCTGACCCTCCACCATCAGATTCGATGACCAAAGCACTGGTGAAGAGTTTACTGCACTGAACTGCCTGCCTCACCGTGAAAGTGGTCTTCACACAGTTCTGGGTCCAGAGAAGGGCCACCAAGGTGATCCAAGGACTGGGAAGCTGCCATATGGGGAAAGGCTGAGAGAACTGAGTTTGTTCATCCTTGAGAAAAGAAGGTTTAGAGACCTTATCACCATGTTCCAGTGTTTAAAGAGTGGTTACAAAGAAGATGGAGAGACTCCCTTTTTACAAGGAGTCACATGGAAAAGACAAGAGGTCATGGGTACAAGTTCCTCCTGGGGAGATTTTGATTGGCCATAAGAGGGAAATTTTTCACAAGGAGAACAATCAGCCACTGGAATAATCTCCACAGAGAAGAGGTGGATTCCCCACACTGGATACTTAAGATTCAGTTGGACTGTGCTGGGCCATCTTGTCTAGACTGTGCTTTTGCCAAGAAGTGTTGGACCAGATGATCCTCAAGGTCCCTTCCAACCTGGTGTCCTATGACTCTTGAAGTGAAGATCAAAGCCTCAGGCTCCCAACCTCTTTTTTGCACTTAGCCATCTGCAAAGCTGGGAGAAGCGAGTTGAGAAACAAAACCACGTATCTCCAGATTACTTTTCAAATGGTGGCCACTGTCCTTCGGCTTGTTGATTTTCCATTGACTGTTCCAGAATTTATTTCCAAAAATACAGTGAGCTCTGAGGGGTAGCCAGCCACCACTATCTTTGAGCAGCTAGCATGTCCACTTCCCCAGCCAACTCCTCTCTGTTAGAAAACAGAAAATCATACTGTAACTGATAGCAACAGTGGGTGGAACCTACTCTCTGTGGGGAAAGCTGAATTAGTGCTTTTCATTCCTTCTAATCCCCCTGAGCTGTAACACCCCTCATGGAGGTTCTAGCAAGGTCGAAAGACTTGAACACGACACTAAGCTGGTGAGCCAGGTGGCTGGCAATATTCCTTTCATCCAACCCTATTTTTGCTTACCTGCCATTTTAAGGCCACTCAAATATAGATCAGAGGGTTCATAAGCAATAGGATATGGAACACCTTGCAGGAGAGATTCTAGCAGCTAAAGAGTTCTCCCTTTTTCCTGAACCTTTCCATTCTCTAGTAAGCATTCTCTTTTATACATGGAAAAAGCTGCAGCCCAGAAACCAGTTTTTACCACACACAAAACATTTTATGCTCCACAATTTTACAGATTATGGGATATGAATCCGAGATCCACAGCAGGGCCAGCACCGACAGCTCGTCCCACTCGTGAGCAATGGTCCTGCAGGAGATGCTCGATGAATACCAGCAAGTGTTTCTCTGCTCTGTGATCAAAACGGGTCTCTTGGTGGATCTTTTGCTCAGCCTGTACTTTCAATAGTAAGCATATTCAGGGGTAGTTCCTCTGGAAAAGCAGCATTCATTACAAATTCACTCTGCAGCTTGTCTTAGAACAATTTACTTGCATGTCTACGTCCAAAAAAGCCTCCCTTCAAGAAGTGACTGTTTTTCTTAGAGTTGAGCACATTTAAGGTGCAGAAAGCTGCACAAGCACACATAAGATAGTTTTCAAAACAGATGTGAGCTGAGAGTTCATCCTCCCATTGAAACTCATGGCACAGGAAAAATATTATAACTGCACAGAAAAATGCTGTGGACACAGGGGCTATTTCATGAGCAAGTGAAAAATGATTGTTATAATATTTTACTCCAAATTATCAGTTACTGACAGATTTGGTGAAACTAGTTGATTTTTTCCATTTTCAACTCCGATGCCTTATAATTTTTTTCTAAAGGAGTCTGCTAAGTCAAACCAAGATATGAGAAATTATCTTTCCAATAAAAGTTTTGTGCAAGTCTTATTTTTTTCAGGTCCCAAAATTCCACTAAAGGAGGTCAGAGACAAGGTCATACATAGAAAAATAGCCCTTGGTTAGCTGTAATCTTTGGTATTTCAGTGATATTTTCTAGAGCATTCATCCATCTCCCTGGCATGAGTGGGGCTGAGGTAGCCCCCAAGCACTTTTGAAAATCCCACCTGTAATGATTAATTATTCACAGCATTGCATACAAACCCTTATGGCACTGACAATTCATTATAATAAATTAGGCACTGATTGGATTTTTCCTTGCATTTATGCAGCTTGATGTTATTTAAGACATGAATACCTAAGCAGCACGGTACACTGTCATAGAAAGTGGAGATATTAATTTGGTATCCAGTACCCTCACAGGCCCCACATTGGGCCAGGTCCTTCTCATGGATCTCTAACAAAGTTCCTGAGGGTTACAGAGATTTTTTGGCCCTGCTCGTCTTAGTCCTTATACTCTTCATGGTGAAATGCAAGGTGTTAAGGCAGACTACTCTGCATGCAGATGGGATAGGGGGTTGTGCTCCTGAAAGAGACCCTATTCAATGCAACAAGATTTTTAATTTTTTTTTTTAAAGAAACATACGTTCATTCTATGTAATATTACTTTCTCAAAGAACACTCAGAAAATAAGAGACCTGCAACTAATAAAACCGAAGCATTTCTATTGAGCATCCACTCAAACTTCTGGTCGATCTGCAGGTACTGGGTGAGTGAATCACGCAAAGTCCAGCAGTGATCAAGTCCACTTCAGCGAGGCAAGAGCACTGTGACTGCCTTCTTAATCCTGGCAGCAAAGAAATGGCCAAGAATCAGGTTGGAATATTTATTTTTTTTTTTAAGAAAACATAAATAGGCTTGATTCAGTTAACTGATGCATTCACCAGATGTAATCCCTAACCAATGGATTATACACAGTGTTCAATGCATAACTCCGATCCGCTCTTTATTTATAAGAGAATGAAAAGGATCAAGTCTATTTTTAACTTCCTGGAAAGTTTAAAAATAAAGAACAGCTTTCAATAATGCATTAAACAGCAGGTTTCAGCCTTCCTAAAATGAGCTAGTATGTATTGAAAGGGTGAAGTCCTGCAGCTCTACTACCCACACCACAAAGCAGTGAATTAAGAACAGCGTGTAAGGAACAAATGAAGATTGAAGTATATATGCTGATAAATACTAATTTTAAATCACACCTATAGAGAGAATGGCAGGGACTCTTAAGGTCTCTTAAATGGCCTAGAGCTTAGTCCCCGCTCAGCTCAAGAAGCATTAGGCAGAAGGAATAAAAGCACACATAGGCATTTTCCTGGATGTGGATCTTGAATGTCTCCCCAGCTCAGCTCTGCACCTTTAAGAATCTGAGGTCTCACTTTAAGAGATTTTCCATCTTCCCCCCCCACTCCCAAGGCACATTTTTTCAGCACATTTGTACCCTGTGCCTTCGACTATTTAAAATTCAATTTGAGTCTTCGTCAGACTAGGCTGGGTTTACATTAGTACATTCCACAGCAAATCCTGGGTGCTGGGGAGAAGGTGGCCAGTGGTCACTTCACCAGCCTTTTTGGAAGCCTCCCACTTGGTTTCTCAGAAATAAGGAGCACCAGGGGCTGCAACAGGGTCATCCCCATCCCTCTATCCACCCCCCCCATAGCTTCTGTAACCACCTTGTCACACCATCACCCTGAGAAGCTAAGGCATGGGCACCCCAATATTTCAGGGGAACTGTCCTGCAGGAGGAAGACATGGGGAACAACCGTGGTGGGAGAGGTGTTAATGACAAGCCACCATCAGTAGATCAACCGGGGTCAGTAGTAAAATCCATCACTTCTGGCTTCATTTCAGATATGCCAAGTGATTCTCTCTTTCCTTAGATAAACACTGATAGCAGACACAAAGTATTTTGAAAAAAATAATAATTGCATTTCTTTACAGTTTCAGATCATATAAAAACCTCAATTTATGGGTAGCCAATAAAATTACATTCAGCCTTGCCTCTAAAAATCAGGTTCTCTTAAATATTCTCCCTTGCCTTTTGTTCATCTCTCTGCACGTAGGAATCATTTTCCTTTAGGCCAAGAAAAGGAGACACAATGATGCAACTAATTTCACGTAAACAGTGCAGAAGTGAAGGACAGTGAGAAATGATGCTGGGAGCCCGGCCACGCAGGGGCTGGCACAGGAGCCAGAGGGAAGAGAACGCCTACAAAGCATCGTTTGCACTTGGTTTGAAAGATGTTTTTTGTCTAAAACAAATTGTGGATTTTTGTCCAGAAACTCTGGAAAAACTCTTTTGTAGAAGTAATTATTTTAAATTATCAGGTGACATATAATGAAAAATTACTTTTTTTCCTAAATGTAGCTCTATATACACACCCAACACCATACACAAAACATTACCCTCCCAAGTTTACAAAGAATACTGCTTTGCAGGGCTCGATCGCTGTCACGGCAGGCAGAGGTTTGAAACCAAACGGACACAGCAGCACTGCAACACCGAGGGGGAGAAACCCCTTCCACGGGCAGAAAAAGCGGATTATGACAGCAAGAACAGTTCATAACCTCACTTCCCCGACTCTCAGCCACGAGTTGCGTTAAGATTAATATTCTAATTATCCCCCCACGTTGCAGTGGACTCGCTCGAGTGCCAGTTGCCAGAGGCGTGGGGTGCTGACGGGCTCCATCACCCACACAGGCTGTCCCTGCTCCCGGCCACCCCCCCAACAGCCCCCAGTCCCCCCGGCTCTGCCTCCCCTTGGCTTTAGTAGCCTCACATCCCTGGAAGAGGGGCCAAATCTGGCTTACTGCGCTACAGCTGAAATAAAGAAGGACAACACCCATTAAAGATTTTAGTAATTCAGTTTTAAACCCCTCAGGTAGCTGGCATATCCCTATTCCCAAGGATGGGAAATACTGTCTTATACAAATACTCTCGCAAATTTAGCTGCTGAAAGCTAGTAACAGTCCGGCTTTTATTGGCACTCTTCTATCTGCCCTGGCTTCCATCTCCCCATATATTTTAAGCACCAGCTTCTGTACATATTGGTACCTTATGCTTAGGCAGTTGCACACTGTAAATATAGAAGACTTAACCTAGGGCTCAATCCAGATCTTACCCCCCCCCCCCCAGTATTTTTAAGGAGAAAAGGTCAGAGTATTCCAGTGAACTGACGCACTCTGTCTAATTTATACAGCAAGAAGCTTAAAATTGTGCGTCATTTGACCATTTTCCATTTGTTCATGCTGAGATTAAGAGATGGGCTTATTGTTGAGCTTATAGTTGAAATTACAACTAAGAGGGAAAAAAAAGGGTTATAGGAGATCAGTAGCTGCAGCTGGGCTTTGATTTATTGCTGCCCAGTCATGGCAATGTAAATTAGAAAACTTGAAAAAAGCAGCTCACAGGGATTGAGAGAAGCGGAGCAATTAACCACTTCTAAGGTAAGGGCTTCCAAACAAAACTGGGAAGCCAGGACTTGCTGTGAGCAGTAACAGCTTGTTTAATTGCCAAAAAGCATCTGTGACAACAGCGTGGTATGCAGCTGCGATCGCGAGGGAGAGAAACCCAGCATCGACATCAGAAATCGTTCGTGAAGCTGAGGACTCAGCATATTTTGTACTACTTCATCCCTGCACCTCTCGGGTCAGGCAGATGGCAAGCTTCACGCACCCTCCCGAGCACAGCTCTTCCCTTAGATACCCCCCAGCATTTCCTCCAATACACGGACTCGTAACTGCATGAAGAGGTTCGGGATCAAAAATAATCCCAATGCACGTGCTTGAGTTCTGCAGCAGCACAGGCAAGTCTAATAAAAAAAAACCCGACCCAGAGCTGGTCAGTGAGCGGGTGTTTGCTGTCAGCCACTTATTCGAGCAGGTTATTGGGAGTGCACACACGTTTGCACACAGCAAAGGCCAACCCCCGAGCTGATGGAAGCACAAATACTTCAGCTGAAGTTAGTGGAGCCGTGGAAATTCCTACAAAGCAGAACTGCGGATAAGGAGTTCGAAAAGACCTTTTCCCTTCTAGTAGCATGGATCACTAAAGTTCATCAGGTTTTAGTAAAAAAGGAGATTCACGAGAACGCTTGCAATTCTCTGAATCCTTTCTGTATTCTTTTTATTTTCTATATGATACGAATCCCAAATTGATTAGTATTTACATGATAGTGGTAGAAGAAGGCTAACAGATTTGCTGACATTTTCCTGGAAGAACTGTTGCTATCTATAGCATTTTCCATCTTCATCTGGGATATTTTTATGGGACTGGAGACAGATGGATTTTCTAGTAAGGTGAAAATAAGAATGTTGCCATTTAAATAATGTATTTCCATGTGTGACAAATCACTAATACCATAAAATTTTCATCAAACTAAATATATTTTTCATCAAATAGCCACTTTCACCAGTGGAAATACAAGAAATGTCACCCTCTAACTTTGAAAATTTTTGTGAACACTCAAAAAGGTGAAAATTCTGGTGCCAAATGCTGCTCAAGCTTCTTGTGACAGCCAGTCTCTGTGCAGGGTATGTATTTTGCTGCAGAGAGATTTATTATGAAATATTCATTAACAAACTTTTTAATAACCATGAAAAATACTTGACATTGTCCAGAGCAGTAATGCTCTTGAATTAAAGTACCAGAAAAATAGGAACACTGAGCTGCAGGAGACACCAGAGCATCTACCTTGAGAACGTGCAAGCTAAAACAGGTCACCTGAGCAGATTGTGAAATCCAAGCCCAATTATAACACTTCTGCTCCCAGGCAGGTGAATGCGATGGGGCTTTTCTCCAGCAAAGTGACACAAAACCTAAGTCTGCACAACCCAGGCAGTTTTCCTCCATGAGCTTGGTTGGCACAGCTCATTTTCTACAAACCCCAAGTTCTGCCCATTCTTTGAGGCCCACACACTAAATCTTTGTGCACAACTAAGTAACCTTCCTCTGGTGGCACATCAGTAGGCTTAGATACATTAATGCCTTAACACCAACATGTCAGAACTGATCTACACAGGTGTGGGATGCTCGACAGCATTCACATGAATATGGTTTTCTTTAGGTTGTCTCACTAAAGCCAGCCCAGGTTTTGCTATGTTGCTGTCCAATTAGAAATCTCACAGCAGAACCAATGCTTAATCCTAGAAGTCCTACACATCTGTAGCAAAGTATCTTCTAGTCTTCCAACCTCTCGTGTATTAAGAAGTGTTGTAAGATGTGGAAGTAATTTTATCCAATTTTGAAGTGGAGGTCTGAGACAGAGACGAATTATTGCTGCCGAGCTCTAGCATAGCATTTTTCTACCGCAGACCTCAAAGTACTGACAGAACAAGAGGTTTAATCCAGGTCTCTCCAGCATCCTCAGTGTCAGACCACCTGGATTCCAGTTCTCACTCAAGAAGTAGGGTGCTGCTGGGACTACTCCTGATACTCACACTTGGAGCATGTTTCATTTCCACACAAAGTGCACAGGTAAGAAAACAAGAAAATGAGGCAACACAAAAACATGATGCAGCAGCTCATTAATTATTAAAATAGATAAAACCTGTATGTGTTTAAAGTTGTCTTTTGCAATGACAACTGGAAGAACCTAACAGCATCTCTTTTATGACATTTATTTCTATTACAAGGCAAATTTATGAGCCTTCTGCCAGATAAGGAGTTTCAGAGCTTTACAGAAAAATGCATTTAGCTATGGATGGACTACAGCAAAGCAGATAAAGTTTAGTTTCTAAACCTATGAAGATTTAAGTGTTATTATAACATGGAACACATTGTGCCAATTTTCTAACTCTAGCAAACATATTAAATGTCATTGTCTTTCTAAGAAGAAAAGATCTATTCTTGTTTCCTTTTTTATTGACTGAGGAAGATTAAGGGTAATCTCACTAAATCCTCAGTCACCCTACACAATACACGTTTTTTTTGGACATTGCTGTGTCATTCAGAATATTATATTCCGTAACGGAAAACTCTTGCTTTATCCATCCTTGCTGCTTTTTGTCCCTCCGAGCCTTTCAATCCTCCCCGCCCCCAGCGCGCACCTCTGCTTTTGCCACCCAGTGAGACCAACTTAAATTTGGCATTGAACCCCAGGGTGGCCAGAGCCATCACGTTTTACTTTACACAGCCAGACATGTCCAGAAAGGACAGTGGCCAAATGCAAGACATTTCCTTCCTCCTTTGGCTGCAGGATAGAAAGACAAATTAAGCTTGCCAAATTGGATCCATTTTTCTGCTCCCCCCTGCTCTCTCCCACCTCCCATTGAAAAAAAAAAAAATAATAAAAATTGAAAACTAAGTCCCCAAACATAACAGGTATGAAGAAAAAACACTAAAGAGAAATTCTTTTTAGCTCCACAGCCACAAAGTTCAATTTCTTCAGGAAACTTGACAAAGATAAAACTTGCTGGAAACACACATATCAGACAGCAGCATCACTGACCATGGAGAATTTGCTTACTGTGTTGTGATCTGTCAAAAGGAGCTGGCAGAAGGCATTTTTGTGCCAAAGACTATTTTATTCCTGAAGTTACTGGGAACTAGTCAAAACCACAGTAGAGTCTTGCTGAGAGGTTGGATTAATACTTCTAAGGCAAAGTGAAACGAGGCCAATTCTTCTGATGTAAAGTAGACTTGCTGAAGCCACTCTCTATCCCAGGAACACCGCATCACCACCACTGGGATTTGGTACCCAGGAAACAGCAAAAGTTTTTTTCCCCATAAAAGTTCCTTAACTGTTCCCTACAGATCTCCTCTGAAGGCAACAGAGCCTTTCCATTGGCTCAATTTGTCTTTGGATGGGCTGCCAAAACAGGCAATGAAGTGCCTTTTCATACGTCCAGAGGAACATACCCACCTGGAAAAAGACATCTGCTCATTGAAGGATTTGGGGAAACACCATCCCAGGCTGGTCAACTGCAATCACCCCACCAGTGATTTAAAACCTTGAGATATTTTTCTTAGAACATCAGGGCAGGTTTAGCCTCTTCCAGAGGCAAGAAGCATCCCCTTATCATAGAAGTCATGGATGGGGCTGGAAACTCCAACCCACACATGCTGACCATAGGCACCCCTGAGGAGACCAAAGCTCAGCGGAGAATCTCTTCTCCACTCCAACACACACAACACTGGGGTGGACAAACAGGCAGTGATCAGCCTCAGCTGAACAATGAAGCTCTTCAGTACAAAAGGGCTCCATTCAAAGGCAGAGGCTTTAACCCATCTATAACAATGCAGCAATAAATGGCAAAACCATGACAATAGCGGGGAGAAATATCAAGCCAAGGCAGGTGGCATGAACTCCTCACACATGAAGTCATTGCCTTTTACACAGTTTTTCTTTGAAGGTAAACCCTAGCATTTATTTCAAAGCCTTCCCCATCACACTGCTCTAAAACCGACAAGGAGGGAGAAATTCTGGAGAAGAAAAAAAAATAAAAAATATTAGCACCAGAGACTTTATCCCAGTGTTTTCTCACTTAAAGGTATTTGAGCCATGCAATCTGTGAAAACCATCAGGACATCCATTGTTCCCTACTATCCTTTTTTGAATAAAAAGTCAGTCTTAGATGCACAAATAGTGCAAAGTGCAAGACAGAGCAAGTGTTTCAAAGCAGAAGAGCCAAATTCTGTCTTCATACAATTATTATATGAAACCTGTCATCACTGGAAGCTTCACTAGATTTTCCAAGCTTTGATTTTTTACCCGAGTGTCTAGAAGTTGCAGTCCTTATTTTAACTGGGATGTTTATCTGAGTAATGATGGTACAATTTCTCATTGGTTCTAATTAGAAATGATTAGAACAAGAATCCTAATGCAACGATAGTGCCACAGCTTGCTGCTTATTTCTGCTAATCAGAGCCTGGCACCAAATCAATATACTTTCCCATAACAAAAAAAAACCCAGTACTACAGAGCCATTTCTAATAACTTCATTCAGCATGCTACAAAGTAAATTCTGATGATTTAATTGGAAATGATGTTTTTAATAGGAGGCTGTTTTTGCAATTACCATTAAAACCAAATGTCCCTTTTGCTTTATCTAAGCTATGCCTTTCACTAATGGTGTTCTCTTGGATTACTGTCTTTTTATCAGTTGTATTTTCGAGACTCATAGGACCCAATTTGATGTTCCCAGGTATTTCAATCAGAACACATCGTACATTGTTCAGAAGTAATATTAGAAATGTGTCTAGATACATTGTGTTGCAATCTTCTTTTTTTAGACAATTGGAAGACTCAGATTCTCCGAATCTGACCCTATATTATACAAGAATTTTTAAAAGTTTAAAGACAAGAACTATTTAATGGAAAAATATTGTTCAGATTCTAAATAGCCATTACTGACTCAAAAATCCACCATTTTCCACCCTCTTCCATCCCTGCCTAACATCAAAATCCAGCCACTGCTTCATGTGGCCCCTGCCATCCCCATAGTGGTTGAGGGGAAAAAAAAAAAATATCACTGCAGACCTAGGGCAACCTAAAGTTGTGCTCAGTCACAACTAACCTTATAAGTACCTTTTATCTGCAGACAGGCAGTGGAAGATGGCAACTATGAAAAGCCACTTTAATTTTTTTTATACTTATCTCAGTCAAAACTCTGTTTTCCCAGCACTGGGTGGGAGGCAGAAGCAATAGGTTTCCCCTCTTGCTGCATCTGAATCTTTGCGGTAAAACACCCGTAAACAGGGAGTTTGTTCTCCCATTGTGATGGGAGCTAAAATTATTGAGTAACTCTGGCATTGCCCTCCACATCCCTTAGGCAGGGGCACCTGCTCCACCGCCTGCTTGTGTGGAAAGGAAAGAGTTAACTCCCAGAGAGATGTGCAAGTAGGAAAATTACCTCATCTCTGTATTATATCCTGTACTGACAGGTGTTTTGTTGCTGTAACACTCCCTTAATTTATGATCCCTCTGGTACCAGAAGACCTATGTCCCTTTCTGACAAAGCCCTGAGCAGCTCCAACAGGCCTTGCCCTTGGAGTGACAGTGGTCCCGTCACCAGAACCACTCCAGCCTCCCCAGAATTTAGTGCCAAAGTGACAGTCCTGCACACACCTGCTCACACATGGTCCTGCTCCAGTGAGACTTCCCACCCAATTCAAGGGCACCTACGTGAACCCAGGATGAGCTGGGTTCACAGCATCAAGGCCTGAGGTTTTCAATATCCCACACGAGCTGGTGCTTCATGGCTTTTCCACTCTCTAGAGTATAAGTTCCAGTTTTCATTTCTTACCCAGTACTGATATCTGCTTCCACAGGCTATTTTAACAAGCGGTGCATCAAGTGTCTCTTTGCCCAAGATCCCATCCAGATGCCTACAGCAGGTATTTTGGTTTGGCTACTGTTAGAGGAAATCCATAACTAAAGGGCAAAAAATAACATCCCTTTTGCTAAATGCATCTGAATTTGCTGCATTTTCTGGCTCAGTAACACATTTTGTCTTTTGCTTAGAGAGAAAATATGCATTGGTGGGGGTTACTGGAAGAGCAGCAACAGAACTTGCATCTTGTGACCCCGTGGTCCCACATCTGTCCTGGCCATCTGTCACCTTGGCATTACTCTTAGTCCTTAAGACAGGGACTTTTGGGACAGTTACTGCCCTTTTGGTTGGTCAGCAAGGCAGTGACAGCCGCACCACATTTAGGATCCCAGAATGGAGGTAAATAATCACACTCATAGAAATAATCATAATTCCACCTCTTTGCGAGCGCGGTGCCGTGACTCAGGCAGCACAGGCTTCTGCTGGCCTCCAGCTGCCTGCTACGGTGCCGTGCAGAGCCAGAACTGCTCGCCATTTAAGGATTAATGTAGAAAAAGATGCCAAAGTTGGAATACTGCTCAGTACTTAACTGAAATATCAGCAAGAAAATTGCTTTAGAAGATACATGGCTGGAATCCTATTTATGTTTTTTTATTAAAAATGCAACTAATAAAATAAAAGGCAGCTATAAGACTTCAAGCACAGCAGAGGAAGCCGAATGCAAACACTCTTGCCCAAACCAACGAGCTCTTTTGGAAGGGAATCACATATGTCAGCAAAAACTGATTTGCCCAAGCACAGGTGAGAAAGCAATTTTTTGCAGGCTGCAGTGAAAACAAAGCAAGGATGGTAAGATTCTCAGAAGAGAAGAAAAAGCAAACAAAAGGAGACAATAAATGAGATTGAGAGGACAGAGGAAAAAGGTGACAACAGATAAGCAGCTGAGAGTGAAAGAATTACAGTTTGGGGAAGACTTATGGGTTGTGATAAGGTTTCGTGTACTGGAGTCAGTAAAATTTGGGAAGGGAAGAATGAACTAAAAATGATAAATGCTTTGCATTTTAAGTCCCCTGCATATTATTCACATGGATACCTTTCAGAAGAGCTCAACAAACAAGTTCCAGCTCTGAACCTGTTCTTGGGGCTCAGAAAGAGGAGGGCAACCACCGCTCCTGTGATAAGACACAGCCTCCTACTGTCACCCATTATCTAACCACCCGGCACCGGGGGCAGACGCTGCCACCCCGGCATCACCCCCCTCAGACACCCCTGCCAGCTTCATCCCGCTTAGTAAATAGCCCAGATGTTGACAGAACATCGCGGAACAGGGAACCACACACCTAAAATTGGCAAGTGTGACCATGGGGCTGGGTTTATCCTTACCCTCTGCCATTTGACTTCTTCCTGAGCCTGCCTAGCTGTGTCTAAATTCCAAACCGAAATGAAATTGCAGTGCAACTCATTATAGGCTTGTGAGTTTAATTATTTGAGCCCTCCCCTGTGCTCTGGCAGCTTAGCAGCTGAGCCTCCTCTTATGGAGCCATCCTTGGGAACCCTCCAGAGCAGGATTGGTGGCAATCAGCAACATGAAACCAAGTTACATAAAGAGCAAATCACCAAAAAAAAATTGCTTTTCAAATTGCCTTGTTTCTGTACATTCAGGAGGAAGAAAAACTTATTTCATTTTGCTTTTTTTTTTCCCCAGGGAAGATGAAAGCCAGGTAGCTGAACTGCCCCCACTGCAATCCCCTCAGAAGTTCATGCTTTCTGTGCCCTTCAGGTCTGCTCTCTGCTCATGCATTTCAGATGAGGCAAGTGGCCGGAGCGTGCTGCTTAGAAGAAAGCCAAACTCTCAGCATCCAAACTCCAGAGGTGCTAAAGGCTTCTTTTTCACACCCAAATTCAAGGCAGGAATGATGGTGTGATATGAATTAGCTGTGAAAAGAAGAAAAATCTACACACCTGATAGAACAGACACAACACAAATTCCAAAATGCTGTCAAAGCCTACCAGCAGTCGTGGCTTGATAACCAACTGGCTCAATGCAGCAAGACTTTCCAGAGGTGGGCGAAATCTACGGGTGAATATAGATACATATGAATGAAATGCTCATATCAGATATGGAAAGAAGACCTGGAAATCTAGGAAATCATGCAAAACTTGGAGATTCCCATTGACAATGAAGTAATTTACAATGCTTTTGGGGAATGAAACAAGTTGTTACTGGAGCAGCAAATGTACTTTCCACCCCCTCCTTCAGCTCTTGATGTTTAGGCTTAGGAGCCAGTCACCAGGTCATGCTTCTGTAAAACAATGTCACTGTAATACATTTGACAGCACATCATGTGTCACCCAGCCCTCATCTCATGAAGGAGCAAGGGACTTCCAAAAATGCATGGTGTCCTTAACTCTAAATGTCACTCTCTTCTTATTCCTGTACAAGGCAGGATGCTCTGAGAAGGAAATAATGACATCCCTAAAGTTCACTCATTCCAGACCTGTTCCTGAAGACTTTCAAATTAACACGTGGAATATTTGCTTGCCCACAGAATAATACATCCCCTTTTTTAAACCCATGAGTGATGGCTGATACAATACTGATAGTAAGCCCAATACTCTTTTTGAGCTCTCCATTATTTCAAAAATCTTACAAACTACCATCTGTGGAGATAGTTGGTGAGCATTTGATGAAATTGGTGTGTATTGGTTTACCAAAGCAGTAATATCAATTGTAATACACATATTTCGTCATAGAGGGGGAAAAAAAATAAATCATATTCCAAACCAACTAAGAAAGCATTTAGAAAGGAACACAGAGCCTCTCCAGGCAGAGCAGTGCGAGTTGTTTCCTATTTGGAGCCATTCTGACTGGCCAACAACAAACCAAGCCAGGAGATGCTTATTTTCCATTTTAACTTTTATGGTGTATTAGATTTAGTCACCTTGTCTGGCATCAGTTATGAAAGAAGCATTAAGAAAACATCTACAGAGGGTCAACTCCATTTTAACCTTCATAAAAAACAACAAATATCCCCAATGCCAGTTATCTGGCCACAAGCCTGCTAGTGAATTAATAATAATAAAACCCAGAAGAAGTAGTTCTGGCAGTGTCTCAGATGTCCTGCTTACATTTATATCCTCAGTTACTACAGTTCAGCACTGGACTTAGGGTTGGCTGATTAAGAAAAACATTACCATAAGGCATAAAATTCACAGCTACCAACTTAATTTCATCTTGAGGAAGGGAGAGAGGAGAGATCATCTATAACCAGCAGATAAGAATTAAGGATGGTGGTTGAAAGTAGAAACAATGTTGTAATTTTAAACCCAGTACAAGTGATCTGCTTTTTAGAAGTCAGTTCTTAGCCACAGGTTTATTCACTAGAATAAAAATGAAAGGTTGAGAATCAGCATCTTCAAATGGATATTGCCTCAGGGAAAAAAAAAGAGCTGGAAATGACTAGGTGACCATTTCAAACATCCCAAATTGGCCAGTTCATACCACTTGTGTGACACAAGGGTTTAGTTTCTCCATCCCAGAGCTATGGAGAAACATGAATCCCAATAAACAAATAAAGAAATAGCAAGTTCAAAGCAGAGACCAGGAAACACTCAACACAATCATAAATATTTTATTGAGGCAGAATTGCTGTTTCATTCAGGAAATTATTTGATACCATCAAGGGCTGATTAAGAGTTGGAAGTAGAGAAGGGACTGGGCAAGCCAAATAATTACTTTAATTGTCAGAATCAGTTGACTTCATCCAGAGCAGTGGCTGCTGCACAGAACTTTAAAAACCACTCCTGTTTTTATTTGCACATTTACTAATTCAACAGTGAAAAGGACTGAGTAGGCAGCGAGAGATTAGTGCCTGCCAGGCTGCTATGGCTCATCAAAGCAGGTTGAGGGACTTTAACAGTTTTGGGCTCTTTTGTTTTAATATTCTCCAGCTTTTACTTCAGTATCACTGATAAATCAGTAACCATTATATCACTAGTCTCCAATATAGTCATTCTGCGCATCTTATTCATGTATCTGCTACTCTGCCTATTTTCTTTATCTCAGTGGCCAAAGATTACTTTCCCCCCCCCTCAGTTTCAGCTCTTGCCATGTCATCACCTGCAAAGTAACCTCAGTCTTTTGTGAGGGCTTCAGTAGCACAAGCTCCATCTGCTTCTAGAAAGGAGGTTTTTTTTCTTGGTGCTTTTTGTTATAATAGCAACCGTGGTATTTTCTGTGGGCACTCCTGTAACTGCTGGTACGTAATAAAGTGATGCAAAATTGCAATGCATCAGCTCTGACAAAACTGCTTCCCTGCAAAGGGACACAGAGCAGGATGATGCACTAGTTAGTCATTAATATGTTTTCCTATATATTCCATGCTTCAGGATCCACAGTTATTCTCATTTCATTACCTCCTATGGACAAAGGAAGTCCTAGAATGTACGTTTTGGGATTATTTTTTCAGCTGTGAAGAGGTTATAGAAAGGAGACAGTGGCAGTGCTCCCCAGGCTGTGCCTCTGTCCCCTGGCACAGCTTTAAGCAAATGAAAGGGATGATAGTCCTCAGTGCCCGAGCTATTCTTTGCAAGTAAAATTCATGGCCTATTCCACACCTTCCCAGCTTTGCAAATCCTCCAGCAAGAGAGGAGAGCTTCTTGGCATGCAGTATCTATCATTTTTCATTGCACAGGCTGAAGAAATAATTTTCAGGCTGAAAATGAGTCACAAACTGTTCCCCAGCAAATGCCTTTGTATTTTTAAATATTTACCTTCAATCAGGGAACAAGGAAGATAGACACAGAATCATAACTTATACTTTTAATTTGGGCAGGTATAGCTACATAAGCTACATCCTCTGGTTATGCCTCTCTGGACTTGACAGGACCCACACAAGTCATAGAAGTCAGTTGTCCAGCCTGAATGGGTTGCGATGTCATTTCCCCACTGAGGCCACCCCAGGGGTCACACGTCCTCCCTCTGCAGTGAAGGGACATCCCCAAAGGTGCCTGGCACATCTTGCTGCCTCGTGCCGGGCACAGGGACCCAGCCTCAGCCCGGGGGGTGCGGGGTGTCCTCCTGCCCACCCGTGGGAACACAGCCCCACAATCTGCGCTTATAATCAAGCTCTCGTCTACAACAGGAAAAGGTTAAGAAAATAAACTAGCAAGGAATTTCCTGGTGTTTCATCCTTTACAGCATGGAATGATTAAGCTATCTGTGCACGAAGAGGAACATTACCAACATCGATGGGGAAGGTGGCGGTTGCCCCATGGTGCCTGACTGATCACAACTCCTTCCAGTAAATTAATTAGAAGCCGCTATTAAAAGAAAACACAGAAGCTTTCCCCGTTGCAGTGTTTGCAGGAACAGTGTTACACAGATAATGAATCACGACAGGGGGAACACTGATGCCTTCAGAGTTTCCATAGGAATTCAGTGAGCAATTAGTGCCAATATCAGTGTTGCTAAAACAAGGTGTTAACTCAAGCCATTAAGTAACCGTAATTATAAACAACCAGCCTGGAACTGAAGTCCCAAACACGTCCTGGGTGACACCCTCATGAAGTTAAACAGTCCTATTTTGAAAGACAAAGGTGTTTGCAGAGATGGAAGGTGAAATTCATGGGCTATATTTATGGCAGAATCATCGCAGCAAGTGTAATATGTTCTGGACAGTTTGTAACAGCACTTACTCAGCAGGTTGCCTCCTGAGATATTATAGTTGATTAAAGAGAAAAAGCAGAAGAAATACCCCTTTTGCCACTAGCAGACTTTTACAAAGGCACACAGGTTTTTTTTAAGCTCCCATGACAATTTCAGAAAATGTTGCTTCCATTTCTGTCTTACAGGGAAAGGAAAAAGCTCTCAGTTTTGGAGAGATATGGTCAGCTTGTTACACTTTGGATCAGCCTTTTTCACCCCACTCACTTCCATAAAGTTGCAGAGCTCCCAGTTGTAGTGAGCATGCCTACATGTGCCTGTGTATATCACACAAGCAACTCCTAATTGCAGTTAAATTCTCCTCAATTAAGGCTGTCATTGCATAGAAAGCCCCTGCCCCTGGAAAGAGGCAGCAGGTGATTGTTGGTAGCATCATGGTAGACCTTCACCATCCAGCCTTCTCTCGCCCTCTGAACACAGCTGGTGCCCTGGCAGAGAGTCAGAGGCACCAAGGGATGTTCTGGGAAACACTCAAGAAAGCAGCCCAAGGTTAATAAGCTGCTCCTATTTAGATTTCCCCTGCTCAGAAGGGGTTTGCTGCCAACTGCTGCTTCTTACATCACAGCACAGATTCCCCCCCCACCACCACTGACATCCATAGTATCATTACGATTCCCCAAGTGGATGTTTTCAGATGCAATTTATTATATTCTCTTTAACTCTACAGAGTTATGGAGAACCCTGGGACATTCCCTGCCATGCAGCATTCCAGTAACTGCTGTGGGGATGGATAACAGTAAAAGACAATTATAAGATGAAGCAGGAAGGAGCTATGTGAACTTATTGCCTATTATATCAGGCTTTGGTGCAGCAGTCCTTCCACCCTCACTCTCAGAACCACGTAGAAAGACAAAAGGTTAACAGATAAAGTTTCCAAAATATTTATAGAAATTTTGTAGCAAGACTGTTTTGCCTGTTAAGGACCAAGCCATGGAGAGAAAAGCTTTGAATTGCATTACAAGATGTTCCACTCATCACATGCTCCGAGTACAGGCTCTGAAGGGGCAGATGGAGGTGTAGGTCAGGCATGGAAGTTTTTCCCACCTTCCCAACTTGCTCACCTGAGCAGTGGCTCCTAAAACACCTTACAGACACCTTCCTGCACCTACATGAGCAGGATCAGTGGAAAAGTCATACTGATGTCAAGGAACTAGTGAAAACACCTGCCTGCACAAAAAATAAGTCCCAGCCTTAGGTTATAGAAGATGCTTTACCTGGAATTTAAATTCACTTCACACACGCAAGAAACCTGTTCCTATTTCGCTTCTATAAGCTTCCAGATACAACTAGAGCAAGGATTTATATTTATATTCTCCAAAATAAAATCCCAAATGCAACAAATCCCAAGGCCAGGCTGGATGGGGCTTTGAGCAACCTGCTCTAGTGGGAGGTTTCCCTACCCAGGGCAGGGGGGTTGGAACTCAATCTTTAATGTCCCTTCCAACCCAAACCCTTCTATGATTCTACAATAAGAAGCTGGAAGAAAAGCCTGTTTATATAAAAGACAACAGAAACCAAGACGGAAGAGAGAAATGGAAGAGTTCTGCTTCCTTTCTTTCCCAAAGAGACAGGAAAGTTGCAGTTGCCTGCGATCCCAGCTCCATCACGGCTTGACCTGGGCCAGCAAATGACCTCTGCTGGCTGAGGATGCCAGGCTGCAGCTGGCTTCAGAGTTATCACCCAGCACTGGCTTCAGAGCAGCACAAGCCCCAGCTGAAAACACCGTGTGAAAACTGTCACTGAAAACAAGCCCCTTAGCACTCACGGCAAGCTAGAGATCCATAGGAAATTTAAATCACTGATAAAGGATTACGTCCTTGGCCTGGCAGCAGTGACCAATGCTGAACATCTGTTTACTGACATCCAGGACTTCCAGCTTTTTTGATATGCTGGAACTTCCCATCTTCCTTTCTATTAAATGCTAGCCATAAAAAGGCATTTCCCTGCACTTTATACAATTCTGAGAAATAAAAGCCCTCACACCAGCCTTGCGTGTTCCTGTTCATTAACAAGCCCTGCTTTTCCAATGAAGACCAATTCCAAATGATTTACAATGAAAAACAGGAAATGAAAGTCTTTGTGATTACATCTCCTTCTTAAAATACAGCACTAAGCACCAATGACTATGGATGGCTTTTCTACTGACTTTGCTTTCTGACAGGCTATTATTTAGTGACAGTATGCATTAGAAATATGCTGGTGCTCTGGGATTTTTCAAGCAGACAAAAGCTTTTGAAAACTGCCCTTAAATCACGTGTTGTGATTTAAAGTCCTGGACTTGCTTGTGAATAATTAGATCTGGGTGACACCCTCAGAACAGGGCCAAACACTGACAGTGGCCAAGGCACACCAGAAGGTTGCCAGTCCAGGACTAACTCCTCCTCAAGAGCGGGAGGAGAAAGTAGGAAGAGTTATAGAAAACAGCGGGCCCTGAGCTGGTCTGCCCAGTTTTTATCATAGCAGTGAGGCAAGAACCTATGGCAGCATCTGCTCCAGCAATACTGAGAGTCTAGAAAGGCCAGGTACCACCACAGAGTAGTGCAGAGATGCACGAGGCACTTCAAAGTCTAAATGACTTAAGCAAAACACAAGCAGATGAGGCAGATAAGAACTGCATCTCTGCATTTCTTAGTTTATTATGCAACATCTAAGCACAGGATCATTACCCTACCTAGTGAGCTGCCTCCAACATCATCTCTTTGCCTGGGAAAAGCTATACTATTCTAAGGATCAGTTTCAGTTATGTTGCTAAACAGCCCATATATTTGTTGCTATGCTACAGAGCAAATATTTTTGCCATTTGGTTTGTTTGATCACAAACAAGAAGCTATGGGGCAGTAATCCTCTGCTCTGATTTACTGCAGGGAAAACCTAGCCTTAAAATGAGAGCAGCTTGGCTTCAGGGGCAATTCCTAGAAGTCAAGTGTGGAATATTCTGCCTGGTGCCAAGCTTCAGGATTACCTTAAGGCAATATGCATAGATCAGGGAGGTGATGAAAATTCAACAGGAGCCCTTCCCATCCCAGGCACCAAATGAGACATTTTCTCCAGTGCCTTCTACCTGGAAAGAAGTGATGGAAAGAGCAGACGGGAGCAGCTGCACCAGCACGACTGTGTCCTCTCTGGTGCTGAAGCTCTTCACTGTCCTCCCACTGCAGAGCATCCCAGCCAGATGCCCAACAATGACAGCCCTGACACATCAGCAGAATTCAGCATTTCTGTCCCCAGCTCTACAAAGCACTCCCCTCCCCACCTTCCATACAGAAGGAGTTTTGTTTAATGCAATTAACACCATTCAGCTGCTCAGGCACAGGTGGGTGCTGGACAGGAGAGGGGAGACTGGCTTTGCTTGAAGCTTGATTTCAAGCCAGGGCTTGGCTGACTTTCCCTTTGTGGGTGAAGCATCGTGCCCTGTGCTGCGTACATGACACTGCCCCTTCTGCTGAGCGTTTTGCAGACAGGATCTCATCCACAGCAGAGCACGTTCAGCATATGACATCAGAGCACATTAAACTTGCTCCGAGTTCAATAGAAAAGTCATTGGGCCTTTCATTTTGATGCCAGAGCAAAGAGGAGTAAAAGGATTTTATGACTATGAACTCTGATGTTTCAGGGTAAAAAAAAAAAAAAGGAAACAGTTCAACTCACCCTGAAGTGCTTATGTGTTGAGATCTTGAGTTTTAAGTTATCAGGTGTTTCCAGGAATTATGACAGAATTTTGCCCAGCAAAAAAGGTCCATCAAGCCAATTCTGTCTCAGATCCAACTTCAAATTATGTTTCACTAGCTCAAAGACAGGAAGGAATTTGACCCACAACATTGTCCCTCAAATGCTCTGGAACTGTTGTTCCAGGAACTCAGAGACATGGACAATAGTATTAAAAATAATGATAATTGATGTTCAATGATTTGGGTACAAAGAAAGAAAATTAAGTGGCTTTCAAGAAGTCATTACTCAAGAAATTAAATACTAATCTTTTCCCAAAGCGTCACAATAAATGGATATGATAAAGCTGATAGAATTAAATAGTCTTTAGCCATAGAAACATTATACCTTATCACATCACCCCTACATTTAAGTACCAAGCAGAATATGCAACTTCTGTAAAGATATTTTCTTACTCCAGCTAAACCCTGATGTAAGAAAAATTTCTTTTCACCTTCTGTATAATCAGATCATGAGGTCATGTGCTTCATCAGCCAGTGAAACACTGAGAAAAACCTCCTTCCCTTGTTTTGTGTATTTGCATACACGCATATTATGTACAAATTTGTAAAAAACAAAGCTATAACTTGGAGGAAGCAGGACCAGGAATAAAAATACAAGAAGTTTTCAAAGTAAGTCTGCCAAGGTTGGCTCAGGTAATATTTGCTTGGTAATAGCCATAGAATTTATATTCAGAAAGGCACATTAGAATATTTAATTTGATCTTCTGTCTACCAGAAGACTGAATTTCAATCAGTCATCCAGATTACCAAATAATATATTTGGGTTTGACTAAGCCTAAGCTAGTGTTTAAGCTAATACATGTTTCTCTCTTGGGGTAATAGATTCTCAACCTTTGAGCATCTTCATTGCCTTTGGCAATTTGTTCCAGAATATAATCAATAAATTGTATTAAAAATGTGCCCAGTCTCTAATTTCAAATTGTAGGGCATCAGCTTCCAATGAAATACTATGTATTCTCTGGCAGATTAAAAAGGCCTTTAAGTACCAAAAGACTCTCTGTGACTACATTTAAATCACCACTCAGTACTTTTTATAAGCAAAATAGAAAATGTCAGAGCATTTTGTCCTATCTCCAGATAATTTCTATGCCTTGCACTATCATTTTAAACACATTATCCAAATCTAATAAAAATTGAAACGGCAACAATAAAATGCTGCCTGGCCCACCCCTCTCTGCCTCTAAATGTTGCTTTGCAAAGTTGCAATAGCTGTGGTAAAATAAGCAAATCTGCTTTATGTAATAATACCAGAACGAGGAGCATCGCCCAGGACAGCCTGGAGCTCTCTCAAGGGGAAATAGCATGTTCTATACAAGAGCATAAATGAATGTGAAGTGAGAACAGGCTGGCACTGCCCAGTGCTCTCTGCCTGGGCAATCCCCACCTGCGTTATTTTTTACTGTCTTTCACAGCCCCTCGGGATTATAAAATGAAAGGGTAACTTGATTGACAGGGTATTAGAAGTCCCTGCAGCCCTCCAATCCGATTTGGATCATTCTCTACCCGTCAAGCTCCTGGAAAGTTCCTCTGGGCATAACCCCTGGAATTTACCCTTTGCAGGTGACCCCGGTCCCTGGCATCTCGCTGGGCACCAGCCCCTGGCTCCCGGGCATCTCGCTGGCAGCATCGAGCCTTTTCCTACTGTAACAAATTCACACAACTCCATTTTCTATCTGGTGCTGTGAGCACGCAAGGGCTTGTTTTGACATAATGGGAAAAAAAAAACACCCCACACAACCCACAGACTTTTTTCCACCCCCCTTCTCATCCTGGGGAAAAAGAAAAAGTGAAACCAAACTGCTCTCCCCCTTCAGCCCGACTCAGCACAAACTGATGCTCCTTCCTCAGCGCTGCAGCCGCCACACCAACCTCCTACTTGGTTTAAAGTTTTCCCATAGATTCAGTTATTTCGCTTCTGGATTAACCATTTTGTGGCAGTAAATCCGACCACAGCAGACAGCCCCTGGTGCCAGCAAAGTGACCTCTGGTCAGAGACATTTCTCTTGTGTTTTAAAGCTTGCAGGCTCCTTACAAAAAAAAAAAAAAGGAAAAAGACCAAAGTTTAAGGCTTCTTAAACAGTTATCCACGCAGAACATGCGTTTACTCACTTTCTATCTTTCCAGTGCAGCCTTACAGCATTCTATAGGCTTTAAATCAATAAAGGCTGATAAAACCCTGGGCCAAATCTCACCCTCTTTATTCACTTGAGTAGCCTCTCTGAACAAGTGTTTTCAAACGAAGGGGTAAAATTTTTAAGATGCTGCCCACCCCATAAATCAGAGCCATCAGACACTGCTAAAGCTGCCCTTAAGCACTGTCAGCAGTGGAGTTCTGCAGGATGGATTTCTCTTAGTTTGTCCTCCCTTCCACAACCTCTCTTTCTATTTCTGCTCAACACCGTTCGATTTATTCAAGACCCACTGAAAAAAACCCCCAACACATCAGGGTGTTCAAAACTAAGCTCAGTGAGAGACAGCAGTGTCAGAACAAGTCATTACCTTAGATCTTAAACCCAGAGTGCAGTGAATTACATTCACTTGCAAAGATGCTGCACAGCCTGTGGTGATAAAAAGACACTCTTCAACTGCGTGAAGGGACAGGTGGCATAAATCTTCACAGATCAGTTGCAGTCACTGGGCTATGTTCTGTGCCCATTTGCCACGGCACAAATAAATAGCTCTGAAAGTGTAATATTGCCCCCAGCACAGGACAAGGCTCATCACCCTTGTGCTTGTACGGCACAGACCTGCCCACCCTCAACACCTTTGAAATGCAGCCCTGTTTCGTTGCACTCAAGGCAACTGCTACCAAAATAAATAGCATCAATTGGTCTGTACACTGGGGATGAATGTCTGCTCACCAGAAGGGAGTTATTTAAACTCAGCTAGAAAACCCCGAGTCCTGAGTGGAATTTCAGCTTCCTCTAAAGCCCAACAGTAGTTAAAGTATGGTCTGGACTTGCACTCCTGGAGGGTATTTATACCCCACAGCACTGCACAGGAGCAGCCAGTCCAGCACACCTGGACAAAGGACACCAGGACGCCATGGACAAAGGACACCAGGTATTCAGATCTATAATAGGCATAAATTTGTTTTAAAATACTTTTCCTAGGAGAAATCCAACAGGTTCTGAGAAGTTCTCAGGTCAAGGTGATACCCACTCTTAGGTGGGGAGCTCCCAATTAGGAGATGCCAAGGGCACAGAACTGAGCTTGTCTCCCCTGACTTCAGCCAGAGCTTTGGTAACCATACCCTGAGCTGATGGAGCCCTACTGATGACATTGGCAGTTGGATGAAATCTTTTGGGAAGAAAGAATGTACGATCAATATTTTTTTCCACCCCTATGAAACATGAGCTTTATATACCTAGTTTGGGTTATGATGCCTCAGCAGAGCTATCTATCTCCAATGATATAATTCTGGGCAGCTTGCTAATACAACTGTCTTCAATTTCACTTAGCAAACATTTAATTTGTCATCTGCTAATTAACTAAGTACCTGGCATGCTTTCCAAGTTGTGACAGCATGCAAAGGAGAGTTCTAGGCCCTTGCAGAGTGGTGTCTATTTTAAATCCAATTATGCACAGCCTTTGGCTCAGAGTTAGGGAGAAACATCCCAACTCATCGTGTCCAAAATGAAATCTGTGATTGCAATGCAGACAAGCCTTATTTATTTTTGCACAATAGCCAGGCATTTTTTGATCACAGTCTGAGTTTTCAGCATTCAAAAAAAAACCCCTCCTCATTATTTCTATACACTTTTCAGCTTTGTTATGCACTTTTAGCTATCACTTTACATTGCTCCTTCAGGAAATACACTTCATGTGTTCTCCATTAGAAGACTCAGCTGCAGACAAGTAGCTGAGCAATGAGTATCATTTCAGGGTAGGTTATTTATCACTGATCTGTCAAAGTGTCTGACTATTTACATGGATTTGTTAAAGGTGTGTAACAAGGCTTGCAAGATTCTATTTTTTAATAGGCAGTTTTCTCTGAGGAATTATTTCCTCTTGCATTCCCCATATTTTCTCATTTGAGTTCATCTTAATTTAACAGAAGCTTAATTCACACAATGAACTAATTTTTTTTTTCCTTCAACTAACAGTAGTTTTTAGCCCTTTTGCCCTGATCCATTTTAGTCGGCAGGCAGCAGAACGCATTCCTGGCAGCACACTTGGTTCTGCCCTCCCAGTTAGCAGGAACACCTGGGAGTGAACTGGGAATATATTGATTTTTCCACATAGTTGCTGGCTACACATCCATATTCATAATATAACATGGAATCTCTGGCTTTTATCAAAATATGAAAGAAAAATGAAATGGGAGCAAAAATATATGCAAAAAAATTAATGAACACTTTGTTCAGTCCCTTGGCACAACTATTGAAAGAAAAGAACATTTGTTATGCACCAGCTCTGTTTGCCAAACTCCGCCGTTGCTGCCTTTGTTATTATTACAGCTATCTCTGCTTGGACAGGAATGTTCTCATCATATTCCAGCCTAACCCTCAAGTGAAGTTGTACCATCAGGAGCCTCTGGCTTCACAGCCTTCTGACACTTACATAGCAGCTCCAGCAGAAGTTCTGAAAAATGTATTTTTGCATAATTCCCATCCAGTCGGTGTCTCAGGTCAGCCAGTCCTTGTCCTCTCTGCACATCAAGGACACATCCCCCAGATCTTCTCTTCCCCAGAGCAAGATGTGGC
>JAOQGH010000003.1:35268422-35325726 GCA_025769975.1 Gallinago jamesoni | reverse complement strand
GGTCAGCCAGTCCTTGTCCTCTCTGCACATCAAGGACACATCCCCCAGATCTTCTCTTCCCCAGAGCAAGATGTGGCCTGAGCACAGGACGGGGTAACCCAAAAGTACTTGGAACCAACAAGCAAAACACACTATGAAACCAAAACTCTTCCATAGTCCACTGTCTACAGTCGCATCCTAAGGAAGCATTCCCAGAAGAGGATTATAATATTAGAAAGAGTAGGAAACGATGTTGTCAAGCCTTTATCTCAGCAATGCTACTTTTATGAGTCTGTGCAGTAACATTCCTTTGCATTCTGAGGATGGCTGGGGCTCCCGAGCATGGGACTGACACCTGGGTTGTTTTCGTGACCTTGGGGGGTGGCCGTGTGCTCGAACACCGCCTGCTGCACGGGGCTTGACGTCATCTTCACCGTGGGATTGGTGAGCTCAGAGGAGAGAGACACCATAAAGCTCAAAGCCTCCTTAAGCAGCGAGAGAAAGGTCACCCTGCACTTTCTGCCAGGCTCCAGAGGCTGGTGGCAAAGCACAGCAAGAGAATTGCTCCCAGGAACCAACTGCACTTGAGGAAGAGCAAGAAGTGGCTCTCCCAGCACACACGTACACAGAGGACCCAGACCAGTCTGTGACTAATTCTGACAGACTAAATAAATACAATGCATTCAGATGCACTGTAAGTTAATGGCTGTGGCATTTTATAATCAGCAGTTAATAGCTCTGCAGGCTATTATACTAATACAACTTAAATACATTAAAAAGAAAATTAACTCGTCAAGGAATGCCAGCTCTTACCTGCTCAGCTGTCTGCTGAAGCTAATTTATTTTAAAAGGGTCAGCAAGTTTTGGCTTGGAGAGAGCCAGCAGCTTTTAAAGTTATTTGTGCTAGCCCTTTTTTCCCCCCCCAGCTAAATCCAGGAGAGGAAGACTTAAAGAGCAGCATCAGACAGCCCTAACACACAGATTGAACTTCATTACAAACACACACAGCAAATAGGAGTTACACACAACCAGCCTGAGCACCACACAGCAGCCCACCAAGCCAAGCCAGCTGTGATCCCACCATTCCTTCAGTGGTTCCTTTTCATTACTGTCAGTACCGTGCATTGGTAATTACTGAAGGCTGAATAATTAGCACTACAGTTTAATTTTTAGCTCCAAAGAGCATGGAAAGACATGTTCAGTCCACATAAGTTGGCCTTGGAAGAGTTATTCTTGTAAAAGACAGCAAAAAAATATATATACAACTGTCTTAATACCACTGAATACTTGGCATATTGACTTAAATCACTTTAAGCTATCAGACCTGATGGCTGCAGAGAAACAACCCACTTGCACTTCTGCTAACCCTCCTCCAGGAGCAGTAACTTCTCACAGACACACAAGACAAGCAGGTGGAGGGGTTGGGGTCAGACAGGCCAATCTGCAGTCACCACATGTTGCTGGAAGGCATCTTTAATCATGATCAGGCTCCATTTGTCCATAAAACTTTTCTGCCAGCCAGCCTACCCCTTCTGTTTCCAGACACCAGTGAACAGGGCTGCATCCTACCCACACCAGTGCCAGACAAGGATCCCCAGTCACATTTGTAACTCCACGAGCTCCTGTGCTGCAGGCTATTAGCAGCTGAACACGTCTTACTATTTTACCAGAAGTAATGGACCTTAAATTCTCTCCTGTTGGCCTTCCACATAGAGATAAAGTGGGGAGAGCAAAACCAGAATCAAATGAGGCTATAGCTCAACCCCCTCCACAGCTGGAGAGCATCACTCCAGGCAAAGCCAGCTTCACAGCAGAGAGGAATCAGTTATATATTGGTTGCAAGAGGTTTTACTGGTTCTTCAGCTGTTGAGTAGCAATAGCCTATTCTTTTACTTGCATTAAAGCAGGATAAATCCTCCATACTCAGAGGAACTTGTAATGCAGTTTAGACAGAGTTATTGCTAATGAGGTCTTAGGTTCAGATCCAGATGTTTGAAGAAAGTAACCAGCTTTACAGTGCTGTTAATGCTGGAAGAGGCTCAGTGGAAGATTCCTTTATTTCTTTGGTCTAACAAAATTGACATCTTCAATTACAAAATAAAATTAAAAGAAAATTATTTTTTCCCCACACAAACATGTGAGGACTTGTCTGCGATGTAGATAAAGTGATATTACTCTTGGAAGTACCTTCTATCATAGTTTCTAGAAAGATTTCACAATTGGAGTGATATTTGGAGAACAAGTCAACATACTCTCCTTATTCTGCAACTAATTAGTTGTGGCACCATAAGAAAGTATTTTAGAAGGTACCCATAACCACAGTTTGAGGAATTCTCTTTATAGCTGACAGTCCAAGGCAAATGCTCCTACTGCTTTACACAGGAATGGAAACAAAAGCCTGTCATATTTTTAGAGAACTGTCTTTTATAAGCATATTCTTAGGGGAGAGTTAAATTTGATAGAAAACAACCTTTAGCTCCTGCCAACACTTTACATAGGCAGCAATGTCTCTACAAAAAAAAGTTTCAGTAGATTTCCCTCACTGAGGTCAGTGCTGAGCAAGAGGGTCCTTTAGACATGTTGAAAGCTGAAATCCTGATTAATGTCACATTAACTTGATTTCTTTTAAGCTTTGGCAAACTTAATTCTGTTTGAGCCCTGTGCATGAGACAGCACTGCAGTAGAACACAGCTCATGCTATCTGTTGAGTAATTTTCAAGTAACAGCTGCATCAGCCCATGCTATAACACTCCAAGTTCATTCTTTCCTTGAATTTTATACCTTCAAATTACACAGTGAAGGCCTAAGAACTTGTAAAATTTGGTACTGCAAGAAAGTGCCTAGAATCTGCTAGTATTGGCACACTTGCTCACATGCACCAGCTAAAGCAGTCCCATATGTTTTACATTCACTAGAAAACATCTTTGGCTCATGATATTCCAATGACTCCATCCTCACGGCGTCCATGCACTTCAGGAATTTTATGGCAGGGAAAAAAAGCAGACTGAGTTGAAAGAGGGAGATAGCATGTATAAGATGTCAGCCCTCCTCCACTACTTCTCCTTGTCATTTTAGTGTACCAAGAAGTTACCCAACAGCATTCCTGGTTGGAAAGCCAGTCTGATGGAAACCAACACGCTTTTGGCCAAGTGACCTGGCAGGCAGAAAACTGAAGGTTTGGCGAATTGCAAACCAGATATCCCATCATCACACTGGTGCGTTAGCAAAAGCATCAAGAACATGGTTAGAAGAGAAACACTCAGGGTCTGAGTCTTCAAAACATGTTCATATTTTATATTTCCTAAATACCAATGCGATCAGCAGTTTCTAAAGCTAATTATCTTGAAGGCAGAGATGTTTAAGGTGAGTATGCGATGGTGGGAGATGATCTCACTTTCTAGACACAGCCATGTCCCAGCTCTACAGCCTGACAGCTTTCCCAAGGCTCACTCCACAAGCTCCCTTAGTCCCAGGCTGACCTCTTCTGACCTAACGAAGAAAATCATTTTAAATGGCACCCTCTCTGCATTGCCAGTTTTATCAGGTGGAGAGATTCAAAGTTAAAACATTATTTAATTTAAAATTGAAGTTGACATTTTCAATGCAACTTTGCACACACACTAGTGTTCAGCTAAAACCCCTGCTTTAGTTTTACCCGAGAACAAAATGCTTTCTGAAGCTGGATGTGCTTAGCACAACAATGCTCAACGCAGTGTTTTTGGGACAAAGTTTAACAGTGCTGAACTCAGTAAAATTTGAGGAACACTTCAACTGAGCTATCCCTCTTATATGTACAGAATGCATACATCATTAAAAATAACATGTTTTATTATATATTTATATAATTTATATATTAAAAACCCAACTCTGTAAGATTTTTCCCAGGATAAGTTATCCTCACCAGCTCCCAGTGCTCACAGGGTGCACTGCCACAAACAGCTCCGGTTTCTGTATTCCTCCCTGTCATCCTTCCCATCCAGAGAGAATTCTTCCTGGGTCTGCATATGACTAATTAACACTCCTCTGGAGATGAAGACAAATGACCAGCTGGGTAAGCACTGCTCAGGGAAGGACTGTTTAAATTGAACAGTTTTTTTCTAATTTGTCAAACGTTTTCCCTTCCAGAAGGAGAAATCCTAATTTCACATTTCCAGACCAGTTGCTACAAACCAAAATAGGTTAGAATTTATTCCAATCCCCAGTTTTCAGGCACCTTTCCACACCAGACCCACCCCAACCCAGTAGAAGCATTTCACATCTACCATGACAGGAGCTAAACAGTTTCTGGAGGATCAATTGTTCTGAGACAAGTATGAAGGCAACAGGACAGACCATCTACACAACTAATCCAAATAAATAATGGGGTTACAAGTTTTCAACTCTTTTCTTAAAAATCTTTGCTAGTTCCATGCACGTATCCTTTATCATTTACATTTTACTGTCCATCATTACCACTTTCACTTTCTTAAACCAGTTTTTCCCCACAGCATCCCTTTGCACTTGCAGCAATAATTCCCAGTACTGCCAATTCATACTGGGCTGACATCTAGTTCTCACCAGCCTTTGAAAAGGCTGTAAGTGTGCTGGGAATTGAAATAGCTGGCTACAAAAAAAAAAGTCAAAACAGGACCTGAAAAAACCTTCAAATGATACTCCAATGTTTTATAACCTTAATGCACTTTGAACAGAGCCATAAAGTAATTGGAGGGAGTTAAATGTTGTCGTTTAAATTAGAAATGTTTTAATGAAAGCTAGCTATGTCCCCCACATTAAGTGGATAAAAGCTTTCCTTTATCCTGCTGTAGAATTTCCTTCAGTGAAATCCCACCCGTAACACTATACGCTGCTAATCACCGACGAGCACCGTGTACTCTCCACAGAGCATGAAGTGCTCTTTAAATACACCAGCGAGCTGTACAGCGTGTTCTCTTACACTGACCCAGAAAGCAAACCTCACATTGAACACCTTCCCTTCAGCAGGCATAGAACGAGCCTGTAAAGGGTTAAAGAAAATCAAACATCTCTCTCGAGCAGCAGCATTACATTACCTGGACATCAGTCACGGTAGATGCCCCAAAAGCAATAGTTCCACATGCAAAAATCTCTCCTACAGCAGCTTTGAGGGACAGCTGTAAATAAAAGTGCTGTAGGAGTGATGGCGGCTGGGAGGGAGAAAAATAGAGGGAAAAGAAAAAAATTTGAAAGCCTTTCACTTTTTTCCAGGAAGCACAAGAAAAATGGACAGAATTGAGCAGAAGTACAGAGTGCTGGCACAAAACCTAACGCACGCGTTAACTGGACTTTGAAATATTCAGGGAGCATTCTAGAAAGTGGTTTCAGACCAGGGACAAATGAAGCCCCAGAGTTCCCAACCCTTATACTTTATAAAGGGAGGAAAACCAATTGTTTTCATTAATTTCTCAGAGAGCATACACAGACATTAATCTCCCACAGCAGGTGGCCGAGGTCCCCAGACCCAGGAGCCCCCCCCTCCCACCCCATCACAGACCATCCCGTGCCTGCTCAGAGCTGTGACCACCAGCCCAGCGACCAGCTCGGGCCATGCTCTGCCAGGGAGAGGCTCCCAACAAGCCCTGCAAGGAGAAGAACACCAGAGAGGGTGCCCGAGCCATCTGTGACATTTAAAAATAGACATCACCTCCATCAAAGTTTGACCTTGAATCTTTTTCTCCGCACAGCACGGTCTATACAGGTAATGATTTGAGGGAAACCAAACAGACCTGCAGAGAACAGGCGAGGAGCTCTCTGTTATGTCCCCATTTGTATTTCCACCCACAACTGCCTAACGCCCTCCCTCCCCTCTCCATTTGTTAGGCAGACCACAGCTACAGAGCAGAAGCACTTGGCTCTTGTTCCAAGACAATCTCCTGGGGCTGAGAAGATCTCAATGTGCTTGAGAGGAAAAGAGAAGTTTCGGAAAACTGCTGCTGAAAATTGGTTACACTTTGATCAAAACCCTATACACAGCAGAAGGGCTTATGGTTTTACGGCTAATACCTTTTATTTAGTTTGCTGATGCAACTTTTGGCTATTTGTGCTTTTGTTACCAGAATCTGTTTTACTATCCTGCAACACCACATTGTCTGTGTCATCAGGAACCTGAAAGCAAACTGTACATACATGTATACACATGACTAACAGATTTAGAAGAGCTAGAGGGGCGAGCTAACATGCCATCCCAAGTACTAATGAGAAGGCAAGGGTGAAGCTCAGAGCTTTTGTTAACGGCGAGTTCCATTTACCTCGACTGACTGCTCTGGTTCAGCCAGACCTGAGGTTTACCCAGATTCTCCACACAATTACATCAAGCTCTTTGTACTCTCAAAATGGAATTGAGATGAGTCACCCATGAGTCCATGCACTCAAATCTATTTTATGTCAAATAACTAAAATAAGGCCACGGAATAGCTGAATCTAAACAAACTCTTCACTCTATCAATCTTTTATTCTATTATTTTTAGAAGAGTATACTTGTTTTCAATTTAATGAAAAGACGCTCTTGTTTTGCAAAGTGTTTCCTAGCCTTCACCTGTGCTTGCTTTTACTATTCATTAGATGTACTTATGGTCAGGATGGAATATCATAGCCAAAGGACATTGCAATATTTATCAATAGTTTCCTTATTATAGACAGGCTAACAGGATCCTTCAGAGAGTTTCATGCGTCACTGGTCACTCTCCAGATTGTCAAGGCAGCGATTCCTCTGATTCCCTCTCTGAAGAGACAATATGTCCATCAGCAAAACCTGACCGTTCCAAATCTAGTGAAATAGCTTTTAACACAGTCCTTTCACCAGCTACCACACCAGCTGCACAGTCTGCATAAAATTTATGAAGACTGCAAATTTCCACTGAAGACATTCCACAGAGTGCCTCTCCATATATCAGTATTTCACTTCCTCAGGCATCTATGAAAGCCCAGGAGTTTGGCACATCAATGAGCAGAGAAGAGACTCTACTCAACACAAGCACTGTGCAAATACCTGGGTTGCCAATACAAAATGGAACTCTAAAATCAGGTTTCCAACAAGCAGTTTTTTTAACCAGAAGAAGATTACCAGCCTGTGTTACCCGCAGCAGAGCACTGCTCCCTTCTAAATCATTAACCCACATTCACTAATTGCCCTATCTCACACGTGCCAGAAGCATTACTTCACAATTTATTTCAAAATGTATTTTCTCCTCATGTAACCATTCCTTTGTCAGAGCTGTCGTTTAAATGATAGACACTTTGTGACCACTCTGCAGGTCTCTGCTTTCTTTTGGAAAGAGATGTGTTTGCTTACGGCATCGATCCGCGATGCGGTCACACAGCAACGCGTGACATTCGCTGCACTTAATGAAAGATGCTGAGGTCTAAAGCCAGGTGTGTAAAACTGATGCAATGGGTTTCACACTTCCATGAAAGTAACTGAAGAAATTATTAGCAGATGGCATAGGCTCAGATTTTTGATTCTTAAAGGTTCTCACATGCCCGAGTCACTCTGAAAACAACACTTGCATTTATCAATTTGTTCCGAGATGAGAAATTGGTCACAGTTACACCAGAGTTAAAAGAGAGGGTCAGACAGAGCTGGTGGATAGTCATGTGCAAATGCTACTTCTGTAGATGTCAAAGAGACAAACCTCTCAGCTGGAGCAGCAGCTCTAGAATCTCTTTCCATGCTGAGCCGAGGTCTCCTCGTGGTAGAGAATGAAAATCACTGCAGTAATTTTTATTCAAGTGGGAGAAAGCCAAATTGATGGCCAGTCACATTAATTCAGCCTTTCTGCAAATTATATGAAGTGTTACTCACTCCTCAGCATTTTTATTTTATAATATTTTTCAAAAGGTATCCAGTTCTTATACAACTGGCCAAGACAGAAAATCACAGTGAGAACCAGTAGTGTTCCAGGAACATTAGGTTCTTATTGTCCTGGCATGGTCTATATAAATGCATAAAATGCCAAAACCCTCTAAAGCAAGTGGCTAAAAGTAGGGAAATGTGAGGTTATTTGGATTAATTGGTTTTGGAAACAACAGTAGAGAGCACCTCTAATACAAGGGGACCCTCAAATTTCTAGACAGGGAAATATCAGAGCTCCAGGTCCTCATCGCAGCAGATGCCATAGCAGCAGTGCCATGGAGACAGCCTGCACTCTGCTGTACAACTGTTTTGTTTCCTAAAGGCCTCCAATTTCCTTCCAAACATGATAGCTGCGTGCACCGCCAGAGTCCATATCAGAAAACTTAATAACTTTTATGTGGTGGTATTTTGCGATTTGATATTTTTGACAGGGATTAAATTAGTGCAGAAATTAGAAGCCTTATGCAATAAAGGAGATGAGTTACCTATGCCTTTTTTTTTTTGTCTGAAGGAGGCCTCTTAATCCAGTCTCACTACTGATTTCCTTCCAAGAACATGCCATCTATGTTAACATCTCTACCCTACACTAAATGCCCACCCTGTTTTGTAGTGAACTATGTTCAGTGTAAACCTGACAGCCATAGACCCACTTACAGGTACAGTCAAATGCACTGGCCCTCGAGCCCATGCTCAGCTCTTGCCAATCACAAAGCAGTTCAAAAGCCTGAAATAAACAAGTATTCTGTTACAAACAAGTTTAGCAAGAGCCTCTGCAAACACACTGTTGCTCCCACTCATCCCATATCACGGGATGCCACCATAACAGTCTCCAGCTCCTCCTTCTACTTCCAAGTAGAGTTTCTGCCTTTGGAGCTGGGGATACCAGTGAACTTCCAGGACCCCTTAATGGCACAGCTGAGGAGCTCATCAGGTGGCAGAAGGGGGGGGGGGGTCAGCTCACTTCAGGCTGTCCTGCACCTCTCCTGGACATCCATTCTCATCTGCAGAGAAGTCTCTTTAGGTTGACTGCTCACCACCGGGGTGGGACAAGCTCAATGTGCTGTCACCTGCTGTCCCCCAGCACACCCGACCCCGGGAAACCCCCACCATAGGATGTGCACTAACAACAGGAGGAGGAATGGGTAGAAAAAAAAGTATTCCAAATGCCTTGCCTTATCTCTTACTCTCCAGCAATGACAACAAGAAACCCCAGAGAGGCCCCAGCCACTGTAAGGAATTACACAACGTGAACAACTTGGCCTTGTCAGAGGGGAACACCGGCTAGCACATTAGCATAGCTAATTGGATCCTGACCTTTAAATGAAATGTGAGCAGTTGGCTACTTTCAAATTCCTCAGCTGCTGTCTGTCATTTGTTTTGCTTCATACAGTTCTGTTTATAAGTGAAAAAAAAAAAAGCAACTCACTGACTTCCTACCTCACAAATAACAGGCCAGGAGGGCTCCAGTCCCTGGCAGAATAAAGCAACGAAAGATATGTTTGTGATGTCATATACACAAATCTATATATGTATTTTCGCAAAAGTATAGGTCATCTTATTGGAAAAAAATTGAGACATCTGGTATCTGCATCAAGACTGCTGAAATTATGTTCACATGAATTAAAGAGACAATCAGAAGTTGTTTACAAAAATGCTGATCTTAAATACCATAATTGAAAATCTGTTCAGGATATTCTATGAAATCTCTGAAGTTTGAATCATTTAAATCGTAACTAGGAGTATTTTGAGCATGCCAGTCAGGAACTGCAGGCTTAGTTTTCTAACAGATGAAATGTCTTGTCAGCAAAGCTGTCACACAATTTTACATGGATCTGCCCCCACACAAATGTATGGTGGGACACTGGGAAGTGTGGGGTAACTGGGTGAAGACGATGGTGAGTGTTCAGAAACTGCAGTCAGAGGGATCTAATCAGACATGAATATCTGATCGTGTTTCTCCATCTCCAGCCTCCCCTGGGTCAGCAGGCAGCACCACAGCAGGAAAGAGAGACTTTCAGGCAGCATCTGTAATCCTCCAGCATGAAATCAAAGGAAGAGCTGCTTTAATACCAGTCTGACCACAGGACACAGACAGAAGCAGCTTCTGCATAAACTTCTGTCACTATTTACTTTTAACAAGCTGTACCTATTAAGTATTTATTATTGTGGTTAACAGAACCCTGACCAAACATTCAATCTGGATATTGAATGCATTCTGATCCTCAGGATCATTTCCAAATTGAACCCTACCTCACGGGAGATGGATCCCCAGCGCTGTCAATGCACAATTTCAATTAAGTCAGCTTGATCAGGTTGCTCTGTCATTCAGTGTGTTGGCTTCGCTACAGTAAGCCATGTACCCTCCTGACAAGGCAATTTCTCTTCCAGAGCAAAGAGGGATCCAAGTAAAGAGAGTCTAGATTTCAGCCTTTCTTCCAATTGTTGCAGTTTTTTTCCACCTTGATTTCACAATCCATGTGCCTCAAAGGAAGAGTAGGAACCCAGAGCCGTACCTAGAACCAAGCTGTAGTGAGAAGGCCACCTAAAATTGTTGGAAACAGAGTCCTGGGGCAGGGAGAACACTGCACGGCCCAAGGAACCCCCAGGGATCCTGTGCCCAGAGAAGATGTTGGGCCAAGGCAGATGGCAAGGAAGGAAAGCTGAGATTTCAGCAAGGACACCACAGCAGCAGCTTGGGGAAGCTGGTTCTCAGGGCTTCGTTCTGCCTCAATTAAAGGTCCTCCAGAGAGCTGCTGCACTGCACACACACCAACTGCTCTGCCCATCTGCAGGGCTCCAGGCACAAGTGGCCGTGCTGCTGGCCAAGGGCTTGACAATGGCTATTGAATTGGGGGAGCGAGAGAGCACAAAGAAGCAGGTGAGGAGATTGGGCTTTGTTCATCGCGAGGAAAGAGAGGAAATCTCTCACCCCCTGCCCACCAGGGACCTATTCTATTCTGCTCACCCTCCCCTTGGGTGGGATCCAGAGCCCACTGCAGGCAGTGGAAATAACCCCATTGAGAGCCACGCTCTTCAAGCCAAGTTTTATATGGCAAAGGGGGAAAGAGGAGAGAGACAAAGAGGTCAGGTTAAAAAATACACTTGTATGACAGTTGGAAGTAAGCCCTAAACGGATACAAGGCCACATGTTCTGCTATCATTACAGTCACTGTATAGAAAATAACATATATATACACACATCCCTAAATTTGTCTCTAGCTGCCTGGTTATACATGGTACATCTCAACTTATATACCCTCGAGCAAAGAAAATAAAATACTTTGTGTTCAAGACTATCAGGTTACTAAAAGCCTTCTCATGCAGACCCCATTGCACAGATGGTAACGAGCTTCAGAGCTAAAATACTACTGTCACGTCAAGAGCACAGATATACATATGGAAACTTTTCAGTTTCTTTTATTTAAAAACTCACTATCCCAGTTTTAACACACTGCAGCTCTTCAGAGCCCTACCAGGCTCACACCAGCATCAACAGCTAAGGCAGGTAACTCTCGTGACTTCACAGCCTCTAGAATTTTATCAACTTTATCTTTCATAGGAACAACCCAGGGCCACAGGAGCAGGACTTCCCCATCCCACTGCTCAGACACTCACTTCCTCACCTGCTCTACAGCAAAGGAGGCTTTCTCTAGAACCTTCCTGAACACCAGAAGTAAACACAGCCAATAAACCAAAAGGCTTAATAAATACTTCATTTCATCTTTAACAAAGTTAAAGAATAAGGAAAAAAAACTAGGCTGTAAAGATAGTTTTCTTTTTTAACTAAATGCCCTCCAACCCAGGATTAGCAGCTGAAACAATTACAATCAGTAGCTAACTTTAGCCTGACAAGAGCACAGGATACACAGCAAACACTATCTCCACAAACAAAACAAGAATATAGCTTTCTATGGAGTTCAGAGATATTCTTCCATCACAAACAGAAAAATGAATGAAAAAGGAAGACTATTCTGTTTCATTCACATGCTACAAAAAACACCAGGACACAAGCTGGCCCACAAAACAAAAAGAACTGAGTTATGCTTACAAAAATTAGGCTTAAAAATCTCAGAAACATTCATGAATGCATCAAAACTTATAAGGACTCACTCTGTGCAGGTGACTCATCCAGCCAGGAGAAAAAGTGTAACTCCAGAGCTCTTCCTCCTCAGCAGCCTTTCCAGCAAAGCAAACAGCAGCTCCAGTGGCCAAACCAACCCAAACCCTCCTGCCTGCTCCATCCACTTTAAACCTCCTGCGGGAGAGCCCTGCCAGCTGGGTGCCATCAGCACTGTCATTGCAGGCACCTGTGAGTGTCCCCCCAGGTGTGGGCTCTGGGTGGGGAAGTGGTATCTAAGGCTTTTTTTTTTTTTTTTTTTTTTTTTTAAATTGTTCTACTGCACTTAGGACAGATTAATTTATGGTTTTGGTAGGTTCTTGGCTGTTATGGAGAATAGGAAGCCTAAGAAAGCACAGGTACAGGTACTGCGAAAAAGAGGACAAAGACAGCTCTTGCTTTAAAAGCCTCTGTCCTATATTTACTGAAGACTTTTATCTGGCACACAGACAAAAATTAAATGATTATTGTGTGCTCCACAAGAGCAATTGCTACTAAACCTGGAGCTAAGCACTTGCAAGGCTTCACACCGTGCTGCATTCCCCTCGCCAGGGCATCCACCACTGTACCCAGCCTGTCATACAATCATGGAATGGTTTGGGTTGGAAGGGACCTTAAAGATCACCCAGTTCCAACCCCCCTGCCCTGGGCAGGGACACCTCTCACCAGCCCAGGTTGCTCCAAGCTCCCTCCAACCTGCCCTTGAACCCCTCCAGGCATGGGGCAGCCACAACTTCCCTGGGCAACCTGTTCCAGTGTCTCACCACCCTCACTGTAAAGAATTTCTTTCTGGTGTCTAATCTAAATCTCCTCTCTTCCAATTTAAACCCATTGCCCCTTGTCCTGTCACTTGTCCCTTCACTGTCCTTTGCTCCCTGGGACTCAGCCCCGGCTGCTTTTCCCAACCTTTGTTAGGGTCAGGCCTTAGTGAAGGGACACATCTTAGTGCACAAAAACAGGGATTTAATTTCTTTTTTTTTTTTTTTTCATTAGTTGGGAAAACGAGCAGGCTAGGCTTTCTCTAAAATGTGCTTTTTAGTAGCCCAGGAGTTGAGTCTGGCTGTTGCAGGACTGTGTTTCAGAGAGCAGAGAATGGCCCGTGCACAGAGAAAAAGAAAAATCTGAAGCGCAACGTGCATTGGGAGAAACAGAAGGAAGATTATAATGCTGTCAGCCTTGATCCTTGGAAATACTCCCTCAGAGCCAAGAAAAATCATGAGACTGACTTAGGAAAAACATAAGGCTTTTCGAAAGTGATACATTTGGGCTCTTTTTGTTTGACTTCTGGTTTCTGAGCCTCTTGGTTCATATTTTAGATTATTTTCATTCAAAAAGCCACAATGGCCAGAAATGTATGTGTCTCGTTGATGGCTGTGTTTCCTTTTGCATTTTGACTTTCATATAAATCAGTAGATACTGGGAGCTGGCTTCAGAAACCAAACACAGAGCAGGAGGCCTCTGATAAAATCATGGGAGCTGGTAAAACTGTTTATTTCAAGCTGGGAAAATAACTGCAGGAAAGCTTTGTCTCGCGGAGTGGGTTGTTGGCTCCTGCCCCGTGTGCTCCAACAGGTAGAGGTGCCACAGTGACACCCTGGACTGATACTCCTCTCTGCGGGGGACAGCAGACTGAATTTTGGAAATAGTTCCAATTCTGAATAAAAGATGTTTAAAAAAAAAAAAAAAACAACAACTCTGGAAAAAAAGATTTGCCAAAATGTTTGATCAGAAACACTGGAATGTTTTGCTTCAACAATAAAGGAAGCATTACACTAAATATAATATTCTACTGTGATAGGAAAATTAAAGCAAAATGTTTACTGTCCTGAAGTTAAATATTTTACTATGACTGAGAAGAAGAAATTGAAACAATCCAGCAAAACATTTCAGTTTTGACAAAACTGCATTTTCTCATTGGACTTTTCTGTCAAAACATTATGACCAGCTCTAATAAACATATGCATAATGAGTATAAACATATGTTCACTCTAAAGATGCTGGTTTAAACATTACTGCAAAATTAAATCTTTGTTTATCCACGGAATAGGCTGAACATGGGCAACAGCTGTTGGGCTTTTCCCCACCTCGTCCCCCGGCGGGGCTGGGTGCTCCGGGGGGAGGCTCCGCGGCGATCTGGGGGGGCTTCCCCACCAGCCCCAGGGGTCCTTCCCATCAACTGCTCTCACGTCCGTCCCCAGACTTAATTTCTAACTGTGGGGGAAGTTTCCAATTTGCAAAAACTTACAGTGACTGCCCATTTATTGATGTATCCTCTATATATCCTCAAAGCAGGGGATCACCCTCAAGTAAAATCAGTTATTTTGGCTGCAGCTCTTTAAAACACCCAGAAAATGGAAACCTTCAGAAAAATGGTATCTCGGAGGTTCCCCGGACAAAACCTTTTCAGCAAGAACTTTCCATCCCCAGCGATGCAATCAGTAGCTCTAAAACAAATGTTTGCCAATACGTACGCTGCATTTGTTCAGGACAAATAAAGAATAAATCAGTCGGTTTGTTGTGAATAACTTACACGGCTGATGGTCGGGAACGGTCTTACTAGAGCTATGGAAACGTTTGCCAGCATCCCTCTCCCCTCTGAGGGGATGCTAATTCTTCTATTTTTAGATCAGGTCCTGAGTTAGGGACAGATGGAAAGAAAACAAATGGGGCAAAAATAGGAAAAAATAATTAAATTGCCCTCAATTTGTATTACAGGCAAGTGAATAGCTCATTCCTTAGAAATCATGATTTTTGTGGAAAAGAAAAGGGGGCATCTTCCCCGTGCTACCAGCCTCTGCCACGGCAGCTGCTCACTCTCTGTGCTGACTCCAGCTCACCGGGCTGGGAATAACACCAGTAAAACTCTGATTTTCATTATTTTTTAACCAAAAGCTACATATTGCTTTAGAACTCTCAAGGCCACTGAGAGAGACATCGCATGGGCGAGGACAGTGTGTGAACACAGCCGCACCAGTTCTCTCTGCTGAGTTCTTGGCAGGCAGCTCCTGCCAACCTCCCACCTTCTGCTCACATCCCAGCTTCCAGAGCAGGTGACAGGAGCCACTGTGACATCCCCTGCTGTGACCTGCCCCACCGTGGCCGACCTCACGCTCCTCTGCCTTGGGTAGGTGGGACCCCCACTCTCCGGGGTGATGTTCACCCTTCCTGGAGCCAGGCTCGCTGGGTCGGTGCCCACAGATGCAACCTGATCTTGAAAAAGAACTTGGGACAAGGCTCAGAAAGCACTGAGATACCCCCGGAGTGACCTGTGGTTGTAAAAATGGCTTCTGTGTTCTTAGAAATGAGAAGTGCAGGAGGGGAACGAGGGACGTGGCCAGCGATGCTTGGGCTGCAGAGCAGAGACCCAGCGCAGGTGATGAGTGGGAAACCCAACATCCCAGTTACAGATCTTTTGCGTGATTTCTTTCTGCATAAACATCCAAATACCTTAATAAAGCTGAGCAACCTATTTCAAAGCTGTAAACGCTCAACCAGCATCTTTGCTGGGGCTCTTGATGCCTCCTCACAGACCCAGAAGTTCACATAATTGTGTGAATGACACCAAATAGCCTTGCCTTGTTGACAAACTTCTCATCTGACGTGTTTGATTTTATTATTGACCCCCTCTCATTGCTCCTGCCTTTGCTTCTCTCAGCCCATTTATTAGATTTACTAACTTAATAGCTTTGTAAATGAATACTGAGCTGCGGGTTGTGCGTGTCTCACTCCTCAATCAGCATGATAAAATGCAGGCTCCATCTTCAGTGTTTTTATTTTTTGAAACATCTGCTTGAACTACCTTTTTATACCAGCAGTGTTCTATTATGCAAAAATCTGGCAATTTTTAGCAATTAAATGTATTTTAAATAGCAGAAGCAGAAGGGGAAAAACTTTTCTGCTTTAAGATATTCATGCAGAGAACTGTTTTCAGCGTACAGCTGAGCTGGAAAACGGACAAATATTGTGGCTTTCCAAAGTACAAATTCTGCTTGTAATTTTTAACTCTACCCACTCTCTGCCCACCTCTGCACATTGCAGAAATGCTGGAAATTCCTCTATTTATTGGCACCTAATTCTGCACAAAAGGCACCAAGGCTAAAGTTTAGCTGCAGAACTAAAGCTGGATTTAAGAAACCCGGGATTTAGGTGATTTTATTTTATTTTATTTTATTTTATTTTATTTTATTTTTCTCCCAGGGTTTTTAATTAAGAACACTAGTAAAGTAGGCATTATCATAACTCAAACTGCAGTCCAGTATTTTGATGGAGAGCGTAAGAACAGGGGACTGGTAGAGCTCCCTCACCTCAGTCCCATTTCACAGAATCATAAAGTAGAATTTCCTGCTATTTTGAACACCAGCTTATACCCTGCTCTGCAAACCGACCAAGTTGCTCTAAAAAGTTACATTTTTCTCAGTTTTTTTATCATCCCATGGGAAATCAGTTTTAGCTTTCCAAACATGAAGGCCACCAACACCTTGCTCGTGCCAGCGCCACTTGTTTTTCTGATCTCTACGTTTGGATCAGGAAAATTATTGTTCCATCTGTTCTTATTTGTACCGGAGCCCGTTCAAAGAGGGGCCGTCTCTGGGCATCTGGGCGCTGGAGCTGGTGCCCCCCGACGGGGGCTCTGCACCGAGGGGAGAGAACGGGAGAGAAACTCACAGAGGGGCCAAATTCTGGCACCGACAGACGTTCACTCCTCTACCTAAGTTTCCTTGTCTGCAGACTAGATTTAATGACACTGGTTTTCCTTTTTAAAAGTGCTTGTGTTGATTTGGTTGCACGAATGTTTTCGTTTCCATATCCCACCACAGTATATACACTCCTGAAATGTTAATCTGTTTCTTGACAGTAATCTTTTCCTGTCATTTACGACGTAACCTTAGTAAAACAGACTTATTCCTACCATAATTTATAACATATCCATACTCCAGACAGTTCAGAATTGTTTTATCTAGAAAGGATTAAAACACTTGCAAATATTAAATTTAATCCACTCTAAGAGAGGGAATAAATTAATCATAATTAAGCCTCAGCAGCTGTAATTCTTAGCATAATGTATCATCTAATGGGGATTCTTGCTGAAGAATAGCTATGAGTCACGAGCATCCTATTTCTTCTGTAAGCTTGTGCTGCAAATCAATGCGTTTAATAAAGTAATCAAACAAAAATATTAAATGAACAAGTCTTTTATTCAAAAATCAATGCAAGGAAATTGATACCCTGCCTACGTGCATTTTATGGCACATTTCTCTTTTTGCAGAACAATAAAAGGCTGAGGGTAGAGTGTTTACAGAGAAAGAACATCTTTTATTAGGGATCAAAGCACGAGGACCCGGTTGCACAAAAGCCTGAGAGCACTTGGCACTTTTTTAACAGAGCAAAACCACAGGAAACGGGAGTTCTTATCTCACAGCCCACCCCAAGCAAAGTCCAGATAGTCTGGGGCTCACCTAATTGCAGGGAGTGTTGGACATAGTCCAGAGCTAATAAGGCTTGCACCTGAACTTCAAAGGAATAATGAGTTGTTTGGGTGGAGGTACTTGTTTGGGATCACCAGCAGCACCTGAATCCATTCTTTGCCTGATTTTCTGCAGCTCTAACTCATTCATTATCCCATTATTTGTCACCCGTATGAGCTTAATGTCTATTTATTCCACTCCCTGAGAACAGACCTACTGTGCTGGTGCCCTGCTGAGATGCCCTCCTTATTCTAGTGCTTTGAGGATGCAAGTGAACAAGTCTCTCTTTGGAAAGGTCTTGGTTTAGCTAATTTGGGGTAGGGCAAAGCCATCTAGAGGGTTTGGGAAATTGTTGGGCTGTGAGTGACTGTCCCTTGGGTGAGTGCAGAACATGCCAAGAGCTGCTCTAGTGTACCTCGTGGACATCATATACCCATAGACAGTATCCACTTTTCTCTTACAAACCTCTTTTATTGGTGGTCTGGAAAAGTATCTGGCTGCCATTTGGCATCAAAAAGTGTCTCTACAGCTGAGCTGCTGAAGTTCTTTCTTGCCCTGTTCCATGACACGTGCCATGTGCTGAGACTAATCTTAATGACTTTAGCAAGTCACCTTCTTACCACATATGTGCACCACAGTGCAGCGGAGAGACTTTTGGGCAAAAGGCTTTTGTACAAGACAAAACACAGAAAGCAGCCACTAAAGCAATTTAATAAGATATAGGTCATGTTAAAGCACGATTATATGAAAATCATGTGGTGGTGTAGGAAAGACATGATTTAGTTTGGATTTACTGCTGTTGTTTTCTTGTTTGTTTTAATCTGAAGTAATCTTTACCCTAATTTTGCTATTTTCTCCATAAATACACAAAATATTAGCTGGCTGTCTTATTCAGTTATAGCTAAATTTGGCTTTTTTACTATCAGACAGATCTTTCTACTGCCCTAAATGGTAATACATGCAAAGGGACATGCTTACCCATGACTAACAGATGTTGTGCCTGAAATACCCCTGTAAACAAGGTCTTTAAATCCAAGGTTTTTGAGGCTCATTCTATATTTAAAAAAAAAAAAAAAAAGAAAGAAATATCAGTTCAGTTAGGTCATTATTGGGATAATTATTTTTGTCTTATGTGATAAATCTGAAATAATCATATGACTTGCTAGATTGCTAGAAACCATTGTAGAACAGAAGCTCATGCCATGGTTATTTATACCAGATGCTAACATGAGCTTGGTTTTCCTTTATTCATTAGAATAGGCTGTCCCATTTTGTGTCCAGTAAAATCAAGGCCAAATAGCCAGCCATCATTGCTCACACTGTGAGATGCTCCATGTTCAGCTGGCACCTCCCAAATGATTATCAGAATTGGAGGAGGTCAGACAAAGGCACAGATGGTGTTCGGACAAAATTTAAATCTGTCTGGGTCTTGGTTGTCCTTTTGGGGAGTTAATGAGTGCATTAATCAGAGACCAGTTTCTTGTTCGTTTGTTTCCATTAGGTAACTAGGTGGTGCATAGATCTGTCTTCCTCATGTACTGAGCTGCTGCCACCTCCCTCAGATGGCCGTCGGCCAACCCTGATGATGAGAAATAAAAGGAGGGCTTTGGTAGTACATTTTTTTGTGTGTGTGTGGCTGCAGATTCCTGGTCTGAAACAGGCAGGTACTCACTAACCTTAACCAGGGGGTTGTGAAATGTGCTTGACGTGCTCTGGGCTGCCTGATTTGCACTCGTACCTCCCGTCATCTCCCACCTGTCTCGCTCATCACGGGACCGTGAGGAGCCGAGGTCGTGGTGCTCCGTTTCAGCTTGGCAGCGCTCTCCGAGGAGCAACCGAGGCTTCGGGTAACCCAACTCCTTAAGGACTGCTGGAGCACATGCCAAAGCACTGACTTCGAAAGGTGCCTGGGCTGTGTCCTGGAAACAGCACAGAAAAATATATTTATTGAGTGACCTTTTGCCAGGGCTGCCTCGAGCTGTCCTATGTGACAGCTGACAGCGGCACGGCACTTGGCCTTAAGGATGTTGTGTCCTCGTGGAGGGCAGGCAGGAGATGGGCTTGGGTTTTTGGTGGTGAAAGGGCTGGTGGGTGATGGGCGTGTGGAAGAGGACTTGAAGCCCTCAATCCCACACGAAACCAAAAGTGTGTACTCTGTTTGCTATGCCCACGTGTCCTCTCCTGTGTCATGACAGCCCCTGACCGATCTCCTGTCCTCCATCCTCAGAGGTTACCTCACCTTTTGATCCACCCTGGCTAATCGTGCAAGTGCTCCCTGGCCTGTGTCAGTCAAAATGAGCTGCAATAGCTTAAACCATCTAAATCACAGGTTAATAAAGAGCTATCGACTTAATTGAGAAGCGTTGGGGATTTATTGTGCGTGTGGCTGAGCCTGGGCTGGAAGGTGGTAACTGCTGAATGGGTGAGTGAGTGTGTTCTGTACATGGCCTTCACCTTTCCACCCGCCTTCTTCCCAAATCTTGGCCAAAACTCAGCAGTTCTGGTTATGATGGCATGGATCTATCCGAAACACAACCTGGTCTGAACAATACAATGGAGAAATACCGAGAGTGTTACCCAGCACCTGAGAACAGAGACCTTCGGGCTCCGCTTTGGCTGGCTTTATGAATGAGAAGACTTGTTCTTCTCGGCCAGCTGCACTCACCTGTTAATCACTGGGGGGGCTCTAAAGTGCAATTGGTGATCTTGGAAAGAAATGTTTCCATATCCTGCTGGGCTGTAAAAAACTAACAGGCAAGAAAAAAAGTAGAAATGTTGAAAAAATGGGGGTTTTCCCTTTGTCAACAGATGCGTGGGAGGTGATAGAGGTGATAGAAATAAGGCAGACTGGTTGAAGGGGAAATAGGTGGAGTATAAGCTGCAGAAATTATTCTCTGTTAATTGACAATTAGCAATTTTAAAAGAAGGCCACTTAGCTTTAACCAGCATTTTTATGTGCTTAGGCTGAAATTGGACTGTAAAGAAAACCCACTGTATAGACTTCAGAGCGTGATATGGAGGGTTTGGCTTAACTGACTGACTCCACTCATCTCTTCTGCAATGATTTTAAAGGAATTAAATATTTATGGATAAATACCACTCCTGAGTATCAAAGGAAAACAGCCCTTGGCTGGAACCTCACAGAGGTGGGTATAGTGCATCTCACTGTCACCAACTCCATATTGCGAGGTGCCATCTCCTGGCGTGGACTCACCATTCTTCCAGGGGAGCATCCCACAGCCACCATGTAGTGCTATCTGGGCGAACCAAGAGGAAGTCATCTGCTGGTATCATCTACTGCTTTTTCCTATGAAAAAAAAAAAATTAAAAAGAAAATAGGGTGGAGTAACTTTGTTCTTTTCAAACACATGGTTTGTCTGTGCCCTGCCCCTGTGTAATGGTTTGATAGTTACCATGTTGGCTTCTACACTCTTCCTCCTGCCGTGCAGGGATTCATCTGTATCAGTATCATGGCTGGTAATACTGAACCGCTCAGCTGTGTTTTCTTGATGAAGCTGTTGTAATTAATAAAGAATAATACAGGGGTCCTTGAGCCAGGGAGACCGAGCAGGTGCAAATTGGTGGTCCAGCCTTGTGATTTGGATGCTCTTGCAAGAAGGGAAGGTTCCCAAGGATACATCTTAAATCTTCATAAATTAAATAGTTTTCTGTCCTTTCATGGCTGAGAGCCTTAGTGCAGAGGAGGCGCAGGGACTGTGTAGGAGTGTCCAAGGGCTGACTGTACAGCACCGGGGCTACACAGGTGAGTCTGAAGGCAACACAACCTGCACAGCAGCCCCCACCTCACCCAGGGACTGATGGACTGTAAAGAGGAAGGAAAGCAGCCGGTCCTGCAGTGGGTCCTGCAGGGCTGTGGGAATACCACAGGGGAGACATTGCTGGGATGCCATTCCTCAGAGTCACATCTCGGAACAGAACCCCTTTGCTCCATGATCTCTTATGTAAAAAGTCGGAAAACTTTTTTTTTTTTTTTTTTTTTTCCCTTGAGGAAGGCACACTTGTCCTTGTGCTGGGGACAGTGCTGGCCTGTGCTCCTTCCCAGCCCTTCCAGACCCGGTCCCTTGCTGCCACCATGTGTTGAACTTGGACTCGGCAAACCTGGATTCTCCTCCAAAGTGCTTTTTGCCAGCAGAGTTTGGAAGAAGCCTTACTGTCCAGAGCTGCTGGAGGAGGCGTGTGTAGGTGCAATGACTTCAGAGTGCTCGATTTCCTCTCTGACCCTGGATCCAAGCTGTCTTTATTCTTTTTGTTCCACCACCCCCAAGGGATTTGCATTCATCTTTAATTTAAAACGTTGCGTGCCGCCTTTTCAGCTTTAAAACAAAGTGTTTGTGATGGAAAATATAATTCTATCCTGGGAAGTTAGTTTCTCCCTAGTGCAGCTTGCACAAGATGTGGCGCCACCGAAAGCACTTGTTGGGTTTGGCACAGACCGTTTCAGATGGAGCAGAGGGAAATGTCATGTGCAAAGATGGGTTTTGTTCTTCACCCGTGAGCAAAACGGGTTTCTGACTAAATATGATGTAATATTACTTCATACAGAGTGTCTCAGCTGGAGGCTCAGCTGTGTCAGTGAATATGTGGTAGAGCAAGTCATCTTAAATCCAAGAATAGGTCTTCTGTCATCAACAGGTACGTGATTTTTTCCATACAAAATGGATAAGCTGAATTCCCAGCAGCTTAATGTCAGTTCTACAAGGGATTTGAAGGATACTGGAATAAAATATTTACTGCAGGTAAATATTAAATTCAAATAGACCTTTTTTTGTCAGCGAGTCAGTTGTCAGGAAAATACTTGGGAGAAAACCTGCTAAAGGAGAGGGAGAGCTGCCTGGGAGCTGGAGGTGGCGGAGGGGTTGCTTCCCCACAAGAGGGAGCTCTATTTACAGGAATAGGAACAGTTTATAGTGGGATTCTCCTGAAAACTGCATCTCCATCTGAAACGGATCCGGAGGAACACAATGGGAGGATCCATAAGATCCACGTTTTAATACCAAGCAAGCTTAAATTCGCAGCACTTCACTTTGTAACCTTGATGCCAAAGTGATGAAGCAATGAGTCTATGCAAGACAAGTCATGGCCTGGTTACAGCCGTGACGATCGAGGAGACACTGACTATGGAATTTTATCTGAAACTGAATCCTGAGATGAGGGTGAAACTCTCAGCATCAGATCTCAGAGGAATAGATGCCACCTTCCAGGAATTGCCTGGTATTTAGTGGTCTAGTTTTGATGTATCTGGGTATTTCTTTTCTCCATTTCCCTCTCCCTGTTCTTCTCAACCAGAGGTAGAGTTCCTGAAATGAGGTGAGGAAAGTCCCTGCCTGACAGCATCCTCTAAATCCCAGCAAAATAAAAGTCCATTTCCAAACTGAAGGCACAAAGAGAATCCTGATATCTGGAGGTTGTGGGGTACCTGGAAGGGTCTTTAAGTAACCTTACCACACCCCTGGGTGGGACAGGGCAGGTGAACCTCCACAGAGACATTGGTGAGATGAAACGCATGGGGAATGGCTGCCCCACTGTGCCAGGAGCTCACTTCAGAAGGACAACGTGAGGGAAAGCGCCAAAGCCCAGAGCCTCCCTCCCCATCCCCGAAGACACGGCTGGTCCACAAGCCCCAAACATCTTGCCAGCCATGCGTGAAGACGCCCCGTCCATCCCTGCTCTCTCAGCCAGGGTGGTCGTCTGTATGGAAAGCCTAAAGCAAACAAAGGCAAGCTGCAGCCAGATGTTGGGAGGCTTTCAGGTTCACTTAGCGTTCCCGGGGTAGGCAGCACATGCGTGCCTCCTCGCCCCGCTCCGACGGATGAGCCCAAGCAGCCATGCCCTTTACAGCCTTCCCCCTTGCGATGGAGACCGCTGCTCACCTTTCCAGAACCATCTGAGCAAATACGGACCTCGCAGAAAACGCCAGTGGTTCCCGATCCATCAAGGCTGTGCTAAACAAACCCGGCCGGACAATTTACAACTTGACCTCACGTTGTGCCTGTAAATGGATTCTGTGAAAGGCCTTTTCCTGGGTTAGCTGTATTTTCACGGTGTATACACCAGGTTAAATTAGCCAGTTCTACAGCTCCCCAGAATCCCCTTGGGTCTGCTTTGTACTGGGGAGGGGGGATTTCAGAAGGGACACGTTGCAGATCCCTGTATCTCTGCTTTATCTCTTAGGCAGGTAGCATTTTCCTCTCTGTTTAGGGCCAAAAAAATATCTGCTCGTTCCTGAAACAAGAGGCAAGATTTTGCATTAACCTTAATTTGGGTATTTGTGTATTTTTGATGACCATTATTGAGATTGACTTCTCCCAAGTGACTTAACAATCAGCTGCTGAAATCAAAACAACTTATTTACAGTTCTCATGTGATGGATTTGGAGCGATTCCTCAAGTTTTAAAAGCCACCCTAATATCTGTGTGGAAGAAGTTGCTTTTCTCAGCTTGTCCTATGCATGGTGAAAAATCAGTTCTTGGGACTAGAGCCTGTTCTTGTACAGATTGCAGAAACTGAGGCAACCCCACCAGTTCCCTCTAAGAGAGAGGGTTAAAGAAGGTACTTCCTCAGGAAACCAGGAAGACAGTTGTAGGAAGGAATAAAAGGCATGACACTGAAGGACAGCAAGAGAAAAAAATATTACCCAAACTGCCAGAATTTTCCTCCTCTTCTGCTGATTACACTTCCAGGTCATGCAGCCTAACATGATACATCCAGGATTTGTAATTGCACAATAAATCTCCTAACCCAGTCATCGGAGAACCTGACATGATCTTTCAATAAAGAATGTATTGCAGGTGGACAAACATGAATTTAAACTCTTTTTTTTCTGTCAGTACACACAAATGCTGCGTAATTCTTAAAAGTGACTAGACCCAGCAATTTTTATCTATAACAACCAGAACATAAAAATGCTATAAAAATGGGGAAGGCTTATCTGATTGATTACTCCAAAATTATGTTATAGGAATAGATGTCCAGACCTAGGATGTTGTTTGACATGAGGCTGAAAGGGGAGCGCACTCTCCATGTAACTGTTTTGTTACGATGCCATTTCTATGATCGTACAGATGAAGTTTGATTACTTTAAGCCCTTGTGGGTGATATAGGTAGTGTAAGAGTTGTCAGATGTGTCTTTTCTAAAAGCTACTGCCAAGATAGAGGGGAAGAATTTATTTTTCCTGGAAGTTTATTCCACTGGTTGTTGCTGAGTGCATCAGATCTGGGAGTTGCTGTTTGTGCTTTTGCACCTGCTTCATTCAGCGGGAAGAAGAGGCCAGGTAGGGAAAGTGATGGGAAATCAATAAATATCCTGTCTTTATACCACTGGTAATTTTTCCATATCTCATCTTCTCCACAATATGCTGCTGCCTCTGCTGAAGTCATGCTGTAAATGCCAGAGATGCTGCCAAGTGGGTCTCATCCCCACAGCTGGGACCATCAACATTTCAGGCTTGGTTTCTGCTGGGAAGGGACTCAGCTCCGATATTGTAATCTGCCGAGAGGAAATCAGTGTGTCCCTAAACCTCTCCAGAGACATAATGTGGTATATTAATAATGAGTAATGGTATACTGTACTCTTCAAAAATAGTATAATATTGAAAATAAACATCATCAACATTAAATACTGTTTTCATCACATTATCTTAGATGCATATTTAGGCACTTAAGTCATCCTTGAGAGTGCTTAGGAGCCTTGATGCTTTTAAGATTTCCCTCATCAGATATTCCAAAGTCTGTAACCTTGATAAACAGCCCAGGACCTACCTCAATGAATCAGCTCAAGTTAAAACCTCCACCAGCTCTGAAAGAATAGCATTTATCCAAACACATTGGGATGATTAGGTGGTACCATTATTGTTTCTAAATTAACTTTCCCAATAAAAAGTCCATTTAAATCACAAAGACACTGTTTTTCCTGCAAACAGATCATGATCTTGGCCTCCCAATAATTCATGCCTGGACTACATTAAAATAAAGCCGTTAATTTGAAAGGCTTTCCTGAAATACAGTTTAGGCTTCTTACACTCCTGGCTAACCAGCTAATGAGCATGAATATGACAGATTTAAAGATAGGATTAAGTGGTTTATTTCTTGTGAGGTCCTTGGAGCTGCATCATTTTATGTTGTTTCCAGATCTGGTTCCTAAACTACAACTTGACGCCAACAAGGTGACAGTGAAACATGGAGAGAGGTATCCTGGCCAGAGAACTGGTGCTTTTCAGGCAAGATGTTATGCCAAATTCATGCTCATGGTCCTCAGAAAGAGTTTACTATTCAAATCTGTAAATTATATGAATGCTCACACATGAAGAAATACTTAAAGGATAAGAAATATATTATAACGGAGACTGAATGACAGGTAGCAACGAAGACACAAAGTTTTTACTGTACTTTTACTAGCACCTATTTTCTCCAGTATGCATTTTTCCTGTGTCCTCCTCCAAAATAGGACTAAAGGTCCAGCGCAGAGCAGAAGGAAGGAGAAGACATCTGTAGCAGGGAGATCGCTGAGCACCGGGCCCGAGCTGCGTCCGAGCTGCAATTCTCACGATCCCCAGGCTGAACTTTGTAAATAGACTTGGCAAGGGTTCTTGCCTGGAGAAAACAGGCTTGGACAGGATATGAGTAAATAAACAAACAACCTTCCTTCCCTTCGCCCGCAGTCCCTCCTCTCCCCTCCTGACCCGACCCAGAGGAGATACGTGTCTGGTCCATTGAAAATTGGCTGCGGCATCTTTTTATCTTAACACTGAGAAAGGCAAACCATATGCATCTTTTTATTACTGTCCTATCTCTGAATGGGGGGGCAGAGGATGTAGTCAGCAGCTGTATGAAGAGGTAAAGGGGTTTGTTCTATCACAACATCTGATTTAAAGTCTCAGGAATAAGCTACAGAGCCTGGGTGTGAATGAGACTGTGGTCCCTTTGGAACCAAACAGTTTTGCTTTTATTTTAGAGACAAGCGCTGATTTTATAATCCAGAAATACTGTGCACCCAAAAATTATCCCTTGCATCTCCCTACTGTCCATATGTGCAACTAAATAGGATGGAGTTCAGGCAGTTGGGAACACAGAGTCTTCTGCAAGCTTGTCTTCACTACAGTGTCAGAGAGAGCTCCCTCCACCATGATATCCCTAATTGCTGAGAATCCTCCCAGAAAATCAGCAAAATATTTTTATAGCTGATACATCTTAAAGCTGAACCTCAGGGAGTTCCATACTACACAGCTACAGCACTGATGCAGCAGCCGGTGAGTTCCTGGAGAACCTCAAGTGTCTCCCAAGATACTGAGTATTCTTCACCAGATGGTGACTCGTTGGTGTTAGAAAAGTAGAGATGGCAAGGAAAGTCTCATCATTTCCCAGGAGAAGCTGTTCCCCCAAGAGGGTTAGGCTCATGGAGTAAGTCCTACTCAACGTTGACTTGTAGTGTATGTTGGGATGCTGCCTGGAAATGTGAACCATGAAAAAACCCATCCTTGGTGGCAAAGTCGTGTCCTGCATACAAACAGGAGTGCTCAGGCCCTCTGTCTGATGCTGATTTGCATTACAGAGGAAGCTCTATCATTCAGGGTGGAAAGAAAAAGCAAATCAAGCCTTTTAAATAAGCTGGTGAACCACCAACGAGCTGCCCACCTTTTATTTACTGTAAGGCTTGGAGCCTCTATTGGCGGCACAATTGTGTATCTCCACACAATTCCACCATTGCCTCTCCTCCCTGCAGACAAAGGAGGGGAGACATTCGCTTGCTGCTGCCTGAGAGCTGTTTGGGAAACCATAGATACATCTGCTTGTACCATCCAATCCCTGACGCTTCCCCCAGAGGGTGAATATCCAGACATTGTCATTTCAGCACAAGAAGCTCCAAGCATTTATTAATCAACCTTTTCGCTAAGTGGAAGTCTGGCTGCTCTCTCCTCATATAGTCTAAATCCCTCGGTCTGTTTCTATTACAAAACTGACACAAAAGAACATTTTCTTCCACTCTTTCTTACAGAAATGGGAAGACTTGAATGCTTTTTTTTTTTTTTTTCTTTTTTCTTTTTTCCTGGGGCGTCTTTTGACTGACTGGGATTTTTCATGGCTGTATCAGAAAGTTGGACATTCCCCTTTGTTTCGGAAGCTTTCGGTGATGGATCACATTTTAATTGGCGTTGAGGTTTACAGAAAAAGGGAGCACCACAGGAAGTTATTAGAATAACAACACTACGCATCTGCACAGGAATTAAAACTGCAAATGTAGGGGGCATATTAATTGCTACCAAATGCTTTGTTTTTCTCCCCCTCAGAAAAGCCCAGCTCAAAAAAAAGTGGGTTTTGATGTATATTTTCCTGCCTTTCTGTTCCAGTAGGAATGTGAGTGATTGGATTTGTGGGATTTTAGTCTCATGTATAAAATGTCTTCTACAGCATGTTTCAAAGCATTTGCAAAAGTGATAAACACATTTGTTTTGACAAGGAGGATGCTGATGGCTGCAGACAGATATGGCTTCTTCAAGACGGTTGTTCCCACAGCAAGAATCTGAGCATGGTCTATATACTAGCTCATGCCAAAGATGGTCAAAATGTTTTGCCTTTGCTTTTTATTTTTTCCCTAAGTAATTATTGATATGTTGTCACAGAGCTATAATTCTTGTTGCTGCTGAAAATAGAAGGAATGCGCAGATTGCGAATAGTTTTTCTTTAACTCGTTATTTTTTAGTTTTGTGAATGAAAAGTAGGAAATACAGTAGAAAGTGAAGCAGATATTGTCCACAGATATCCATAAACTATTTCAGCTGATTGAAACCCAATTTTTTCTCAAGAAAGTAGAAGATTGGAAATACTTTGGGCAGCTGATGTCAATGGTGCCGACAGTGAGTCGCTTCAGCCTCTTCCTTTCTTTTTGTCTTTAATTTATTCCAACACATTACATTACTCTGTTCCTCACTGATATTACTCCAGAATTTTCCCCTATGCTACTTCTTAAAGGCAAAGTCCTGTCATCAGTAGCTGTAAAAGGACATACCTAGAAGGGAGGACTTTTCTGGCAACTAATATAATAGACAGTGTAGGTCTTAAGGAAGCTTTAGGTATGTGGGTAGTGTCTAATTTACATTGGAACAGCCATTATGTGTTTGCCACTCTAGTAGGTACAAACAAAATTTCAAAAGAAAAAAAAATCATGTAAACCTATTTAGTGACATTATTTTGTATTTCTACTCCTCCAACTATTAGTCCAACATGGCTGTTAATGGCCATCAGAGCTTAGGTGCTATCACTAAGGGCTGGCCTTTTGGAGCTAACAAACATTTTCTTGAGAAGGCAAAATTCTTGTGTATCACCTTGGGCTTGGTGATGTTCTACTAAAAGACTGCATGAGGCAGACTGGACCAGAGGTTGTCCAGCAGGAGAATTCTTGCTATTGAAGACATGAAGAAAATTTAGGTTTTCTTTTTGCTGATACCAACTTGCTACACAATCTGTTGCTTTCTTTCCCATCCTGAAAATGACCTACTTTGGAAAGGACACAGGTGGATTGTTTTGACATCTGCAGAAACTCCAGCAGCTATCAGCAGCTGAAAATCAGCAGTTTATTTAGCTCTTCACATGCATTTCATGTATCTAAATATTTGCTCAGTTTCACCCCCGAGAGATAAGATCTGTGCTCTCAGAGGTGATATGACACTGGAACGGGGCCATCATCCAAGCCCCGAGAGGACGCGAAATGCCATGTGCGAAAGCTCATCCGTGCTATCAAAACTTTACCATTTCGGTCTTCCTTGTAGGGATATTCATCTCCCAGTCTCTCTTCAGCTCCCTCAGTTTATTGAACAGACACATACCCCTTCTCCTACACATCAGAGATGTTGTGACTGCCTCGTGTAAAAAAATCAGAAAAAAAAAAAAAAAAAGAAAAGGAAACAAATGCATTGGTTTATCTCAAGCTGCAATTACAGGGGAGCTCTTGAAAGGTGTAAAAGCCTACACAGCTCTTCTCAGCCTTTGGCCTTACTCCCAGCTGGGCTTGGCTGAAAAATCTCCAGTGCACAGGTGGGATTTTAGTGAAATAAACAGCTCCATGGGGATGTCAAGTGCTTGTTGATAAATTCGAGCACAAGTTTCTCCCTGTCCTGGTCTTCCTCTCCCATCTCACACATCTGTGACTTTGGCATCAGGCCTGGAGGAAGGACACACAGCTGAAACAAAGAGATCCGAGCCAAAGAGGCAGGCAAGAAAAATTCCTATCAGATGGGATACAGACGAAGACTGTGCAGAGAAAAAGAAAGCCAAGGCCTGGAACTCTTCAAGCTCCAGAAGGCATTGCAAAAGGCATGCTCGGCTGCCTGGTGGTGCGTTGCTTCTGCCCACGCTTGGAGTGACAGCCCCTTTCCTTTCAGACCAAAAAGACTACGGATTTCCTAAGTGGCACGTTTGGCACTTTGCAGTTTTATGGGATCAGGGGCTTTCTCTGCGTGTTGGCCCAACAGCTAAGCGCAGTATTGTTGCCGGGCTGTTTCATAAACACTTCCAGGAGGGATCCTGCCCTGTGAGTGTGTTTCCAGGCATTACCTCATAACAATTGTTTCTCAATCTCCAGTGTTTTCGCTGCTCGGAAGGGTTTGCCTTTATTTGAGAGAGTAAAAAGAAGTGACAGTAGATGACAGCTGCAATGGGCGCTCTTTGTTCAGCGGCGCTGCCGAATTGTTCTGCCTTGGGGGGGAAATAGGCAAGCGCCGACACAGGCAGGTGTCCCTCCCCCCGGGGCTCCAAAAGGCTGCTCAAAATATTGCCATCAGACCTCTGGTTCAGGATGGCCAGGGAATTTCAGATGCAAAGCTTACCGACGGGAAACGCTGATTCATCAAAACAGAACCCATTCAGAGAAATGGGTTGGTTTCGAGGAGTCTGGCAAGTGAGAAAGAAAAGCTTTCGCTGCGGGGTGAAAGTACGTGTGGTTAATCTGGATGGAGATAGGGCACTGAGAAGACTCAGTGGACATGGGAAGCCAAGGGGCTCACCTGTCTGGGCCAGCCCAGGTGGACTGGGAGCAGGGTTGTGGTCTGTTCTGTGTGAAGGACAGGGCTGTTTGGAACTGCAGAACCAGAGTCGAGCGTTTAGGAAAAAGCACAGGGGAATTTGCATCTGGGATTTTGGTTTGAATTCGGCTATATCTTATGGATCTGAGTTCGCAGTCTGGGAAGCAGACTACTTCTGATCACAGACGTTAAACGTTCCTGCCCAGAGCTGGTCATTGATGCTTCACACTCAACAAAGATTTTTACATTTTCTGCAGGAAGATAATTCAGACATTGCTGCATGGAATGCACTGAGACCTGACAAAACTGTTCTCTGAACCTCACTTGGCTCAAATGGTGTTATACAGGGGAGAGAAGGACAGCCTGATACCTCCATACAAAACCTCATCACTCAGACCTGGAGATACCGTAGAGCCTTTGGACAGTCTGGGTTGGGAGGGACATATCCAGATGGTCTTTTAACATGTCCAAGGATGGAGAGTCCACAGCTTCTCTTGGCAACGTTTTTTAGTGTCTGACCACCTCCTCCTAGTATCTAATGAATCTTTCCCTCATCTTCTCCCACTATTACACACAGTCATTTTCTGGGACCTGTGTCCCACGGCAGGCAGTGCTAAATTCCTTTACCAGCACGATTAGTGCAACACTTATGGTCACAGATGATGATCCCACAAAGGTGGGGAACATCTATTTAGCTTCTTCTATTCAGCCAGTTAATGGTGCTCATTCTCTGCTTTGAATAGTTGTTTGCCATTCCATAATCTGGTTTTTACACTGCTAAACAGCCATTTGAAGCCTCTAAAAATGAATCCAGCCCTGGAACTTTGCTGTATAAGACCTCATAATATTTGTTTGGCCTGATTTCTGTTTCTTTAAAATATTATGATTTTATTAGAAGCATATGTAAATGATGTTTTTACTTTTTAAAATTGTCTGATATTTGAAATTCCACGTGTTGGGGAACGTGTTAATGTGTATGTAAATGACTTCTCAAAGCTGAACGAGGTCTGCAGGGTACAAATGTGTACCAGCTCTCTTCTGATATTACAAGATGCTCTTTCTGCCCTAGTGGCAGAAGTGTGTTTACTTTGGCAGGGCTGATTAGTCTCTGTTGTCATTGTATAATTTCAGGAAAACCTGGCATATCTCTTCCTAGATATCAAATGGTTTCTTAGAGCGTTACTCTCTAGGGTAATTCTTTTCCTTCCTGAGATGACATATCATTCAGCAGTGAAAACCAAGCCCAGAGCTTTCCAAGGTTAAAGTGTGAGGCCCAGATTTAGCCCCAGATGATGTGTCCATGAGGCGTGATGGAGCCTCACGCAAAGGCTCAGGCACAAGGGCTCCTGGGGAGGAGGAACAGGGATGGAGGAGCTCTGAGATGCTCCAGTGGGAAGGTTTCTAGGTGAACTGGAAGCCCAGGAACCCTCTCAGCTCTTACCCTATTGCCTTATGCTGAAGGAGATGCCAAACTCATTAGCATATTTAGAGCCAGAGGATAACCAGAAAGGAAAACAAAAAAGGGAATGTGAACATTGAAAGCACTTTGTCATGTGGCGGGCCCGGTGCCAACGTTCCCCCCAGGCTGCAGTGCACATCCCTCCCGTGCCCCCTCCCGGCCCCCCTGCACCCACCCTCGCTTCAGGCCTACAAAGCCATCCCAGGGAAAAACCAACACCACTCCAGAAAAAAAAAAAAACACACAAAAAAACAAAACACAACAAAAGCCCCCCTCACCACAATGGTGTGTCAGGCGTGATTTACTGTGCCTGCATCCACCGGGCAAGCTTCATTGAGCAAGCTCAATCCTCCGGGTTCCCACACTGGTTTGCCTTCCTGCAGCTCAATGGGACACAAAGACACAAGTAGATGGGCAGTAAATAAAACTGATGTCTTTTGTGTCATTGTGTGGGGGCCTTTCTCTGGGGGAGGCAGAATAAATGAAGTGTGAAATGTGATATGAAATCAATTTCTCCTCTCGGGGGGGCCGGGCTGGGAGGGAGTAGGTGGGCTTTGTCATGGTCTCAGGGATGCCCGGGAATTCATTTTTCATCAGTTTGTTGAGCTGGTTAAAGAAAACCACACTTCTCTCCTGCACTTGCCCAAGTTCCCACTTTTTTTCCCTTTGTATTAAAGTCAAGATACCTATGAGTATGAGGAATTGGCATCCCTCTTGATCTGCCTCAGTGTATACGAGATAGTAACAGCCCTTCTTCTGTAGGACCACGTTTCCCCAAGGCCAGGTGTATATATCTGGGGCTGAGGGGTGGCCTCCTCCTTTCTGTACCGCAGTCCATCAGAGTTTCTTGCACACCCTTCATCCCCTGGCACTGACCACATCACCACCTCACCGCTCCCTCCCCCTCAGAACGGTCCACCCTGGACTATCAGAAAGGATTGTGGTGGAGAAACAAACACTGCACCCCATGCAGCGTGTCCTCACCTCAAATAAATGTGCAGAGCACGGTGGGTGTCCGCAGAGAGAGGGAACTTGCCCGTGTCTGAAGATGTGGCCTCCAGGCGTGGTTGTTTTCTTTTCGTTCGGTGGATTTTTTTATTCAAGCTGCTTCTGATGTGAAGTATGGGATTTCTGCAGTTAGGCAAAAGTGATAAAAACAGGAAATCAAACAGGGTACTTTGGACATGCTAGGGAAAAAAAGACTAGCAAAATTTATATACTGTGTATGTAGATGAGATATTCCAGGAATAAACTGCCAAACAATATGATAAATTAAATAATACGAAACACAGTTTCCTCATTAGTGTCTCCCACAACAACCCTCTCCCTGGACTCGCTGCAATAATCCTGTCTGCTGCGCGTATTCAAGCAGTGGGATCTTAAAAATCAAGTTGCTACTAAGAGAGACCTCTTTTCTCCTGTAAATTCTTGAATTTGCTCTTCCTTTTCCACCCCCAGATTCTCCCAAGGGGTACAGCAACCCAGGTTCCATTTTGCACCCTCGTCAGCCTGAGCCCTGCCCCAGCCCCAGCTCAGCACCTGGACCAAACCTCAGCCGGGGCAGCTCCATCTTTCCCCCGGGTCTGGCTCTCACCCTCCCAGATTTTCCCCCCAGGTATCTGTGCCCAGCCTGCCTGTCCCTGCGCGGCGAACAGCGGGGGACGATCCTCTCCAGAAAGCGCTGCATCCCATCAGGGACTTCTGCCTTTTCTATCGAGGGAGATTTTGAGCTGTGCTTAGGGCAGCCAGGTTCCCAGCGCTGCGCCCCGGCTGGCTCCTACCCCTCGGGAAACAGGCAGAGCTTTTAAGGTTGCGTCCCTGGCACGGCCAACAGCCAGAGCACCCTCGGGGCCGGGGTGGGCAAGGTGGGCTCAGCTGGGCACCCCTCTGCCCAGGAGCATCCAGCCCATCCTGACATGCATCCAGCCTGTGTGACACCTGCCTGTCTCTTCGCATGGGATACAGGGGAAGGAACACTCGGATGCCTTTCTTTTTACGCAGTGGAGGGTAAAAGATCCTGAGAGGGATCTTGCCATGGAGCATAATTTGATCTGTATCACAAAGCGGGACAGTGCAGGGAGTTTTTTCTGCTGCTGTATTTCTTTCCCCATTTAGCATCACTCCCTGGATGCTGTTGATGAAGATGCTACAGCGTACCTGTTAAATGCTGTCACACCTCTTAATCTGCTTAGGACGGTTCGTTTGATTTGGAAATTGCAATATAAAGTATAAACGCGCCACCACGAGCTTTTGCATCAGCTTTAGAAAAGCTGAATTTATTATTATTATTTTTTTTTCTTGTAGGACTTTCATCTATCTCCCTGCAGTTACTGTTACACTGCTGTATTTCAACACTAATTTTCTTCTGAACCTCCCTAACCGTGGCAGCCGTGGAGCGGGTGCCGGTCGCGGCAGCGTCCACAGTAGGTGCGACTGTGATTTCTCCCGGGGAATTACCCGGGGTGTTAGATTTGCTTCTGCAAACTGCCACAGCCCGAGAAAGGCAGCTCTTTCTCTGCTCAGCACATTGTTCGCTCCCTCAACAGATGGAACAGATTACCCGGGCCCTGAAATGTTGTTAAATAAAATACGCAAAAAGAAAATACAATTATTGCTAAAGTGAAAACATACCGCATGGGATTATTAAGAGACCAAGATGTTTTACATTTTAAGGATGTTCTTAATTTTTTTTTCCATCCTTCATGCACCAAAACCTTGCAGGGGTAGTGTTAAACTTTTCCATCTGATCTCGGGGAGCCTTCCCACTGCATAGCGGTGTCATCCCCGCGAGGGACGGGGCTGTCCTCTCCTCCCCAGCTGGCACTCAGGGCTCCGTGGTGGCATTTCAGGGGCCAAGTCAGCGTTTTCTCCCCCCTCGCTGAGCTCCAGGCACACACAGACTGGGGGCTTGGCACAGCTTGTGTCCACTCTGTGACGTGCAAGTTTTATCTGCTACTTCTCCCCCATGATTCTCCCCCATTTCCCCACTCCACTCATGGCGGAGTGAAAACCTATTGCCAGAAGCTTTTCCCTCTGTAAGAAAAGTTCCCCGACTGGGATTTTTCATCAGATCCCATCTATTGCTCTGGCCTCCTAAATTCTCAGATGAGATTCTGCTCTGTGATAAACTCAGTCTAACAATCATTACTGATATTAGTAATACTAACAAAGATTCTTTTTTAAGTGGTCTGCAGGCCTTCTTGATCTAATGATGCTCACTTTGGGTGGGAGCTGTTTGCTAATTGCAGGGGTGCAGGCGAGAGGAGGGGAGGTGGAGATGGGTAACAGGAGTGCTGGAGTGAGCAGTGCAATACAAAATACAACCAGGTTTCAAGTAGCGTGGGTGATTCGTTAATGATTCCCCTGCTCAGCAAGTTAGGGTTAATGAGTTTATTTGAGCGTGTGCTTAATAGCTTTTCTGAATCTGGCTGCAGGAATGCAACGCTTTGCAGACATTTTCAGGTGCATGATGATAATAAATCACTTTTTAAATGGCCTTAGAAAGGGAGTTTTGAATTAAGCTACATCCATTAATGTTCGAGATCTCTCCCGAGCATCACTCGATCTCCTTAATGTTCCTCAACCTAAATCATCTCATTAATGAGGTATGAAAAATATATTCAGCTCCTTGAAACCGTTCTCTTCCATTTGGCTTTTAATGACTGGGGGCATCCTGGTGACTGGTGGCTGCTGACAGAACTTCTCCCCAGAAATCCAGACTGGCTTTTCACCGTGCTGTCACTCACCGGTGTCTGGCCACTGGAAACCAGCACCTCTGGGGCTGAATTTGGAGGAGATGTTCAGCACAACACATCTGTGCTGCAGAGCTGCTGCAGTGCCCACAGCTGGGGAAGGGAGGGACGCAACCAGTGGCTCCCATACTAATTAATTTGAAAGTACATTTATTAGACAGCAACTGGTAAACACAAAGCAGTAGATAGAAAGCCCCCACTTCAAATAGATTTTCTTTCAGCCATATGGAAAATCCCATCCCCATTAATTAAAAAAGGTCATTCAAGCAGTATTATAGAAAATTGCAGAAATTAGCGGAAACCCTCCAAAGACTCTTCTAGTTAAGATGCTTTGCCATCTGAAGAGTGGGAATATTTGCTGATGGCCTACCAAAAAATTTCTGATGCAAATGTCTTTAAAATAGAACACAAAATACAGTCCTGCTGATTTTTGTAAGGTGAGCTGTGTACCTTCAAAAGAACTGTGACTTTTTAGCAGAATGCTGATGGGATCACATGGCTGCTTTTTCCTGTCATGGTACCTCGAGAATGCATATGTGTGAATTTCTGTGTGTGTGTGTGTGTATACATAAATATTTGTTTCAAATTCGGACATTTCCTGTTCGAATAAAAAAAGTGAAGGTCTGTGATATGTCCAATATGCTGCTTTTTTAATATGCAGGAATATTTCTTTGGTGGAAAACTTTTCAGAAAACTAAATATTAGGGAAAGCATTATGGAATGTATTTGTCATGGCAAAGATAATAACCAGCAACGTGAAACTGCTGACCAATCCTTTGCATTTTAAAAACGTTGTGCAGGTTCATGGAAAAGAGGGAGGCCAGTGAAACTAAAGGGAGTTGCTTTTGATGACAACTCACTTTCCTTTAAAAAACAACTTGCTTATAGCAGACTCAAGTTAAAATTGAAACTGAAGTGGAGTTTTGTTTCATAATATTGTAAGTACATGGGGGACTTGCCCCAGGCTTTGCCACACTGAACCAGGATTTCCATCCACACAGAAGCTCCAAAGACAGCACAGCCCTCCTGTGCCCATTCCCACTGAGGACCCTGCCAATGTTGGTGTTCCTTCCAACATCATCAACTGCCCACACGAGTCCTCCAGGACAGAGGGACACCAACACTTTGTGGTGTGAGAGCTCGTGTTCATGCAGGACTGTGCACTTGTCCTGTAGAGACAGCCTTACCACTGCCAAGAGCCTTCTCCTATTGTACTCTATCACAGTCACATCACTCAAGATCAGATCTTAATAATCAGGTAGATTGTCTCTAAATGCCGTTTTCAGTGCATTGGCTTCCTAAATTCCCATGCAACAAAGCCAAAATCTTAATGTAGCTTTCTTATTGATTAAATCACCTTCCACAAGCTTAGACCATAAACTCCTCTCACTACTCCACAATTAAACGTGACGACCATTGCCTGGGAGATAGGGCCTCATCCTTGCCTTGGCTTCAACCCAGACGTAGAGATGGGGAACTATTGGTTAATATCATAACATGCTGGACTTAAATCTAAACTCTGCCATAGCCACCCCATGTAATTTTATCAAATTACTTAATCCATCAGTATCTCAGATTCCCCAGTGAGAATTCAGGAAGAAAAGCATTTTCCTACATCGCATGAAGTGTTCAAGTGTTTTGCAAAGAGGCCTCCATGATGTACTTAGGGATTTCCTATATGGAAGCCTAAACACCTAAAATCCTGTCAGAACCCCTCAAAATGTTCCAGTCCAATAAAGTTCAAATGGGGAATAACACATTTGTTAAAACAGGCAAAATTTTATATTAAGAGGATGACATAGCCAAGAGACCATACATACCTCAAAAGAAAATGAAGACAAGGCTATCCAGCCAAGGTAAACTGAATTGGCGTGGTCAGTGTTTTTAAGATTTTAGAGACACTTGGAATGAAAGAGGGAAAAAAACCACAGCCAAGTCTCAGGCATCGCACACCCTGTGTATACTCCAGGAGGAAACTTGGGTTATGAGCAAATATTTTAGTACAAATCAAATGCCTTCCAGGGATAAGCAGCTGGGAAGGTGGGAAGAAATTAATATTGGAAGCTTTAGAACTTCCCAGAACTATTCTCTACCTCCTTGATTGAGGGAATTAACTTTTATTTTATTAACTTTTTAATGCCCTTCTTCCATCCAGGGTGCTCTCTCTGAATTGCTTCTCCCCTCCTCCAAAAGGGCTGCCCTGGGGATGTTGCTCTTCTTAGGCTTTAAGTAGCAGCTGGCTGTGATTAAGTGGATTGGGAGGATCAGTGCTTGATTAACTTTCTGCTGCTATTGGTTTGCCCAGGTTCCTGCAAGAGAATTAATCTCTTGGTTCGGCAGAATGTTGGGCTCTAATGGATACCAGACATTTCAAGCCCACCCAGAGAATGCAGTGACAGAGTCCTTGCTTTAACACATTCAGGCTTCGTGCTCCTGTTCTGGTAAAGGTTGTATGGGCACAGATGGGTATTTTTCTACTCTGCTTTTCAGTCTTGATGTTCATAAACTTAACACCAGTTTCTGCTCAGCTCTGTGTCTTGCTTCCTGTTGTTTAGTTATTGCCTTTTTCAGCAGGGAGAGCAGGTAGACACCTTTTTCTTAACCAGAAGTCTGTGTCAAGCCAGTAGAAGCGAAGCACGGCTGTAAGTATTGTGCTATGTGAAATGTTCTTTTATTACCCAAACTAGATACACGGGAAGGGGCTCGGAGCAGAGCCACTTGGCTGGCTCCTTGGCCAGACCCTTGGAAAGCGAAGGGCAGGGTGTCTGGGAGGGCCAGCTGCCCAGAGGACCATGGCCTTGGTTTGCTGCAAGGACAGGAGAGCTCGCTGATCCTTTGAAAAAGTTACACTCGCTGGCCAAAAGCTAAGCATAAGTATCCCTAAGGGGCAAAGCCTTGGACAGATTTTATAATATTCCTTTCCCTTCCCAAACTGAACCACAGAAAGGTGTGAGGGAACTGAGATGTCCACAAAGTACAACAAAATACTCCTATTAACATGCATCATTAAGCGATCAAGAGTAACTCTAACTGCTATCATTTCCTGCTCCAGAGAAATCCTACAACATTACTAATAAATCTCGGGGCCTCAATAATTGAGCAGAAGCAGCAGCTTTCCCAAGGAACTTCTATTTAATTTAAATCATAAGGTAAAAATAGTAATAATCAAGAGAATAAAAATGGAAGCTTGGCTGTGCTTCTGTACTAAATTATGCCTTCATGGAAACGACTAAAGCACAAATGAAGTTCACAGGCATCTCCTAATTATATCACAAGGTTTTATTCCACTTGGTTTTTCATGAAAGACTTCTGATTTCTTTTTATTATTCTCCATGGAAGTATAACATACTGGTAAACCAGCAGAAAGGAAGCAAAAAAAGATGAAACTCTTGATCACTCTCCCTCTCTGTGTTTGTTGGGATAGATCAATTGTGGAGTCTAAACTGGGTATGGAAATTCCCTGCTTGCAATATGGCTAAAAAGAAAGAGCATGGATGATTTAACAATTTACATAACCTGAGAGACTCAGCTGCGAATTGAATGAATGGCCCTCTTTGTTTCTCCGAACTGAAATAAAGAGAGGGGGAGAACAACAAGAAAAAAAGTTTCTTATATAATTGTCTCTGTGACTGGCATGGTAGGAAGTTTTATGTCTGTTGGCGGAATTAAGGCTGGGACACATTAGGGAGCACAAATCTGTAAAGGGGCAGTTGAGCAATCGTACGGATCGACTAATAGAGAGTGACAGAGCCGGCCCCGCTGCACAAGCCCCTGCCTTGCTCTGCATTATTGTCCTCATTAGATTTGGCTCCCTGTTCCAGCAGCCAGGCTTTGACAAGTCAGCCCCACATCGGAGCGACCACAGCCCCTCCTAAAGAGGTTGATGATCCCAAGAGTTTAAGACCAACGTGTGGTTTTGCAGGATGCACTGTCTCCTCCAGGCGAGATTTTGTGGATTCAGTGTTCTCCTCCCACCAGAGACTGAACAAATCCCTTTACTGTAGAAGCCAAGGGGTTAAAGCATTTGGCCTGTGTAGGTGTCACAGGCTGAACTACATTAACACCACGCTCCCTCTGGCCTTGACGCGCACAAATCTCTGAATGTGGAAGTATTTTGGTGTCTTTCTTATGTGGGCATGTCTACTGTTGAGTGCAAATTCCTACGACAAAAGCCAGGCAAGCCCTCAGCTGGGTTAGGAACCACATCACCCACTGGCCCCCAATATTTACCATCTCGGGATGCCAGAGGGACAGCTGTCTCTGCTTTACCTGCTGCCTGGATCAATAGTCTTTAATTTTTAAGGCCTGTTAATCCAGCACGTTTTCACCAGCCTGAAAGTCGCATTCAAATAAACAGCTGGAAATGAAAGTTGGGAGGGAAAGGCCGTGCTCACCAGAGTTCAAACCTCTGGCAAACATCTTGCTGCAGCTCTGTGTGCAAGAGCAACTGGTGGCATATGGTGCGTATCTCCTCTCTAAAGCAAGTTCAAAAGGAAAAAACAAACTTCACCTTTTGGAATGTAACCAGTGGATGAAAACAAATTAACCTCTTTTTTAGTTGTTGTTGTATATTTTATCCCAATGTCTGTTTTAATGTCCTGCTTTACAGCTTTTTGTGATGAATTCCTTCATTTGCTGCCTCCCTCTGAGCAGAATCAGTCCAAGTTGACAACTTCTCCATCAATCATGGCCAGGACACGTTGTTTCCAGTGCCTGGATCCCCGTTCCCTGCTCGCTGCCCTACTCATTGCAATAAACCATCTTTGGACAGAGACGGTCTTTGCTTTCCGTGTCAGACATTGTCACCATTATCAAATGGCAGCCTGTAGCATGCATGTCATTTGGCTTTTTTTGCTTTTTCTTTTCTGGAATTGACCTTTGTAATTGCATGAAAAATCTTAGTAAGGGATCGTGGCATCATGTACGATACAAGTTGGACATAATTTATTTCAAAGCAGGCCTTGACCATATAACCCACAGCATCTTTGCAGCGTGTTTTAGTAAAGACCTGGGGCCTCACACAGCTTACCCACAGCTCCTTCTGAGCCCCCAGCAATACCAGTCCATCCTCTTTTATGTGCCTGTATTTTTAAGTGTGATCGAATACTCCAAAGTGAGCGTTGTCTGTGCAACTGATTCCACCACAATGGCATCTAATCAAAGATTTTTATAATCAAATGAAAAACCCCAGTGTTTCTAAATGACATAAACGGTTTCTCCGTGATAAAATCTATGTCCACCAGATAAACAAGTTGTCACTGAGTGTTCCCTCTTCTACTCCAGTAGAGCGATGAATAGACAATAAATCTGGCAGTGCCGAGAGACAACGTTTCTCTGTACCGTGCCTGGGCAGGCTGGCATCATTAGGAATAGCTTCAGTTATGTAGGATTAATGTTATAAATTGCTTTCCTTCCCGCACTCTGAAATGCAGAGTGTTTTAGCCTGCAGAGACAGCTCAGATAGCCTTCTTGGCTATTAACGAAGCTGCGGTGTTTAGTTCGGCTTGACTGTCACCTTCTCCTGGCATCTCTACCAGCTCCATCCCCTGCCGTCTCGTTTGTGTCTTGGGGTGGACACTGCCTTTATGCAGCGTTTGCTGCCACACTATTGGAATTAGCCCAGTGGAAAGTCAACGACAGGATTTAACCACATGCAGAAATCACAGCGGACTTCACTGAAAGGATGGTGGAATGACCATTCCTGGAGGTATTTAAAAGACGGGTAGACGTGGTGCTGAGGGAAACATTTTAGTGGTGTTTTTTGTTAATGTTAAGTTGATGGTTGGACTCGATGATCTGAAAAGTCCCTTCCAACCTAGAAAATTCTATGGAACACAGCTCAGACTTGGAAATGTGATTCTTTAGTTCTTCAGCTTTCTCAGCAAGGCAGAGCAGTGGTGGTGCTGGAAGGTTTCTTCATACAACTCTTTCAGAAACGTGCAGCTTTTTGAGTCGATGCTAAATGAAGGGTCACTCGTACTACCTGGACATGATCTTTCCCTGACTTCCTACAGGACTTGTGAAAAGCCAGGAACAAAATTTGTGTCTCCTCCAACACTCCTTGCTTTATAGTGCAGTCAAGGTGAGCCCAGGTGGGAAAGCTTCAATTTCTCTGCTGAAAAACTGCTTCCCTACCCTCAGGTTCTTCATAGCAAAGTGTCTCCACGTCACCTCATCATCTCCTCTCCTCCCCTCTCATGTGCCCTGCATCCCTTCTTCGCTCGTGTCTATGCAGCAGGTTTCTCCTAAGGACTTTATATAGCATAGGAAGCTATAAAAAGTTTCCATCATAACACCAAGCAGTAAATGTAGTGTTGGAAGCAGCCTTTTGTGTTTTTATGGAGGGAAACACTGAGGAAAACACCTCTTGCCCAGCTGATCTTGGGCCATGAAAATCCGAGACAGACTTAGCAGAGGCAGGGGCAACAATTATACCTTATTTCTAGCTGAGCTTGGCAATTACACTTAGAGAAAACATTTGTAGCAGAGCTTGAGTTTGTCATGTCTATTAAATCCAAGATGTGAAATTAAGAGAACCAAAATAATTTCCTAACTATAAATGTCCATCCAATGCCTTGATAAAGTTTGTGAAGTCTAGTGCAGCTGAGTTTTGATTTACTCCATAGCTTTTCTCAAAAAAATATTTTGGATCCTTTAATAATAATAATAATTAGAAAAAAAGCAGCAAAAATTCAAAAAGAATCTAAGCAAACAGAAAGGTTTGATCTTACAACAGAAACTTTATCTTTTCTGCTACAAAGAAACAAATAAATAAGGATGAAAAAAATCAGGTTTTTAATAAGTGCCAGGAAAAGTCACATTTCAGTTCCTGGAAAGGAACTTGAAGGTTTGCATTGAGGATACAACCTGGCCAGACCCTTCTGTAGGAATCAAAGATGTTATTTTTGTCTTTGATTCTTCTTGTCATTTTTTAAGTCCAGTTTACTTAGGAAATGATTACACTCTGAATGTTCGTGTGTCTGCATGCAGGTGAACTCGTTTACCTACAGTATTTTTTTAAACTTCCTCTATGTTTTTGTCTAGCTGTTCGTGATCTTATGCTGCTCAAGTTTTGTGAAAATGAACAAATAGGAGAGATGCTCAAACGCATGGCATCGGTGAGGCCAAGATGCCAAGTGGAGCCCAGAGACTTCACACAGAAAAACAGATTTTCTAACTTGAAAAGTATAATAGTGATTTAATGAAAACCTGAAGCTTTAGTCATTGTAATTGTAACACTGATATAACCAGAATGTCATGATCCCCTACCCATAAGAAACATCACCGGTCTTTTAGTCTGTAAAGATTTAAAAAGTAAAAAGAAGACTGTATCCAGAACTTATGCCTATGAACACATACTTATGCCTACGAATACAGGTCAACTTTATCTTTCTATCTTAAAAATTTGAGATAGCAATGGTGATTCTTTACCCACAGTCTGCTCCCAAAAATAATCAAGTATTTTGAGGTCTTTTACGGTACATTTTTTCTCATTAAAAAAAAAATGTTAATATCTGAACCACATTTAGGTATTTTACTTGATTTTTGGCTTGCCAACTAAAACAATTATTTGTGTCTTTATATGAAGGCACTTCACCATTTTAAAATAAATATTTAAATACTACTTCACAGGAAAAAATATTCATGTGGTTACATGAGATATGCTGGAAAAATTAAGGCTGGTCCTCAAAGGCATGTCATGTTGTTACACTTTCCTGTTCTTAATTTGGTTAATCCATCTTCAAACTTAAAAATTCAGATCAGAGGAAAAAAGAAGGTATTTTTAAAAGAGCTTTGATACTCATACCAGATTTCTTAATTAATTTTAATTTAGCAATTTTCTGCAAAAAAATAAGGTAGAAAATAACTCTAATCTACATGATTCTATCTGTTCTGTTGTTGATTGTGTTACATAAAGTCTGCTTCTCTGCCAGGCAAAGGACTCTCAATAGAAAATTTGAATAATAGATTAAAAAGAGCAAGTGATATTTTTCATGTATGTTTGTAATCAAATAGGTGCCACTTCCATGAGCATTAGATTCCCATTTTTTTCTCTAGAAACCTAGGAAAAAAATACGAAGGGAAGAGAATTAATGAACACCCTGACCCAAACCTATGCTCTAAGTTCCTGGGGAATATTAGCACCTTTTATTTAAGTAACTGTTGTAACAGGAAAAGACTGATAAATTTTTGCATCCCACAAACTACTGATGGAAAGACACATGAAGTAAATCCTGGCCTTATGCTGGCAAAAAAAAAAAAAAGATTCAATGGGAATAGTTTAAAATTTCCTAAATTCTGGTAGCAGTTCTTCAAGCTGTGTTACACCTACTCACATGGGTTGGCAGAGAAGTTCGTTAGTGATGGGGTCACACTGGCAGTGGGGTTCAGCCTGGTCTTCTGCATTGTACCCCCCAAAGGCCATGGAAAGGCTTTGCTGGCCGTGGACCGAGGCCGTGGAGGACTGAGGACAAATCTCTGCTTTTCAGGCAGCATCATTTTGCTCTTGACTCTCGAGCCTCCCACCATTTGAACCTCACCCTGTCTTTCCTAATTAGCTACTCCTGCTTCAAAAATGCTGGTTGCTACCTTCATTACCTGCTATCTTCACTGGGGAGAAGGACCTTCCTTTGAATTGGATATGGCTCTTCCAAGCAGCCAAGTATTGGCTTTCGGAACCGCAATCCCCTGTGCTGCAGCGCTGTTAAAGGATAACCCAGATCTTTACTGGGTATGAAAAACCAATATTTTCCCTCGGGCACCGAGGCAAGCGTGAGGTAGCAAATCACACATTACTGGGTTTCCAAACTATATCCCTTTGGTCTACCTTATAATACTATTTTCCCTCTCCCGATGAATTGCATATCCGTTATTTTACCACCCAGTTTATTTGATCATCAGGGAAGATAAATGGCTTCTGCTGAAATATTAAACAAAGGGAAAATTAAAGTACTGGGAAGAGTAAACAATACAGTAAAGCACAATTTCCTTTCTGCTGCATGAACAAAATGTCTCTCTCTCTCGCTAAGCACCAGCCCACAGGCTCAAACCCTGTCCATCGCCTCACACACAACATTCTCACCAAAGTCGGGGCGATTTATGTGTGTTTGGGTGAATTTTGAATTGAATGCAAGTGAATGAGGGTGTTCTAAATAAGGCTATCCCAAAAATAAAATTTATCAAGAAGATGAGCACAGGCAGCATTTTACTTTCACTGCTTTTGTTCATGCTCCTTGCTTTCTTAGCATCATTTTAACCAAAAATAAAGTGAAAAATGTTATTTCAATTGAGTTCTGGGCAGTTCTTAATAAAAGCAGGCAGAGATTTGTCTGGACAAGAGCCCAGCCTGGTTGTAAGTGCCTGCAGACGGCAGCGAGAACCGGCTCATCCCTCCGACACCACCACTGGCCAGGGACCACCAGACCCTCCTCACCCGGGGATCTACCACGGGAAGAGCCTCCTTCAGGCTGACGGGACTCAGGTAGTGAGAAGGTGAGAAGGACCAACTTTTGTTCTGAGAGCTGATGTCTTTGACGGAGGTCGGATTCCTCCCCACGGCAGCCTGGAGAGGAGCAACTCCCCGCAAGGCAACCCCTCTCAAGCATCCCTCGATGCTACTCTGGGGCATCCACATCGGCTCAGACGCTGTCAGCAGCCCAGGACGCGGTTTGATTTTGAAAACTCCCAGGTGAAAACATCAAGTAACACCCAGGGCTGACAAATTTGCTCACTCGTAGTTCATCTTCGCTGCTTCTTTGGAAGGAGGTGCCTTTATTTCAGCTCACTGTGCTGCTGAGTTTAGAATTTTAAAAAGAAGTTTCTTATGGTATTCCAGAGGCTCAGTACTAGAACTCTGAAATAATTTAGTTTGACAGTTGATTGATGGGAAGGAAGGACTCGTTTCATATGGACTTGCCTCCATTCCATAGGAAACATCTGAGGTTCACATATATTTTTCTCATTTTTGACTGTTGCAGCCCGCTTTCTGAGTTCAGGTTGACTAACCATCAAAGGACTAGTTCTGATGGAAATATGACAAATGGCAGCTGCTCAGGATTTGCTCCACAGATTTTGATTCTCCTCTAAGTTTTACCATTTTCACTTTGATTCATTATTTCTCAGCAAAGCTACCCACGTATCAAAAAAATCCTACTCACAGTAGCGAAGGCAATTCTTTACTGTAGTGAGACAGGGCACCAGTTTAATACTACTGGATTATTTCTGGGGTCTGATGTGGATTTTCCAGCAGACTAAACAGTTTTGAGGGGTGCGAATGGGCGACGAGAACCAGAAGGGCCAGGAGAGAGGCAACAGGACAGCTCTACTCTGAGGAGCAGGAGAGTTTCCAGGAAAGGAAGAAAATCATGGCATTTGTGTAGTTGCAAGGACAGTGTTGACGGTGAAAACGAAATCTCTTTTGGCAGGCAACAGTCTCTGCCGGGGCTTCTCCGATGCTGCCCCAGCAGTGACCTCCATCCCACCCGAGAGCGCCTCTTTCTCCAGGGTGAAGGTAATTCAGATTCCATGCTAACTGAGCCCTGACCTTCCCCTTGACAGAGATGGATGCCCAGCCCGGCTAATGGTCTGTGGCGACTTTGTGCCGCGGGTTTGCACCTCAAGCACTAACCTGGGACGAGCAAACTCGCTCCCCACTCAGATTGTGCTTCATCCGTGGTACCTGAGGTACCTGCTGCGTAACACAGCGAGCACACCGAGTGCTCTCCCCGTCATTCTCTCAAAGATGAATTGTTGCCAGGCCGTGACACGTGCATGTGTGCACATCCACACATCCACAGGCAGAGCCATGGGAATATTTGGAAGTTGCATTGGTTTTTCAGATACTGATCTTCAGCTTTATCTGCTCACCTAAGCGAGCAAAGGCAGAAACTGCATGTGATTTTGTAGCCTGCATTTCTGTACAGAGAGAGAAATGCAAACCAAATTAGTATAGACCTCTATCTTTACTTAAGAAAAAAAATATAAGGGCTGGGGGGGGACAACTAACTGACACTGCTGCGGTTTTGTCATAAGGTATTCACCAGACTAGCGGGTGAGTGGCTTTCAGCATCTCTGATTTTTGTCAGTATTCAGGGGAGAAAAGCAGTTTGTAGGCAGGTCCTGAACAAGTGTTAGATGAGAAACACCAGAGGGATGAGGCTGTGTGCTAACCATTTCCTATCCTTGCCTTCCTCTTCCCCTCTCACTCCATCCAGCCCTCTTGACCCTTCCTCTTTCTGGCACGGAATGATGTCCCAAAGCCAGGCTGGTTCCCACAGACACCCGGGTTGGCAAGGTCCCAGCGCTCTTTACTCGAGGCTTCACTTCCTTGATGGGTTAAAGGGATTTCTGACCCGTCTGTGAGCCTTTAGGAAGGGCCACTGCTGCAGACACAGAAATGTGCACAGTTTCTAGAGAAGCTATCACCCTTCTCCTTGGGATGGTGGGAACGGGGAGGAGAGGTCCACCCCAGTGGCCCCCCCGGTTTGGAAAAATGAAGGAAGCACCTCCTCTGGTTGGGGGTTTGCAGCACCCCCCTGAGATGTGCCGTGTGGTACGATACTTGTACATCTTTAGAGCTGCACATGAGAAAGAAATCGATTCATTAAAAATAAAATAAGAAAAAAAAAATTTAAAGAAAACATTCTCCTGAACAATTGGGAGGAATGTTGCGCACCCTCTTTTTGGTGGCTGACTTCAGTCCCTCCAGGACACAGTTCTAATTTAACAAGGCATGAATTTAAATATATTAAGAGCTAAACAAAACATGGGGAGAATCAGAGAGGTGAAAAGTCAGTGCCCCTCCTTGTCCTGCTGTCTTCTTTTTGTTGGCTGCTGGGCTGGGAGACACCAAATAAAACTGAGCAACATAACCTGTCTGAGTTTTATTCAAATCAGCCAATTAAAACATCAAGTCGAAATGTCAACGAACATGTTATGGCCACTCAGGAATTAAAGCAGGAAAGCATCTGTCTGTCTTCACCACAAAGAATTGAAGATTTTTAATTCCACTTCTGCAAAAGCTATGACATTAGATTACAGCCATGAAAAACACCATCTGCAATGTGCCCTGACTGGCTGGCTGTCATCAACTCTTGCTTTTACACAAAATTAGATTGAGTTAAACACCTTTTTTTTTTGTTGTTATTATTATTCTCAGGAACTACTTATCATGCAGCATTCTTTTCTCAAAGGTGTGCACCATCTACCTTCTGACATTGGCAGAACTTATTCAGCTCATTTCTACCTTTGCTTTCTGCTCCACCGCCGATTTGAATCAGAAGAAGACGTGGACCATTTTGTCATAAGAACAGCCAGATTGAAGATCCTCTGGCTTTAAATTTTCTCCAATATACAATCTTGAGAACTTAAGGCTGAATTTTAAGGGCAGGACATTGGGTTTGACACAGCCACCATTCCTTCACACCCACATCTTCTGGAGCTACACCTTTCTGATAGGAACTTGAGGTCGATAGTCCTGTACGTTGCAGGGAATCAATACCCACCCAGGCCACTCTGGCAACCTTGTCAGCTATGCACAAGAAATGGTTCAAAAAAAGATTTTGTCAGAGTTGATCTGTTTCCACAAAAACCTGTGGTTTCAACAAGTCACCTTTCTTTTTAATGGAAGTATGTTGTGTTGAAGAATTCCCATTTGCGAGGTAACCAGATATTAGGCTGAGAGCTGAGAAGTGCTTAAGGTAGATTGAACCATTTGAACTTTTTTTCTTTTTTTTTTTTTTTTTTGAAGTGCACTAGATACATAAGTGTTATTTTCCAGACAAACGTAATCCACACTTGGTCTAGCTACTCAAACTAATTCAAAGGGCCCCATTAGGAGTGTATCCTATAGATACACACATGCAAAAGGAAACCAAGTCTCCAACATTCCACACACTAAAAAAACCCAAAACAAACAAACAAAAATCTCTCCATAATCCACATATTCAGCGAGCAAGCGTATGTTTCCAGTTGCAGTAATTGGCAGGACAGCGTTTCATAAAAGTTCTGTGCAGGGCTGCTAGAGTGTGGGTAAGTAATATTCTTGTCCCTAGGCCAGATCAGGATCACAAATATTGTTTTGGAACTGCTCCTGGTAGGCTGTATTTGATATTTAGGTGAAGCTTGCCTGAGAAAAGGGGCTGTTTTCATTTTTATCTTGACTTCAGTTCTCATTACTCTACAGACATAAATGCTCAGCTGGTAGCAGTGATGCCTCTGGTCTTAAATAATAAGATTTGGGCTGGTGTCCAAGGATGACATGAACGCACAGGCTACGGGTGTGGGTGTGCGGAGTCCTGGCTACAGCAGCTTTCATTGGATGGGCCGAAAGGGACAGACAGACGTGCAGCCACCGCGAAAACTGCCCATCTACTGCAAAAGGGACAGACCGCGGCCGAAGGATGTGCTGAGGTGGGACGTATATGCTGCAAAGTGATGGTAACTCCTTGAATGGGACTGCTGTTGGGTTTTCTTTTTTCTTCTATTTCCCCTTCCTTCTCTAGCTAAAAATGAAAAGATTCCTGCAGTTGGGTATCTAGATATTTCATTTCTCAGCTGTAGAGCACAAAGGGACAGTGGGGACAACGCGTGCCTCCTCTGTCCTGCTTTTTGCCTCGCCAGAAATACTGTACTAGGAACAAAAGTGGTGGAGAAGTGGCCTCTGGGCAGTGATGAGTCCTGAAACATGGACTGCAGAACATTCAGTAGCGCTGCGTAAAACCGTGATCCATGAGTAGCCCCTGCTGCCATCAAATGCACCACTAATTGTAGACGTGATGGCACAGTGACCCGAAATAATGGCAAGAGAACCTGGAGTCCAGGTGTCCTGATTCCCCCTTTCCACCATACCAGCCACTTTCTGTGGCTTCTCTTTTCACACTGAAAAAGGCAGCAGAAATGACTGCAAATATAGTCATAGTTTGAGGAGAATGCTAGAGATGTTTTGAAAGACATAAAGAAGGTATTCCTGGAAAACTTATGTAGGCAGCATGGGTATAGGAGCAATGTCTAGACCAAATAACCAATGTTTCATGCAACTTACAAATTAGACAAGTAAAACCAGGTATTTTCTGATTTTTCAAAGAGATTGAGTTACAAGGAAGGACGGATGAAATCCAGGGCGTTCCCTGCAAGCCAGAATTTCCTGTGCAAACACTATTGACCATATTTTTGGAGAAGTGCATAAAAACAGTTGTCTGCAGTAATTACAGTGTGTCAGAAAAATTAACATTCATAATTCCCCATATCCCGAGCAAGAAAGCAGCACTAATCATATGGACCAAAGTACAGTTAAAATAAACACAGGCCATCCAAGAGGAAACTATTCCTTCTGCTAACCTTGAATTTTCTGAAATTAATAGCTATTTGGATTTTGAGTCTCAGTTAAATTATGTTCAAATAGGTAGACGTAGTTGCCTGTAAATTTAGGTTGTCCATAAAGAGACCGTGGTGACAATGGGTCAGTCACAGATCTAAAGCAGTTCTGCACATCACTGCTCTTCTCACGTGGAGGTTTAGACCCTTATTGTATTTCAGGTCACATCTAATGGCTGTCTGGGTGGAAATCATGGCTTGAAAAGGTGTTTTTTTTTGTTTTGTTTTGCTGAAGACACAGTATGTGGGGCTGACTTTAGAGCCGGTAAGAAGGAAATATAGACTGGGGCACTTCACACAGATCCTGCACCCATTGCACTGAGAGCCCTTTGCTTGCAAAGGTCTGAAGAACTGCAGGAGTGTAAATTGCACTACGTCAAATCCAGAAATAAAACCTGGAGTCATAACATACATTTTTAAATAACATGGAAGGATGTGCACTGAACATACCTGTTTTACCGAGACTCTTCCACCACAAGAGATTTATTTCCTCTATAAATTACCTCGTGCTTCTTAGTTAAAACGAGACCAAATCCTGTGCCGGTCATGTCCCAGCAAGCAAACGTGTTGACACAGGAACAAGTAAAGCCTGAAAAGTTTGAAAGCGCTGTTTCAGTTCTGGCTGAGCACCCAAAAGCCCTGTGCCCCAACAAACTGCCTCATCCCCTGAGGTTTGACAGATGGATCCTTTTACTGCCAGCGGTGGAGTGTCTCCTCCTGAAAGGACGTGGGTGGATGCCCAACACGTTGCAGAAGGCGCTGAAGCCAGGGATCAGCTCTGTGCCAGGAAGGCAAGGCAAACCTTTGGGCATTATCCATAGGATAATGTATCTGATCAGGGACCTCTTCTGCAGGCAGCTGGAAAAATTTCCCCCTGTGCCCTTTCTGCTCCAGATCTGAGGTAGATCTAGGTACTCTGAGGGAAGGCTTGCTCCTCATTTCAGGCACCCTGCACGTCTAGATCATGCAGGAAGATGGTATCACATGAAACATATTTCTCCAAGTTGTTTTATTTTCTAATAAGTGGTTACTTATATCTTTTATTCTTTTTAGGTTAAAAAAAATATATATATATTTTTAGAAAACCTCTAGCAACTCATAATTCTGCTCGCAAGCAAAGGCTGTTGCTTCCTGAGGCCACAGAGGCCACTGTCGTGCGCTATTTAATGCAGATCTGGGTGGAGACATTAAAATGACAAATGATCACAGACCAACATATCACCAAAGTTCATGGCAGATTGAGTTGCTGTTATGGGTATCTGGCTTCAAAAGCGATGGAAAGGGAACAAATTGGAAACATACAGCTACACTACAGACACATGCACATGATGTAGCTGGGGTTTTTTCCACAGCGTTTCTTCCAAGCTACAGGGTTGTTTATTTATTATATGTCCTTTGAAAGGACTCTGAAATGCTCTGTCTCTAGCAGGGAGCTCCGACTACAACCTGAAGAAATGGTTTGAAGCTTATTATGGGCAACTTTGGAAGTGAATGGCAAATTCCTGCACAGCAATGGAACACAACAGCAGCCACCCAAGGCCCCGAGTCTGCAGAATGGACTCCCCAAGGTTACTGCAACAAGGAGAGGCAAAATGCCGATTCCTCCATTCGGAAACTCCCAGTTGGGGTGACCGAGGGCTCCTGAAATTTGGGTAAAAGTTGTTATTTTCCCAGCAGAGGGCACTGTGTTATCCCACTGTCCTGCTCGCCCTGGTTTTGGGGTGGGAGAGAGGAGTTGGGTCAGTTCAGGCCAGGCCACTTGGTCCCAATCTGGGTGCAGCCCCAGGGCCAAGTGGGACCCTGAGATCTCATCCCAGGCGGACCCTGCAGCATGAAGGGCCTCTGGAGACAGGAATGGTTCCTGATACTGATGTGTAATGAGCCAGACAGAGATGGGAGCATCTGATAAACTGTCTTTTCAGAAAAGCCTCCAAATTAACTCCTTTCATTTCAGTTGGAGGTTTCAAACAGGTTTGAAATATTATAGAATATTTCATTGTCCCTGAATCTGTAAGGCCAGATCTTTGCTCTGCTGATTTCAGAGCTGTACTAAATTTTACCCGTTAAAGTTCTGACCCAGAAAAGTTAAATCTCTCTCAGATGGGCTTGACACCAATCATATTTTCTACCATAAATTATTCAGGTCAGTTTTAGATTACCTATAGCAATTTAGTTTTCTTTCTTAAAAAAAAAAAAAAAATCAGGGCAGGGAAAAGGAATTCCACTGTGCAAATATCCCAAAGAACAGATTACTTATTGTTCAAAAATATCATCTTTAATAGCATTACCAGAGTGGCCCATGAAATCAGCCATTTACTAGAAAGATGGGGTGATTTTTTTCCCCAGGCTGGCAGTTGTGAGGTGTGCTGGACAGGCAGCGCAGCAGGACTCTTGCATGGGAATAAATTCATGTACAGTTAAAGATTAAACCACACCAGGAATAAGGAGGCAGGAGATTTCATTCTGCTCTTGGCCCTGCTGTCGGGATGCCCTTTAGCAAGTCTCTTCCTATTTTATGAGCTTCCATTACAGCCTCTCTGTCCTGTGGCAGTTTCCAATCTGACTTGATTTGGTTGAAAAGTTTCATCCAGAAAAGTTTCCCACCAGGAAATGCCCTTTCGTGTTAACCAGAATGGTTCACAGGATCTTATTGCTTCTGTCAAATCATTCATGGCAAATCTCTTTAGTGCCAGCATTTCTATTTTAATGTGTAGCTTGAAATGATAGAGGCTAAACATTGTCAAAATAAAAATTTTGTTCTTGTCATGGTCAAACATTTCCATAAATTCAAAGTAAATTTTTCTTAAATACTTTAGTTCACAGATAATGCTGAAGTTTGCATTTTTCATCCAAACCCAAGATTAAAAACCAGTCCTGAGCTCCTAAGGCTCTTCTGGGAAGTATTTCTGTGTTTACACCTATACCCTCTTCTAGGTTTATTGAAAGACTATATTTGGCCCCAGTAATCTGTTTTTACAGTAGGATCCCAAGTTCTGCTGAGGTTTTCAGGGTGCTACTATAATAGAAGTAATAAGCAAAATGATGATCATAAAGAAATTTTATTTTTAGGGAATTGGGACCACAACTTCCTGAAAACTACCAGACCAGATAATGTCTTTTTCCCTTCTCTCTCTTTTATGGCAGGCACTTGTTTGAAAAAAGTTACACAACTTTCCTTAAAGTGGACTTTTAAAATCCATCATTTAATGCAACTCTGGAAAGTTAGCTCCTGTGCTATTTCCTTTCCTTCCTTCCTTTACCTCTCTTTTTCTTTCTTAAATCCATCCCTGCATTTTAAATTAGTTACGAGAAATAAAGAAAAGGGAGGTTTACAGGGTTGAAATTGCTTCAGTGTGACAGGGTGATGGTTTTTTTTTTTTGTGTGTATGAGTCTAAATGAGGCTTTAGAAAATGATATGGTATCCCTTAAATGGATCTGCTATGGTCAGAGACCATTAGGCAATGGAGGAAGATTCCTCAGGGACAGCTGAGACCAGACGTCTGAATCCCAGAGGACGGAGATCACTATTTACTTTTCTGCATGGAGAATTAATATATGTCTCCATCTTCCACCAGCGGCCCTGAACCAGTGAGCATAAAGGAAACAGAATGAGTGGGGGAAAAAAATGGCATGTGTGTTTTTCCCTTTTTCCTTTGGTGCAGATTCATTTTATCATTCAGTATTTGCACATTATTCTTTGCTTGCTCCCTGTAGGATTTTCTTCCCTGACTTTGAGGCAATTCATCTGTCCTAAGAAGGTACCTAAAGATAATGAAGAGGCACATAATTTAGTAATCTTGGCCATCTTTTACTTGGAAGATTAATTTTGGCCTTTAAGTGTCAAGGTGGGTTAAAGGGAGTCAGCAGCAACAAAAAGTGCAAACTGCACAAAAGAAACGAGTCACGGAGCCATTTCACTATCTGCAAAACGAGAGACTAATGGTTATTAAAACAGAAATACTTTTTGATTCATCTAGTATATGCTTAGAGTTCCAAGTCTCTCCTTTCATTTTCTTTTCTCTGTATACCTTTTCCACAGAAAATGATGTCCCGGGGTCTGTCCTGTAACTGTTCCCCTCTCACCTGCACTGCAAGTGTTCTGCTGAGATTTGGGAGCCTGTTTGCTCTCCGGCAGAGCAGGACGGCTGGGATGGGCCCCGCGAATGTTGCCTCCTAACGCAGTGATCTAGCTGGAGATGGGAGGGGGGGTAAATGAGATTTTTACTGCGCTAACAAAGTTAAAAAACTAGAACTTTGATAATGAACTGTGGTCTTGGACAATTGCAATCTGTCCTCGCACTTTCCCGGTCCGTGTGACTGCAGTTTCTATACGGTGTCTGGGGCAGCGCAGGAAGAGCTGGAGGAGATGAGAGTAATGATCCATTCAGCATTATTCATCCCAAAAGAGAAGCGGGAAAAAAACCCAACCCTGAGCATGAGTTAAGCTTCTAACAATGCTAATTGTGAAAAATAATTATAAACTTTTACCCTCATCACTTGCCGTCCTGAATTTTTCTGTAATTCTGCAGCGTGTCGCTGTCTGCCTGTAGCTGGGTTAATTCAGGCACCAAACAGCAGGTTCGTCAGGAGGCAGAGGCTCTCGCGGTACCAAAACGGCTTCTTACCCAGCAGATCAATTCTGCAAAATAAAAAAATATGTGTATATTTTAGGACCTGGATGGAAAATAAGCACTACCAAAGCAATGCACCTCTTTATTTATTTAAGAGTGTATTTAATCAGGGTGGGTTTGTGGAACTGAACAAAGCATGGAAGCATGGAAATGCTGAATTTATGAGGTAGAAAACTAATCTGAAAACTAATCTGAAAACTAATCTCTCCTCCCAGTGATCTCTCTTCCCAAATCACTCTGGATTCGCTGTTTGCTTTCATGGTGCATGTGAAATAACAGCAATATAAACTCTGCATATCATTAAAAAATGATAAAGTGATTATACATCCACTCAAAACGCTCAGATGTGTCTATCAGAGGTTTATGGTGTCTATTATTCTTTACTTGGTACATGATATGTGTCTAAAACCCTCTGAAACATTTCACAGCCGGATTAAACTTGTCTTCTGTGAGATTTCTCTTCTCTATCAGGCAGTGGAGACAAGGCTCCAGTCAAATCCTGGTTTATTGTCATCAGCTACTCTAAACTTGTATCCTCCATCACCATTTCTGTGCGTACGTGTGTGTGTGGCACAAACCCGTAGATGGCAACAGATTATGTTCCTTCACAACACACAAAAGCCCACGCTGAGCCAGCTCACAACTGGAAATATCTGGGACGTTAGTGCTTTCCTGTGGTCCATACTCTGAGCCCACAGCATTTAATGGGAGGAATTTTTTTTTTTTCTGTTTTTTTTTCCAGGGGTTTGCTCAGCCTTAGACAAACAGTGCCATTCTCCAGGCAGGGACGGTCGAAGGTGTTAGTGGCTTAATTTATTGGCATCCCTCTTGCTGCTCGGACCTCACAGCTGCACCCTGCGGAGGTGGGATGCTGGAGGACCCCGAGGCTGCACCGTTTCTCGAGGTTCTTCCTCATTTTGAGTTCAGATTTCTTGCACCCCGGGTTAGAGGGTGCGTGTGAGCGTTGCGAGGGAGCAGCGTAGCTTTTGCTGTTGCTGGATGCTCAGCCCTTCCCTCCCCAGCAAAGCCTCTCCCAGCATCGCCCTCCGAAGGAGCTTCACTCTACTGAGTCTGTCCAACCCCTCTGGAGCCCAACTCTCTGTCTAGAAAGACAAAAAGCTTTTACTTTTCTTTTTTTTTTTTTTTCCTCCATTGATTTCAAAAGTTTCCCACTGATTTAATTTATTTTTAAATCAACCTGGAAAGCTTAAAAGGAAAATGGAATGGTTTTAAGCAACATATCTGGATAAATCACATGGTTTCCTTCTTTTTTTTTATTTATTTCAGTTTTTCATTTTGTCTTGAGTTTGGACCAGGTGCTTCTGAAAATGGGTAGGGTTATTCAGTTTTCTGCTTCCTGATTTTTGATTCTAGGAATAACTTCCTTGCCCCTTGTAGTTTTTCAATACAAAGTCCTTAATTAAAGACATTAGAAAGTGAAAAAGGGAGAAATCATAAAAATATTCTCCTTTTTCCACTTGTCACTTTTTTATAAACAATATGCTATCTCGAAAAGTATAAAAAAAAGGATGAAAAACATTTCTACTGTATTTTTTGTCAGTTTTTTGCCTTTTCTGCCTTTTCCAGCATAGAAATGAGTGCGTAGGAGGGGAAGGAGAAGGGAAAAGTCACCAATGAGGGAAAGAAGTTATGTGATAAGAAATTAAAGTGCTTAAAATGAAGCATGGAATCTTATTTTTGTATTTTTAAACATAGGAATAAAGTGACATCTCAAGATGAAAATGTTTTTCAGTCTGACATTTCAAAATGAAACACGGATTTTCATTTCTAGGTATTATTTCATATCCACACACACACGCACAATCAAACTGTATTTTGAAATGAAACCAGCACAGGCAGAATGATATTTTCCATGGAAAAATGTTATTTTTGCCCTCCCCCCTCCTTAAAAATAAATAATTTGGTTTTCCAGGAAACTCTAAATCTAAGAACAGAAGGTGAAACACAATGAAACAAAAGGTTGTTAGGCCATATTAAGCATCAGGGTTTGCTGCAAAAAATATGTGCATTAACATGGGTTATTTCTGGCATGTTAATTCATCTGTTGAGAAAGGATCTGCTCAGAAACATATGGGCATAATTTACTAGTTGTAAATAAAAGGTTTGTTATTATTTAGGTTTTTAACAGTTCCCCAGGTCATAGAGTTTCTGATGAACTAATAGCTCAGCTCAGCTCAGTTAACTTTTCCTGCATGGGATATTTTGGAGACATTGGTTATGGTAACAGGGCAATAAAAGGACGATATTTCCACCAGTAATAAATGGTGTGTGTAATTGGAAAACCCCCTCTCACCACCATGTGTTGGCAGGGCTGACGGGGGCTGGTGGGTTCAGTACATGGTCAGTGCCAGGCAGAGCATCAGCGAGATCCCACTGAGCCTGTGTCATCCCACTGAGCATCCCCACCACGAGCTGCAGTCCTTGTTCCTGTGATTTTTGTCTACACCATGGTCCAGAAACACACCAGCAGCTTGTATAAATGGGTGCACCTGACTAATTTTAAAGTGACTTAGGTCAAGCTCAGGAGAGACATGGAGCTGTTGGAGTGGGGCCAGAGGAGGCCACGGAGATGCTGGGAGGGCTGGAGCCCCTCTGCTGGGAGGGG
>JAOQGH010000003.1:35251394-35268322 GCA_025769975.1 Gallinago jamesoni | reverse complement strand
AGAGCCTGGCCCAGGTTGCCCAGAGAAGCTGTGACTGCCCCATCCCTGGAGGGGTTCAAGGGCAGGTTGGAGGGGGCCTGGAGCAACCTGGTCTGGTGGGAGGTGTCCCTGCCCAGAGCAGGGGGTTGGAACTGGATGATCTTTTACGTCCCTTCCAACTCAAACCATTCTATGATTCTATAAGCTGGAGCATGACCAGCACTGACCCACTTGGGCAAGTAAAAGGTGGACGAAATCCATCTCCAAGCACAAGCTGTTCTTGGCCACTTTTCCAGCTGAAATCTCAGGCTCCTACCTCCAGGCTGCAGCGCTGAGATGCCCTGAATGACAGAGCAGCAGAATTTAAAAGGCTGTGACAGTTCGCGGCCCCATCATGAAAAGCCCCGGTGGAAGGTCAGCAGATGTGGGCTGTATTTGCAGGACACATGTGGAAGCTGCTCCTGGGTGGGAAAGCGTGCAGCTGTCCAGAGGGCAAAGCTAAATACACAAACCCCATGTTTGCAGTTAAAGGGAAGCCACCTAAGAAGCGATGTCGTTCTTTGCTACAGAAGAATGTGGATAAAATGCTGGGTGGAACGATGTTGTAGCTACGGCCAGGCTCGGTGCCTAATTGCAGCTCAAAACATGGTTATATCCCGATTTTCACAGCTCCCAGAGCTTTATCAGTCTTGCAAAGGGCTTCCAGAGCTCTGGCCGTGGAAACCGCTACGTAAGTTTAGTCAAGATGCCTCCATTTTTATTTTGTAAACCAGCACACTGGGCCATTACGTGTTGTGTAAATCACTCACAGTAAATGTACGAGGCTGCAAAGTAATTTGGGGTTTTCAAGACTTTTCCGTGAGTTATCCACAATCGGAGGCAGCTGGCTACAGGCAGAAGAGATGAAGTGTCAGTGCACAGGGAGGAAAACTGTGCTTTCTGTTTCTCTTTTCAGTATATAAACCACATGCTGCATAGCTGGGTTGGAAATGAAATAAGCTTGTAGTTCTCCAGCTGCACAGACTGTACTCTTTAGCATTCTGCTACGTAAAGAGCATGCAAATATATTACCACGAAAAAAGCTGAATTTGCCCATTAAGGCATGTGATTAATGCAGTGCTGAAAGCTCGTTTAAAGGACTGTACGTTGCAGCTCACTTGAGAAACAGAAAGAAGAACAAGAACACAGAAAGCGAGTGGAGTGTTCTGGGTCCGACTGAATGCTGTGTGGCTGTAGAGGGCACTCAAGATCTTTATGATTTCTCGGAAAGAAGAGAAAGCTGCAAGTTGCTTTTTGCACTTCACTATTTAAAAAAAAAAAAAGAAAAAAGGATTAACCCTCTTTAGGAGCAAGTGGGACCACATCAGACTCAAATATTACAGCTTCTCCCCTTTTAACCGCTAATAACAGGTTGAGCTAATTCCTGTTTTGATTTGGGGTTTCTTTCTTCCATTTCTAAGAAATGGTTAGCTGCGTGGAGCCCTCTCCTAGCACCAGTTTCAGCAAGAGCGACTATGTTCAGCACAAAGAAATCCCACTCCTTCAAATAAGAATTCTGCCTGAACTGCTGAGAAATGGCAATTTATCAATCAGGTTGCTGTGGCTGAAGCAGAGGGACTGCAAAGAGATCTGGTCACATTAACGTGAATCCTAAAAAACCTTCTCAAAGTGCTCAGGGTGTTCCACTTGTTTGGTTTTGCTCGTCTCCGAAATTTCTGGGTTTGGCCAGAATAAAGCAAGTCTTTTCTTGTGGTATTTTCTGCCATCAGGAATTGGAAATCTCACAAGAAACCTTGTTCTGATGAGATTCCCAGCCTGATACACAGCTTAGGAGAGAAACTGCTGATTAAATTTTGGATTTCAGTGGTTCATATGAGACAGGTCGAATTCTCCAAGAAATAAAGACACGAAATGCCCTGCTGTAGTCTGAGAATTGTTTTCAGATTGCCGGCCACTGACTCCACTCTGCTATTAAAGGCAAGGCCTGTATCTTCTATCAGCACGGGATGCCTTTCGCTGCAGATTTCTAAGGATCCGGGGGGTTCATGACGTGCAGCTCCGCAGCTGATCCTACAGCCTGAGCACAGGCTCCTCTCCAGGAATCTGCAGTCACCTTGGTTTTCCTGGGTATCCTGTCAGCTTTGCAACGGACCCAGAGCAGAAAATAAAGCATGACTAAGAAGTCTGTCTGCTGCCTAATTATATTGCAATAGTTATAGTGGTGTAGCTTTCTCCGTAGCTTCTATTCTGGAACAAGTGTGCCTAATAATAACGTTATAATTACACTGCTGTGATTTCACTGGTAACCTGTCCCGTGTACTCAAGTCTTAAGTGTGTACCCCAAAAAATCCCACACGGTGCAAAGGAATTCAGGCAGAGCCATGCACACACCTTGGGAATTGTTTGAACTGAACTACTGGAAGTCTTGCAAGTTACTGACCACCCTAAATTAATTTTGTCAACTATTTCTGAGTGCTTTGTGAGCTGCAGGATTGCCTTTAAAAAAGGAACTGACTACTCCTGGCTCTCCTCCTTTTGAAATGGAGATAAATCAAAATCATGAGTTTTATCTATGGTTTGGGGGCAGGTTTAAGTCAGGTTTAGGGTTCAAACTCAGTGGTAATATATAATATTGATGTTTTAAAAGGCATTTTCAGCTTTTGGTCCAAAATAAGAGCTGGTAGCTGTTGGAAGGGATTGACCTCCTGGCTACTGTCACACGGTGAGCAGGAACAGGCTGAGAGCAACCAGCAAGTGAGATATGAGCTCGACTCTCTTATCTTGAGATCTGGTGGGATTTGATTGTCAGGTTCCATTTTCAATCCATCTGTAAATAGACTCTGCTGAGAGGGTGTGACAAGATAGTCATATCCACGAGCGGCTTGTTGGGCTTGGTTACAGGAGCATCGATCCATCAGGGACGTGCACATCAGCTTCTTCCTCCACACACAGTTCCCAGCCCATACACAAGGGGTGGGTAACTGGTAACACATCCTGCTCTAAAACCTCCAGCAGACCACTGGGGGGTTTCGATATTAAACAGTCAGGAGGGGTTTGTTAGCCCCGTTTGGCCGGACGGGTCTTGCCATATTGTTTCTTTTCCTTCCCTGGCTGAATGCCCCTGCTCTTTGGAGTGAGTATCTGCCCGTTCCAACAGAATATTGGGTTTCCCTCCACACATGTGGCCTTCAAATCCACTTCCACACACATCTGTGTCATCATAGGTTAATGGGTGCGTGAATGGTACTAGATGAGAAGAGAGGTTACTGTGAAATTTCTATTCGAGAAGCAGTCGTTTGCACTTGAAAAGCAGATAAATTATACAGGACACTGCTTGTCTGGGATACAGTGAATTCCTGGATAAGTCAGATAAGTCAGAGTTAATGGCAATCAGCCAGTTGGACACGGTAATTTAATATCCACTTCTTGTTACAATAGGGTGCTGGTGACATGACCAGGATGGTTTTATCTGGATTTACACTAAAAGACAACCTTTTTTTTTTTTAAAAGCAATTGGAAGGGGAAAATAAAAATATATTTCAAACATAGCAAGAGAATAAAATATTGAATTCTGGAATGCAAGTTCTCCCTAGGAACTGCAGATACTCTAAGTTAACATAAAATGATGTAGCTTAACTTATAAAAATAGTCAAACAGTAAAAAGGTACCACATGTTCCTTCTGGACTGCAAGCCAAACAATTGTTATTACATTTAAATCATGTTCTGACATAATGCTATAGAAACCCTGGAAAAAATGGAGCCCACATGGCAGAACTGTGCTGCGCTGAGAAAGCACTGTGTGCTTGGAGCTGAGCATCCCGGTTGCTCAAAGACCCTTTATTAGCCACTTTCGGGAGAAAACAAAATATTCTGATTCATTCTCGGGAACCGAGCTGTACCGCATGAGAGCGAGCGAGCTTCAAATTCGTGGCACCTGGGCCGGGCGAGCTCGGCAGCCCCGGCTGTCACTGGCCATCGCTGGCCATCGCTGGCCTCCGTGGCTCCCGGCGTCGGCCGCACTGGGGGCGATGCCAGATCTCCCACCGCCGCAGAATACTAATCGCCAGCTGTGGAGTCGCCTGTTTATTTTTTCTTTTGAAATAGCCATGCAAATAAGACACTGGCACAGAATGTCAGTGCCCCCGGAGCTCATAATACGATACGCAAGTTTAAGTGCTTTCTTTTCCTTGTTCTCTCCCCTCCCCCCCCCATTTCTAGTTATTTCTTTTCTTGCTTTTTTCTTTCTTAGCAATTCTGTCCCCCCCCCCCCCCCCGTCTTCCCCCCACCTCGTCTCCTCAATTTAAGATGAAAGCACAGTTTGCCTGGTGGTAAACCTGCCAATTATTAAAAAGGCTCTAATATTTCATAAGTGACTTCAAACTGCTCCTGCAATTCTGACGCCTGAAGCAGTGGGCACTGGTGCTGAGATGGACACAAGTCCTGTCCTGGGAAGAGTCTCAGCTTCATGTACATCCATCGGACAGGAAAAAGCATTAACAACAGCTAAACAGGCAGCTCAGAACTGGCAAAGCCAGTTTTCATCACTGTAGTGGTTCTATATTCTCAGTCGGTTGCAAAAGCATGAAAACAGTTTTTTTTTCACCTGAAGTAAAAGCCACCTTGTCCTAAGATATGTAGAAAATGGTGGCCCTGGTCAGCTCACGGGCCTTTAGAGATCTAAAAATTCTAGGTGTCTTCAATTCTCCCACCCCTTTAAAATCACAGATCTGAAGCCTAGTTTTGGGGGCTATAGGGAAGAATCAAGATGTCCAGATTTTAAAGCCATAACATCTCAGCTTTTTAAATAGATTGAACAGTAATTGCCCTTATTATCATTTGCTTAAACACATGAGCATTATGCTGATATAAAACTGATGCAGGTGGAGTTTAGGCCATGAGGTTAAAGCTTATTCTGGTGTCTGAGGCCACAGAAATCTGCTTTTCCGGAGCATCCCAGGTACGTTTGTCTCAATGACTCCTCAGAGATGTTTCCCATCCCTTCAGTGACTTGCACGTAAGCAGCTCTCAATCAGCAAAAAAATCAAATGCTTGATTTTTCACGTGTCCCAAAAGCTCCCATGTTGTTGATTCAGCAACAGCATAAGAAAACTTCAGGCAAAAAATCTGGTTGGGCTGTAGAGCAGCTGGACCCCAGGGACTGTGTGATCCCCTGTCACACAAGGCTCTTTACACGGGTTGCTCTCTGGCTTTTTATTTGTAGGGGAACCGACATGGTAATAAAACAAAACAGAACAAAAGCCTTCCAGTAATGATTTCTACAAGTTTCATGATAAAGCTCCCTGCTGCTGTCCCACAGCACACCACATCTCTGCTCAGCAGTCACAAAATACTAGTCGTGGTGTCCCTGTCCTTCCCCAGCTCTCCCTGCTGCCTTGGTCTCCCTGTCTTACGCTCCAGATGAGCTTACAAACTCCTTCAAGCAAGGACACGGTGGACCAGCTCCTCTTCACGGTGACTTGAATGAAGCTCAGTTGTTTTTACTGTCTGCAAGGTTTGAGCTCATGGAGATTTTATCAATCAGGCCCCTCTCCTGACCATTTTGCTGTGTGTGTTACAGGAGCTTCAACACGCTCCCAAAGTGAAAAGCCTGAAGTCCTTTGGTCCCTGAACCTCCCACATCAAAACCTACCAGTTTAGCACAGGAACATAATTAATTTCCAATTAGTGTAAACAAGTCCATCCTGATTATACTGTAATATGAAAACAGATTTAATGTGATTCAATCAATTCTAACGTGAACCTGCCACAGTTTATTTGTATGGAAAAAAAACCCACAAATCCAAACTCAAATAATGTGGAAAGATGGCCATCTTTTATCTTCCAGGGTGCTTTGAGCTCAGTGAGGTCTGGGTGGTCCACGAAAATGAGATGATGGGACAGGTATTAAAATGAATTGCATGAGCTTTTGCTATGGAGTCAGCATGTCCCGAGGCGAGGGGAGAATTGGATGGGCCGATGGAAAGGGCTGCAGCCAAGGGTTTGTGGAACAGCATGGAGTTCCAAAAATCTTGTAGGCCGTAAATGAAGGGAATATTTCATGTTAGAAGGCATTCCTTTCCCTTGGTGAAGATCAGTCATTTTATCTGGATCTAGTGTCCGTAGCAAGCAGCAACACATTGAAATGGCGGAGGGTGAGGTAGATTTTAGATGGAGACTTTCTGCCTTTGATTGATGTCTGATTTTTGCTGTTTCCCAGAAAAGAATGAGCCTGTGGCTCGTCTCTCAAAAAATAGGCCCTCTGCTGCATTGAAGATGTGAGAAACATTACTGAAGTCTGTTATCCAACAATGCAAAAGACTCTTGACCACACACTTCTGCTGCATAGCAGGGATTTAAGAACTCTGTGGGAATGTAGTATCCTGTATCAGAGGAGAACACTTGGGATCCAGGAGTAAATCTGAGATGCTTATTGTGAGCAGAGCTGGAATGTGTTACCCTGCATCCCAGATCTGACTTCACTACATCTTAATCAGTCTCATCAGAAACTATTAGGAAAAAAAAAACAGTTTTGGGTTTCAACGGTTGTAGTACAAAATATCTTCAGATATTGAATTTTAGCTTGCAGACAACAAGAATGCATATTTAAGTCTGAATGGGAATTAGATAACTTGGAATGCCCGCCTAAAAGAAAAGAAATTCAGTTTCAAGTCTTTACTCCATGCCAGGCACGCTGGGATGTGTCTTTATCACCCACAGTGTTGGGATTAATAGTTCAGACCCAGCGTTACATTAGCCCCGTTACACAGCGCCTGACCCAGAGCTGTCTTTCATCCACTTGACTGGGAACATGCACCAAACGAGATCCTGCGTCTCTGTACCCTTCGTGTGGACATATTATACTCACTAGAGGCAGAGTTTGTCCTCCCTGATGTTAACCAGCTAAAAGCAGGATATTGTGTCTGCACTGGTCACCTCTCTCCGTTGGAGAGAGAGATATGCCTCAGCAGAAGGATGCTCCTGACACCCTTACCCCTCTAAGGGCTGGGTGAGTGTCCGTGGAGGGTGTGGGGCCAACCAGCTGTGAAGACAGCATGGAAGAGACATGGTGCTGAGGGACATGGTTTAGTGATGGTTTTGTCAGTGGTGGATGGTTGCACTCCACCATCTTAAAGATCCCTTCCAAACTAGATGATTCTGTGATTCTAAGATGGAGAGTTGCTCAGGTAGCCTGGTAATGAGGCCAGGGAGGCACTTCATTTTCAGTTTCAGAAAGATTTATTTCCTGGATGGATGTCTTGGGTGAGGACTCGGTATACAACCCTTCCACCCTCGCTCTGTCCGAACCAGTTACCAGTTATTTCCTTGCCTCTTGTTTCCCAGGCCAGGTCCAGTTTGTGCTGCTTAATGCTGTTTCTTGGATCTTCTCAGCTCATTTTGAAGTAAACAAAGGGTCGGACTTTCCCGTAATCCTCACACATCGTTGGCATCTTTCTATGTCTCTGCTGCCGAGCAGAACAAACACAAAGACTGCATCTCGCTGTACCCTCTGCACCAAGTCTCTTCAAGTGTAAAGTGAAAATGTTGGCAGGAAAATACGGGAAAGTTGGGTGGTTGCCTGTGCCCTACCTGGCTTGCAGATAAAAGAACTGGATTGCCAAGTCTGCTAGTCTTTTAAGCTTGACAAACCCACACTCCAGGCATTTGAATAGACATAAAAAGTTGAGGGAATATTGTCTCTAGAGCTACAAATCTTCACTTCTTGTATTGCTTCTCAAATTAATTCAGATAATCTTATAAAACCCCAGGCTCCTTTATTTCTGTCATTCATTGCGCTGTTTCATAAATCACGGATTCCTATTATTCTTTTCTTTTTCATTCCACCTTCCTGAATTTTTCAGTTGTTTTCTTTCCTGTGCCTGTGTGTCTCTGTATGCGTTCTCAAAGAAACAGTTGTTGCTCACAGAAATACAGCCTGGCTTTACGCAGGCTGAAGCAGAAAGAACAGCAGTCCCCAGCCACCACAACAAACCCTTCAGTGCTCTCTGTATGGCTCCTGGGTGCAAACCCATACAGGTGGAAAAAAAGCCCCTTATCATCCCACTTTCCTTGGGCAGCAGATGCTCCAGGGATCCTCTTAGTGACAACGGTCACAAAACATTTAGCAAATGTCTCTGACCTTCCTGAGCACACAAATAGATCAGTCAGGTTGGTCAGGCAGAAGGTTAGAACCGATCAGTCCCATTTTCCAGCACAGGCTGCTGCAGGAGAAATCCAAGATTCTTCCCCTCCAGGGAGCCCACTGAGCTTCCCAGTACGCGGGAGGCAGAGAGGAGGAGGGACACGACAACCCTCAGGATCATTTGGAGCTTTCCCAGTACTACAAGTCCTTGTGTAAGTTGGTTATTCTCTAAAGATATTTTTTATATACGTTTTTGGATGTTATTTGCTAATTACTGTTGGTATTTAATTATGGCAAGGTTTAAATTACACAGGCAGCCACTAATCCACATTATTCAAAGACATTTCCAAAATTCTACTGTAAACATTCTTTGCGGTCCTTAACAAACAGAGGCAGTTCTCAGTTGGCCCAAAAGTCACATTGCAAATATTTTCACAAAAGCAAGGATGAGCAAAATGATCCTAGGGCCAATTCAATTCATTACACAGACTTCCACCCATGTTTAATCTGGAGAGAAACATTTGTTTTCCTGAACTGCCTTCCCAACCCTAAATGAAATTAGGACCAAGCCTACTTGGACCATCATGGATTTAAGAAAAATATGCTTTAAATTAATTTCTAGGTCTTCTTACCTTCCCTACCAGTGAGACAGTTCCCTCCCTGTTCAGTCTCCTCAGTGCTCTGCGTAAGAGAGAACTAACAGAAGTTGGTTCTTCATCAGGAGAGTAGCTCCTGCTTTTGGAGATGGAGGTTCAAGTTCCTGCTTTACACAGATTATATCACTTGTCCTCCTTTGCCCATCCAGAAAAGAAACATTTCCTTAATAATTGCATTAGTATTTACAGTGATGAGACATGCAAATAGTAGCGGATGGGGAATTCAAGCTGTTGTTTGCTCATCTAAATACGTTGCCCTGTAACAACAGCATAAATATTGACCATGGTGAGGTAATGTTAGTGTAAAGCTAGAAACATTATTCGACCCCTTCCAGCACACATCAGTCCAGCTTGGTGGGACTCGAGGAAGAGCAAACAGGAAAACTCAAGAAATCTAGATAATCTGTCTCAGGGCCACACTGGAAAGAAAACAGGGCAAGCTGTTATCTTCAAGGGGAACTTAATTTGCTGACATTAAAAGACAGTATATTAAACATCCACCAAAGACCTCCAAAGAGTTAAAAGACCTTCTCAAGTGGAGAAGTGTGACTCACTCATGAGAAGCTATATAGGAAGATGGGATGATAAAGAGAGCAAGGATTTTGGAGGTGCATTCTGGTCACAGCAAAAGGTTGTCCATAACCTGTAGACACAAAAGCTCTGGATCTGGTGCTGCTGAAGGATGTCCCAGCCTCCAGCTTGCCTGTGCTGCCTGTCCCAGCCTCCCAGCTGGGGTTTTCTGCTCCCCAGCTGTGACCGGTGAGCTGCTTGTAGAAATGGTCTGGGGCCAATTCATCAGAAACAAGCTGAATCAAGCTTAAGCTGTTTAAATACTAACTCTTTGATAAGATGGCAGGGTAAGGAAAGCTCCTGGAAGAGATGAAGGAAAATAACGTCTGCATGACTCGCAGAATGACGTCTAGACTGGGCCGTTGTCCAAAGTCCTAGAGGAAAGCAAGAGTGTGCATAAAGTGGCTCATTGATCTTCAGACTTACAGGCATTTTCACCAGAAATGTTTTTGTTGTAAGAAAACAGAGTGGCAAGCCCTGGAGTGTGGATCACAAACACATCAGCGTGCGCAACAGTGTGGGGTATTCACAAATAAGTGGTTATAATGAGAGGAGAGAGCCATGAGCTTCAGGTTTAAATCCCCCTGAATCTTTTCGTCAAGTATGTCACCTTTGTAGGGAAAGAACACAAAACAGTTGTGGGAGATTCAGTTACGCTCTAATTTTCTCTTCCTCCAAACTGGTATTTCACATCTATCCTCTTGAAAATTGCTTGCTTTGTTTTGTTGATTCAAGAAACCAATGAAGGTTACAAGAGGCACGTACTATACCTGCAGTAAAGATCTTTTCATTCTTCCATGTTCTTGTTCACGCAGGTTTCATCTGAACTGTTTATTGGTTGTCACAGCTTTAAAATGCATCATGTAGAAAATCCTTACTGCAGTCATCCAGGACTATCCACCAACCACCAGTGAACCTGTTGTGACCCTCCAAACTTCCTGCAAAACCACACACAGTTGATGGGCTGGCACATCGGAGCTTGATGGATGTTTAATAACCCTGACACCTTTGGGGATGAATTCATAAATTGCAAACGGAAAAATAGGGGGGGTTTCCCTATGTTTTTTTCATGTCTTCTAATTTTGGTGACACTGATAGATTGCTCAGAGCTAGGATGGTCTGCAGATCTGTTGTGAGTGTCCTCAAAACTAAAACAATTACTGTCTGTGAGTGCTTGCTGTATTTCAGAATAATTTTTTTTTGTACCAGCATATCTCTATTGTCCTACACCCTTGGTCAGTGTGCTGTGTACTGGATCTTATCCTGCTTCACGAACACTGGGTGTTTTGCCATTTTGAAGAAATTTATCCCATGTCTACTCATGTTGGGATTTTATTCCTTGGACCCATATTATTTCCTATTTTAGTTAGTATTTTAGTTAGTTACAAAGTTTTAAGTTTCTTTGTGAGCAACAGGAGACAGATTTCTAGTAACTTTTTTCCTGGAAACAACAAGTATGGCAAGGAATTGTTTCCTTCCTGTGGATTCTTTAATTTACTTTTTTGTAGTAGTATTAAAAGCTTGTAGAGTTCACCCAAGTTAAAAGATTGCAGCTTGAGTATTATAGAAATTAGGAAACTCCGTGAGAAATCAGAGAATCTTCAACTGTGCCTTTAATCAAACCCACTTATTCTGCTAACACTTTGCAGATTCTTATTGTAACTGGTACTAATTTTTCTCCATTTGTGACCATCTAACTCCAACCAAGATTCTGTACCTTTCCCTGTAGCCTGAAAAAAAAATGAGTGAACAGCTCAGACTTAGTAAATGGACCTTACTGCTTTTAAACCCCTCATAAAATCAAATATTATCTTAAGAAATCCTAATCAAATTAATCTTCAACTCCATCTTCCCTCTCTTCACCCTATGACTTCACCCTGAGCTTGCCTGAATATGACCTGAATCTCATTTACTTCCCATTAGAAAAAAATGAAGTGAACTTCTAAAAAAAATAACCTTTCAATTACCTTTTAAACTCCTAAAAGAGGACTCATTTTGACCATGACATCATCCGCTGATGATTTTAGCACATGGGCCACATTCCCTGGTTGACCTAATTTATCTGAGTTAACAGAGATAAGTAGACAGTGAAATATGAAAAATCCTTTGTAGTCATTGGTGAATTTTAATTATTTTTCATACATATCTCTAGATAGATGCCTATACCTTATAAAGAACAGAAGCATTAGGCTGGGTGGGTGTGCAGCCAGATACCTGCACATACAAGCTGGAGGAGAGTTAGATACTAGGACACGGATAAGCTGAGATTCATGTGCAATAACTTTGGTCAGACATCTAGAGAAATAAGCCCTTCCAAAGAGCTATCCATCTCTCCTTTCTCAGACACCTATTTTAACATGTGATGAATTTCTCTCAAGAGAGAGCCATTTCTCTCTTCCCATGATAACGGGAGCCTGGGATGACTGATGCCTAAATTTAAAATGTCTAGAGTCCATGAAGATGGATACCACCCCAAGCAAACAGCACAGCTATTAGCATGAATAGATGGATATTTAAGAAGCTGCACAATTCTCGGGGGGTAGAGGGTCTCTAATCAGCACAGTATAAGCAGGATCTGGTTCAACTCCAATCCATAGGCTGTATGAATGTATAAAATTAGTCTACTATAGTCTTTCTCTTAGAGGCGTGTTAAATCAGCTTAACTATGGCTGTGTGGCACCTTGTCAGCCCACTTACATCTACCTAAAGGCAAACTGACAAATATACTGTATAGGTATATCTTACATCCTTAAAACTACTGACACAGGTTAAATTGATGTAGTTCTCACTTTCCCATATTCACATCCTGAGAACTAGAAATCCCCATTTGGCCCAGAGACCCAAAACACAAGGACTGTTGAGAACAGGCTGCCAGCCTGATATTTTCATTAGAGATCCTTCTGATGGCAAGGTTTTGATGGCTTTTGTGGTTTTTGTTCTCAAGCCATTGCCCCAGAACTGCACCTACGTCCAGAGATGCAGCAGGCAAGTGGGACATGTGAGTGGTCCCCACTTGGGCTTTTGCAAGGGTGACAGGAGTACAAAGGGACCTGGTCATAGGTCCTGCACAGTGTCATGAAATATAACATACCCTTGACACTCCAGGAGGGGCTCATTCTGTGTTTGGGTTTGGTGGGTTTTTTTTGTTATTGCTGAGAATTTTTCCTCAAAAAAACTCTCTTTAGATGATTCATCTTTTAGAGCAGTGTGGTGTAGTTCGAAAATTTGTCTCTGTTTTCTACTGAACTTGCCAGCCAGGTGTTGGTAGAAAAACCAACCTGGCCCCGTTCCACTACACGCACCATAACTGGCTGGATGTTACGCTGGAACAACACATTAGCATCATTCAAATCTAGAAATAATGCAGCACTTTGTCCTTCCAGATGGCTTCTTTGCTAAGTCATTAAAAAACTATCAACTGTCTTCTAGATCTTTACAGCAGAGAGGAGCTTAGCCATTAACTCCAATTGTGGTAGAATTAAAACCGCACTGCGGTTTTTAAATAAGGCTCCCTTCATTTCCTCCTCCCCTCTCTTGTCTCTGCAACCTTTCTTTCCCTAACCAGGTCAGCCCTTTTCCAGCACAAGCATCAGTTTCCCCCTTCGCCTCCATGATGTCCTGCTCCACAGGAGCCACTCGTGTCCTCCTCCTGCTATATATCAGGGCATTTATGAGACGCTCAGCATCAACAGACTCAACGTACGCCATCACTCCAGGTAACTCTGCCAACCTGCTGCTCCAAAGAGCTGCTCCGGAGTCTTCTCCGCTCCCAACCTCTAAAGCTGTTCAGTGCTGTAGTCCTGACAGCCTGCCCTGCTGCATTAAGGTAGTCTTTAACACACCCCAGAGGAACTTCTTGGTTTGTTATTCTCCGTGGATCTGCTTACTCATTTTCCATCCCCGCAAGATAGGTTTTAATGGATTTGATACAGTACCAGGAAGGCCTCATTGGAGACATAATTAATGGATGCTCAGCATAGGAAAACTTTGACTTAGAAAATGTCATATATCAAGCGAACAGGACCAATTAAGGTAGCCAGGTTTTCAGCAGAAGTAGCTTTAACATCATCAGGATTTCCTACTGAATGTACTGTTTGGAAAAGGTGAGTGGAATTGGGGGGGATGGCGGGGAGGGTAGAATTTGTTTTTCCATGGTGGAAAGTAATCTGCCACTCTTGGGAATGCTTTACCAACACCAACTGCAAAAACATCCATGTTGCCAGTTTACATTAGGGATAATATTGTGACTGCATTTAAACTGGAAGAAACCACTCCATCAGTCAAAGGAGGATTTCAGGGGATATGACCTTGAGTAATGTTCTGGCTTAGTGAAAACTGTGGATTTGATCATTAATAATATTTTGCATGATCCATTTTTTTTACTCAAAGCAGACTTTGTCAGCCAGAGGAGTAAAACCCTCTCTCATGTTCCATCTTTCTCCATTTTAGTGTGAGCAAGAGGAATCTCTATGAAAATATCCTCCGTTTGCCAAAATTGAAAAGATAACATTCCTAAGAGTGAGACTGGATTCACCTAAGGTCTCTTCAAGTCATAAGATGGTCAAATTTGCAGCCTCAGCAGCTTGGACAGCAAAACATAACTAAGAAAGAAGGGATTTTTCTCTCCTGGAAATGCCTCGTGAATCTGGCCACGAAAGTCTCTGGTAGTTAATACTTCACATCGATATAGCACGGCTATTGCCAGCCAGGTGAGCGGTATCGGAGCCACGTGGATAGAGCTGCTGCTGTGAAGACCCCTGTACAGTTTGCAAAGAACTGTTACAAAGCCTTATCATTTTGCAGCTCTCTGGGCATATTCTATCAGCTTGAGTGTTGGGAAGTGATGGTGTATGCCTTCTGGGAACCAGGGACTTGGGAGACTGAAGCCATCTCCCATCACATTCCAAGGGATGTGCTTCCCCACATCTGGGAGGACAGCTGGGCTCTTGCCACATTTTAGCGTAGGGAAGCTCATCCACAAACACATCTGCAAGTGGTTTATTTTTTTCCAGTTGGCATCGCTCTCATTACATCCCCTGCGTTGTGTTTTGCTATTTGTTACCTAAACAGCTGCGGACTTTCTTCAAGGCCTCAAAAGAGAGACACCCTAGAGAGGATCTAGCAAATGATATTAATAAAGGTTGGATCGACAGTAGCACATAGGAGCTCGTGTCCAAGCCCTTTTGCCTTCAGCAAGAGAAACTCTTTAGCGCTCGCACATCCACGTTGCTTCTGGTGATCCCGTGATTCGCCGCAGCAGCACCAAAGTCCAGGTAAGCAGGGTAAGCCATCAGTCGGGATTCAGTGAAAGATTAGTCACTGTGGGAGTTCGGTTCCTCTATTATTCATGCCATTCTGCTCCAGCCAGATTTATGTGTCAGGAAAAACATACAAACGGAATCCGATTTACTTGCAGAAGTTCCTGTTCTGTTTGATTTATGTTTGAGTAAATAAAGACATATGTCTTGTAGGTATTGGTCTCTGGCTCCCTTTTTCTTCATAGATCTATGTCTAATTTATCAGGTTATTTCTTTGCTGGACTTCTATTTATGAGAGTTTGCAAGAAGGGCAATGCTAACTGAAGGGAATGCCTTTGACAATTTGAGGTTTAACTTTTGGAATAGGTTTAACTTCTTTTGGAATAGTTTGGCACTAAAATTTTCTGCACTTCTAGCAATGTCTAGCTGCTCATCTTGAAAGAACTTTATGGAGACTCCTAAAACCACGCTATGCAGGGGGAGAAACAACCCTGCTTGTTGTTCTCTAAGCCATATGGCAAATTAATTACTGAACCAGGCCAAGGAGCAAGGAGTCCCGACAGGTCAAGTTCTACAATCTCAACAAACAGGCCAAAAGACCTATCGTTAGTAACCCATAATTAGGCACCTAACCATAAACAGTTTGTAGCTGTTTCAGGCACACTGAAATGCAATGCAATGAAAAAAATATTGCTCTACTTCAAAAATTACAATTTGGAATCAAGAAATTCAGTAATTTTCTTCAGAATTTTTTTAACTTAAAAAGATCTTATTGGATTTAGATTATTTTCTTCTCCTGTTCTATTTTTGTTCTTTTTAACTGAAATTTTATCACTGATGAAGAAACGCTAGATATTTGCTAGATGCTTGTTTGATATAGTTGCAATGGTTGGATTCTGCAAAACTTGTACAAAAAGAAAGTAATGACACCACATGTTGTCAAGAATTTGATCCAAACCAGTCCTTTTATCAGCATAAAATAAGCCCTGGGAAAGACCATCCATTCTTCTGGGCGTCCCATTGCCTGTGTGATGCCAATACATATACTGAATTTGTGGCAATGCATTGGCAGAGCAGGATTTTAGGAAGTCTGAGAGATGTATTGGGTCATAAGGAATAGAAGAGCAATAGCCGAAGCTGAAAATAAATATTAGAAGCTCCCAAGTTTTTGAAACTGACCCAAACTCCTTCTTTCTGACATAAAACAGCTGTCCCTCTATTCTGCTAAGAGGGCATTTCCCCAGGACAGGAGGCTGAACGCGCTGAATGCCTGGTGTCCTGCACCATTTGATTCCTTTGTTTCATACAGAGGTCTCACAGAGGTCTTCTTCTGATGAGTTTGCCCAGGTCACCTTTCATCTCCCTCACATCAATGTACCTTTAACGGCGTAAGCGAGCACCCACGTGGCTAGAGGCAGCCTGCATCCCATGGTGGCCAGTTCCAGTAGCACCAACGCTGCTGGAAAGTCAACTCACTAATGTGAATGTTTATTTGGCCACTCTCACTACCCGCAGTTCCCTTTGCTGTTCAGTTCTACTAAACAGCTTGAGAAAATATTTATCAGAGGAATGTGGTAACAGATTTATGGAATCCCCAAAGCCTGAGGTCAGCTTTTTAACATCGGGAGCTTCTGCAAGAGAGGGAGAGCAGGCAACCCCTCAGGAATAAGAGGCAACCCACGAGATCACTGATGTTTCTGCTAATTAATAGGGAGTCTGTGACCAATAAAACGTATGTAGAATAAGGGCTGGCAAGATCTCTTCCCTCTTGAACAAGCCCTGGAACTTACCTGAAAGATGTGCATAGTTTCCACACAGCTGTCGAGTTTATGAACATTCTGAGGGAGTTTGTTTAAATAGATTCTGAGCCTTTTTAATGTTGGGTTGTGTTGGGTTTTTTTAAATAAATAGGATTGAAAGTTAAATGGCATTTTTGTTTTAATCTGCCTTGACATTTAGTTCAAATGCATGTAATGGAATGCCACCTCCAATAACGGGTCTGGGGCGAGGGCAGTTCAGAGTAGGACCCACTGTGGAACAGGAGTGTGGGGTGCACCAGCAATGGGACATCCCAACAGGCAGGAGCTTCACGGACCAGGCGTAACACAAGAAATCATTCTCTTTCCATAGGAATCTGCGAGGATAAACTGAACAGTGTCGACCGTGGTCATGACCGGCATTTCAGGGGCTGCACTTTGCCCTCAAATACTTGCAGCCAGTTCCTGATGACTTGGATCTATCACTGAATTTTCACTGAATTTCACTGAATTTCACTGAATTTTTTTTTGGAGTTGGAAGGGACCATAGAGATCATCTAGTCCAA